>JAJPUD010003274.1:95339-119238 GCA_023553655.1 Myrmecobius fasciatus | reverse complement strand
AGAGAGAGAGAGAGAGAGAGAGAGAGAGAGAGAGAGAGAGAGAGAGAGAGAGAGAGAGAGAGAGAGAGTGTGAGAGTGTGTGTGTGTGTGTGTGTGTGTGTGTGTGTGTGTAGACCCTCTGTACAGTTAAGTACAAACCAGGCCACAGAGCCTCTCCTGTCCTCCCAACCTCCAGAGAGGAAGAATACTTTTAAGATACAGAGATGTGATGGAGGGAGGAGGTGGGCTCACATCTGAGCCCAGTGGTCTTTGGAGGGTTGTCTCCTACCTCTCCCTGCTCAGATTTCACTGACTAGGGAAAGAGTGAAGCAATCAGTGCAGAGTTAAAAGGCAATACAGATCTCAGGAAGGTACCTGGGGTAAGTGTCTACCATGTTGACTTTTCCTTGTTCATCTTTTCCCTGCCATGCCTAGGGGAGAAGCCATTTGAATGTGATGTATGTGATATGCGATTCATTCAGAAGTACCATCTGGAGCGCCACAAACGTGTGCACAGTGGGGAGAAACCCTACCAGTGTGAACGATGTCAGCAGGTACTGCTCCCATCTCTCCACACTCACCCTGCTCTTCTTTACCATCGGTACACACCGTCCTTCCTCAGGGTTGAGGTCCATGCAGAGCTCCTGCTTGCTATAAAAAACTAATGCCTCCCACTCCCTCACCTGCCTTTGAGTTAGCATCTTTTTAGAATCAGCCTTCTTATGCAGAGAGAATATTAGTACTTCCCATGCAGCCCTACTCCTGACCAATGTGGGTGCAACGGTACCCATTGTCCTTTTGACTGGTCTTATGGGAAATCCTGTGGGAGGGTACCAAGGGAGTTGGAAGAAGCGTGTTTGTTATTGAGCATCTCCTAGTGTGGTGGGAGATTTAGAGCCCTGAAGTTAGAAGTGTGGGAACAAGTGCAGTGTCATTGGAACGCAGAATTTAGGGGTCATCAGCACGGAGTAAGGAAAGGGCATTGGGTCTGGAAAAGGCTGGAGCCCGCTAGCCGGTGCTGCTTTCTTATGAGCTTACCTTCTCCTTTTTTCTCTTCCCAGAGCTTTTCCCGGACAGATCGTTTGCTCAGACACAAACGGATGTGCCAAGGATGTCACTCCAAAACCCTTGATGGGCAATTTTCTCTCTAGGCCTGGGGCCCAAGGTGGTGGGAAGGATCAGAAGAGCTTGCTGAAGATGCTGCCCCCTCTGTTCTGATGGTGCCACCACCTCTCACACCTCCACATGCCTCTTCTTTCTTCTCTTCACAGAGGAGGGGAGCAGGAGAGTCAGAGACCTAACCTACATCAGGGGACAGGGCACCAGAGCCACAGCCCTGTAAATAATCTGAGCTTTTGGTAGCTGGAGGGCTTTCTCCAGCAATTCCTGGGAGGATTAACCAATCTCTGAACCCTTGATTAAGCCATGGAAAGGGACTCAAGATACAGGACCAAGACAGAACAGCGGATCACACAGCCATGAACTCCACCTGGGAGTGAAGACTGGGAAGCGGTGTGTGTGAATGTGTGTGTGTGTGTGTGTATATGTATACATAGACGTATATATGTACATTTGTGTGTATGTTTGTGTGTATACATATATATGCATATGTGTGTATGTATGCATATATATATATATATATTTAATCCAAAAGTGATTTCACCAGATGAACTGTGGACATAGATAACATGAAGGCATGGTACCCCAGGGCAAAGCAGGGACCATGATTGTCCTGGTCATCCCCCACAGATGGCATTCTGGTTGCATTTTGCCTTCAGCGTTTACATGCCATGTACCTCACCTTCTTCTCTGAGGCAGGTGAGGAGCAGAGATGGCCGGCAGCTGAGCTTACCATGGGCTATGGAAAGAGGTCCCTGGGAGGCAGGGGCAATTGGATACAAGCAAGAGTGGATAGGTATCTCCTTTTCCCCAGTGGAGTAGCAAGAGTTGTGCCCATGTGTGTTAAAGCAGTGTGCGTGACACAAATACTTGATGGGGCTGGCTCAAGTGCCTTTCGGAGAAAGTATGAAAGGAGGCCTGGGGATCATCCCTTCCCTCTTAGGGATCTTAAATCTTGAGGGTGGCTTCTATGTAGCCTAATTTTCTGATTGCCTTCCCCCATTGCCACTGATGTGCAAATAAAAGTGGATGGGTTGGAAGTTCTGGGTGCCAAAAAGTGGATCAGCACTGTGCCCTCTTGGGAGTTCAGCTAGCTGCTCTATGTCAATTGAGTTGGGTCACAGCCTGCTGAAGAAGTAAATGAAACTGGAGTCTGCCTCTTATCTTACTCCTGAAGGGGGGAGGAGAACGGCTTTCCCCTGTACCTACCCATCCAAGTCCTATCACTGTATTGAGATGAAGATGGTTGCTTCCTCATAAGGAAAGAATGAGAGACTCTTCTCTGGCCTGAATTCGGGAGGGAGCACAGGAGGCTATTGTAATGACTGATGGAGCTAATGTGGACTTTACTTTGATCAGTACGCTAGGTTCACTTGTTCTGTGCCCCAAGGCCTAATCTGTTACAAGTGTTTTATGTGTGCAGCACCTATGTGGACAGATGACTCGGAATAGATGGTAATGGCAAATTGAGCCAAGCACCTCTTCTGTCCCAAACCCAAAGGGTTCTTGGGAAACTGATAAGTATCTATGTGATTTCAGGGGATTTGTATATTGAGGATTTTGTTATTTAACAAACTGAGGGCTCTGGTGTTTATGGCCTGAGTTGAGAGCTAGGGATTCTCGAACAATGTTTCTGTGGGAAGAAATCGTTCCTTCCCTTAAGGCAAAAGGTGTAAGGGATCTTTTTGGGGGGCACGGTAGTGTCTCTATTCCCATCTCCCATCTTAGGCTTGGAAAGTGGGGTCAGTTACCTGTGTCTTGTGAGTAGGGTAGGATAGTAGGAGGCAGGACTAGATGAGAGCAAGGCTGGAGGAGTTTGTGTTTCCATTAGTCCTGAAGCTGGTGAGCGGGGGTGTGGTGGCACACTTGTGGCCACTACCTATAGACAGGCAGTGGGGGCCAGAGGGTGAAGGAAGCAATCCTGTTTGTCTGAAGGGGGAGTACTCAATGAAGTCAGAAAGAAATCCTTGCCTCTGGGCTCTTGGCAGGATTTGAGGTTTTGCTCAGTTTTCCCAGTTTTATTTTTACACCCATTTCCCTTGATCTGAATTCTATGCATTCTCCCTCCCCTGTGCAGTGAATGATCCCTGGAAGGAGAGTCTTACTGAATTTCAGCCAGCTTCCTGGGTGTTTTGGGAGGTGAGTGCTGGTTGCCGGGTCTCGGATTTCCTTAATGTCAACAATGAGGAGTCTTAGGGAAAGCAAGGATGGATTTAGAAAGATAAACCACAAACAGCTCTTAAAAACAGGGAAGGCTTCTTCCCACCCCCTTGCAAGACTAAGTTTTTGGGGGGGAATCAGAGGGTTTTTTTATGGGGGGGCTAAAGAATTGGTCGTGTGCTGATTATTCTAAGTCAGACTGCTTCTTCAGCTTTTGCCAGAGCAGCTAAAGGAATGGGAGGGAGCTAATGAGTGTAATAAGGGACCAGGCCAGGAAAGCTCACAGCCATCACTGGCATGTAGGGGGGAAGCCTGTGGCTAATTCTGTATTAATGGGTGCTAAGACTTGAGAGGAAGGGATGAGTGAATGGAAGGAGGGGCACTGCACACCTTCCCAGTCGGGCCTAGGAGCTTCACCTAGTGGAAGAAACCACAGCAGATTTCAAGGACTCCTGGACTGAATCCTTCCCACCCTCCTCGGTGCTGCAGACACTACAGCTGGGAGAAAGGGAAGATGAGCCAGTTTATAGGGGAGTTGCTACATCAATGTAGCATTTGCCCAATACCTATATCTCCTTCAGCCTTTGCCCTTCCTTTTTTGACCACCTGGCGTTGGAGGGTCATTGAGACCTCCTCACCAGCCCACAGCGGCTGTTTAGCTACTGATAATGTCCCTAGGCCTGGTGGCCAAAGGGGTGGTAGTCTCCCTGGCCCCTGTTCCCAAGTCCTTCCCACCATCCTACACAGGCCTTGGAGCTTTTATTTTCATCATCCCCTTCACCCTCTCACCCTCCCCCTTTTTTTTAATACACTTATTTTGCTATTGGGGGGGGTGGGAAGGGAGTAACAGATGGACAAGAAATTTTAAATGGTAGTTTTTATAAGATGTTATAAACTTGTATCTTTTTACCATTCAAAGTGCAGTGTATGTTCCTTTGTGACATATTTAGAATATTTAAATAAAATGGGGGTTTTCTACAGTGTCTGCCTTTCCTGGGTAGGGTTCTATTTCAGGTTGCTTTTATCAGCACAATTCAGAGAAGGAAAATTGGGCATCCTCAATTATGCCCCTTTTTTTTACCTTGTCATTCCTTGCCTACCTGTGGGTTTAACCAGTGTTATCTGATTCACAATGTTGCCCTTTGCTGCAAAAGGAGCTATAGGGAACAATAGGATGGAGATGGTGGACTTGAGAAGATCTCCAAAGGTCCTGAATATAAACAACCAGCTAGACAAGAAATCTATACTCTCCAGAATCAGGCAAAAGCAGCTGTCCACTTAGGGTAGCCCTCTGGTGGCATTAGTACAATAGTTTTAACTTGAGAAGGACTCTTAGTATGGGGAAAGAAAGTGCCCTGGTATTTGTGGGATGAGGGAGAGTTGCTACCCTTCACTTTTTTTAAAACTTTGTTTTTGGGGGGGTTTTTGGTGAGGCAATTGGGGTTAAGTGATTTACCCAGTCACACAGCTAGTAAGTTTCTGAGACTGAATTTGAACTTGGATCGTAACTTAAGGGCCAGTGCTCTATCCATTATGCCATCTAGCTGCTCTCCCCCTTACATTTTTTTTAAAGCAGATTTTTGGGGTAGGAAATAGACAAGGGATGAGGTGGTAGAGAGCTCTGACTAGGGAACCCCTCAGCTTTGCATTGTGTGGAAAACAAGGATAGGAAGCAAGTCCTGAGAAGATACCCGAGTCAGGTTTAAGAGGGGCCCTGTTGCTGTTTGTGAAAGGGCAGGCTTCTGCCTGTGCATAGCTCCTTACTGCAGGTTTTCCTTCTGGAATCGAGGATTGATGGTGGTAGTGACGGCACTTCTATAGAGAGGGTTGTCATCCTAAGTGCAAATGAGAAGACGGCAATGGGATGAGGGTGGCAGAAACTCTAAGGGAAGCTGATTCTGTCTTCCCTAGTCCTAAGGCTCTCTTGAAACAGACTTTGCCTTAGATGTCGACAGACAACAAATTGGAGTGGAAAGGGACAGGAGCAAGACAAGATGGAACTATGGGACAGGCCATGGGCCAGGCTGTAAGTAAGCAGCCAAGGTCAAGTGATAGGGAGCAGGTAAGGTTGGCTTTAGAGGTGTCCTTGCTCCTGTGGGGGCCAAGGAGTTAAAGTGACCCAGAGAAGAAGAGAGGTCTGGGGGCAGGAAATAGGAAAAGGCGGGGAGGGCAGTAAGAGTAGCTCCTCACCTGGTTCCAGTTGAGTTGCTTCCTTTCTTTTTCAAAGCGATTGTACTCTCTCCGGTCATAGATTTCCACAGTTAGTCGATAGGCCAGGACGAGTACCAGCCCCACTACCACGATGCCCCCTGTACAGCCCAGCACGATGGCCTGAGTGTGATCTGCTACTCCTGAAAAGGGGAAGGATGGCTTCCAGAGAACACCTCGGCTCTGCCCCCAGAGCCAAACCCCGCTGTGTAACACCCCCAAGATTCACCACCCCTCCCACAAGGCTCCCCTTGGCAGTTCCACCCATACTCACTCTCTCGAGGTTTCACCCTCAGCACAACCCTGCCCTCGGTCTCACTCTCCACCAGAAAGAAGAGCAGCTGGTTGTCCACACTCCTCTCCTTACACCAGCCATCATCCAGCACGGTGGGCATCGGGCCTACTGTGACATTGGCATGGGCACAGGCCAGACTGCAGTTGTTGGCCAGGGGCCCTGTCTTGAAGGCCCCACATTCAGCACAGTCCCTGTCCCACCAATGCCAAGAATTACTTACTGATGCTCCCCAGGAATCCCCCTCCCCCAATTCACCCAGGTGAGTACCCTCATTAAGCACTGGCCCTTGTGAAGGCACCAGTGCAATGCCTTAGACTCCCTACCCACACTCTTCACCTGTGCTTCTCACACGGTGTCTTGCAGCCTGGGCACTGATCACATGTGGCACCATAGTAGCCCTCCAGGCACTGGCATTGGTTACAGTGACAAGAGCCATGTCCATTACAGAACCCACTCGGGCTTTCACACCTGCTCGTGTCCTTGCTGCATTCACAGGCTTGGCCTGTGTGGTTGGCATCACAGTGGCAGACCCCACAACGGCACTGGCCAAAGCCTGTAGTGGGACAGGAGAAAGAGAAACGGGCAGAAACGGAGATTCCTCCATTCCTCTGGGTGTTCCCCCGAGCCGTCCTGCTTATCCAGTGTCTCCTAGATACCCTCCTAGAGACAGTATTCACCTGCACAGAGGATGCCTTCGTGCCGCTCACAGCTGGCATTATCACACTCGCAGAAATCCCCTGAGCTCTGCCCACTGCAGCTGCACCGGCCACACTGGCACTGACCCTTCCCACTGCAAAGGGGCCCCGTCCCATTGGGCGCCCGACATCCAGTCTCCAAATCTGGGGATGACAACTCGGCCTCTGAACATTCACATAGTCGGCCAACGCGCCCTGGAGCACAACTGTGGGATGGGGTGGGAGGACGGAGGAAGAGAAAAAGATTTGAAGCAACTGGCCATCCTCCTTCATGTCTCTTAACCCCTTCCCTCAGCATCCTCCAGTCCCTACTATTCTTCCTTCTGGGTACTTCTTTCTAATCGAGGAAGATTTAAAATGAAAATGGGAGAGGGAAAAAACCGACATATCGTCAAACCAGGTACCAGAGGTATAAAATGGTGAGAAGATTTCACAGAAATAATATCCAAGAAAAGATCCAGTAACAAAACCTATAGTCTCAGATTTCTATCCAAGTATAAATAATATTCAAAGTGAATTAACATATCACTGAACTTTGGTGATCACTGAACTCAGAACTTGAATATGGCTTTAGAGGAGGATATTTTTACTCAACCAAAACAATATGTTAAAAGCAGCAGTAGAGTATTTACAAGATACACTCTTGTGAATGAGAGGGGAAATTTGAATCACTGAAAAGATCCAGAGAAGCAATATTGTTGTATAAGTAAACCATAGCTCCACTAGCCAAAAGGAGGAAATAGATGAAGAATTGGGAAACATCACAAATCTGGTACAAAAGTATGAGAAAAGAGTGATGGGAACCGTCTGACCATCCAGAATCTGCTAGAGCACTCACTCTCACTCTCACTCTGTCTCTGTCTCTCTTTCTCAATTTTCAATTTCACTGTCTCGAGCTCTCCGTCTTCTCTCTCTGACAAAGGAAAGGTAGCTAATTCTTGATTTGACTTAATCATGATTTTATTTTTTTGAAGGTAGAAGAAGTGACTAGGGGAATTGCTCTTTGTGGCTTGGTTTGATCAATAAAGAGGGACTGATTATTGAATTACATATGAAAAGGACTTTAGAAGGGTTCTTAAATATTTATGAAAGAAAAGAAGTTGGGCAAAGCCTGATAATACTTTTTGATTTATGGAAAACAAACTTCAAAATGTCAAAATGAAAAATAAGTTGGATATTAGGGCTTAAAATTCTAAAGGATAAATGGGAAACTCTCAAGAATGAAATTCTGAATATTAAATGAAAAAATCCTATAAAGAAGAAAAGGAGACACTGTTTAAAGAGTCTAATGTGGATGCATAGGCAAAGTACCAAAATTAAGTTTTAAAAACATATACAGACAAAAATTTTATTATAATCATTTGTTATAATGTGAAAGTGTCTTTGGGTTCTCAAAAAAAGTATACAATTTGGCAGATTCTATTAAGCTCAAAAGGCTTCAAATATGGTACCTGCTGTTTGAAGACTAGCCTAATCCAGAGTCTCATCACCAGCAGGTTGGACCACTAGATTATGAATTCTTTGGCCGTGATCATCCATGAAATAGGTAAGAAAAAAATACAGAACTGTGCAACCCAATCTCACAGTGAACTTGACTATTTTAATCAGTTAACAAATGTTTATTCACATCTACTATGAGTCAGGTGCTATGTTAGGCAGGCCAGAAAATCCTAAGTCACATTGTTTTTTAGACAATCTATAAACATTACCTTAAATGCTGGCATTCTAACAGTGATATTTTGTCAAATGACCAGCAGTTAGAATGAAATAAATTTTTATTAAGTGACTGCTGTTTACCGAGCACTGTGCTAAGTGTTTTTTACAAATATAATCTCACTTGATCCTCACAACAGTCCTGGAGGTAAATAGTATTATTATCCCCATTTGTATAGTTAAAGTTAAATGCTTTGTCCAGGGTGCGACAACTAATAAGTGTCTGAGGTCACATTTGAGCTCGGGTTTTCCTGACTCCAAAGCCAACACTCTATTCACTGCCCCACCTACCAAGTGGTTTAATCCATACTGACATTCTCACTATAAATGAAACCAGAAGACAAAGGGAATTTGTAGCTCAATGAAAGAATATTTCACAGGTTCTTGTTTAAAAGGCAAGCAAAGGTTTTTCAATGTGCTCAAGATAATGCAGAATTTCAAGGGAAATTCAAACATCTTACCTCTCAGTGATTATGATAAATATAAACAGACTAAAAGATAATTATAAATTATATGCCAACATCTGCTGTAATAAATGAGTAAAAAAATTCTATAAAAACCCTGAAAGCCTCCCAACTAAGTTAATACAATATTGAAATTTGGTAATTCAGTACAAAAGTGGACAGCAGGGAATGAATGGTGAAAAGTATGGCTGAAATTATGGTTTGGGGCTTAGTTATATTAAGAAAGGCCAAAAACTTGTAGAAACCTCAAATCTATATATCATAAGGTGATAGGATGGAGGTGCTGGATATGATTAGTTATCAAAATGCATTTATACCAAAATCAGCTGTTTGATGAAAAAAAAAAAACCAAAACAACTCCAAATTAGAGGAGAGAATTAAAATGTTAGATCATTCCAAGTAATTACAGCAGCTCCAACCTGATCTATTTAAAAACAAACTATTAGAGAAGTTTAATGATTATAGCCACTACAATGAGCAGATCCAAAGTACCAAAAGAGTCAACTAATTCAGCAAAAACTCTCCTTATCAAGTAAAGAAATGTGTTGCCAAGGGCAACAGTGTTTTAGGGCCCACTTTCTTACACTGGTTTGCAACCCCACATGAGGTCTTATAATTGAATGGGAGGTCGTGAAATTATGATTTATTGTCAGTAAATGTTTGATTTGTATATCTATTTTATATATCTATATACCTGGAGTAAAAATAAAAATTTCTCAAGTAAAAAGGGGTCACAAGTGGAAAAAGTTTTTAAGAAGTCCTGTTTTAAGGTACATTTGTAAAACATTATAGAAGATAATAGAAGATTCTGAGCAGCTTATTAACTCATGAAACAAACCTCCAGAAAGCTTAGCATGAGACCCAACTTTACCAAATCAACCAAGAGCACTTATAAGTAAAATAGGAGGACAAAGAACAACAAATAAATGTGAAATAGAACAGATTTCCTGGTTTTTCTATAGTTATCTGTCCTCAAAACAGAACTACCACACTTGAACTCTTAACACTCTAGTTCTTATGCTATGAGTTAAATATCATAGCACTGATTATCTAAAAAAATAAAATTAAGATGTGACAAAGAAGAATGCCAAAGAGAAAAAAAGATAGAATGGGGTAAATTATTCTACATAGAAGAGGATTGCAAGAGTTTTTGCAGTGGAGAGGAAGATAGGGAAGGTGCAGAGGCGCACATGAACCTTATTCTCATCAGTGTGGCTTAAGAGAGGGAATAACAGGTAAACTCAGTTGGGTATTGGGTATAGAAATCTATCTTACCCTGCAGAGAAAGAGATAAGAAAAAAGGGGTGCTGATGAAGGGAGAGTCAATTAGGGAAGGAAACATTCAGAAGCAAAATACTTTTGCGTGAAAAGAGAAAGAGGACAGGATAAACAGGAAAAATAGGACAGGGGGAAATACATACTTGGTAATCATAACTATGAAAAAATTCAAGACAAATTTATTTAATAAAAAACTCATTTGTCAAATAAGTAGAGTCAAATTTATAGAAATATATTGATAAATATATGAGCAGGCAGTTTTCAGAAAAAGTAACCAAAGCTATCTATAATCATAGGGAAAAATGTTCTAAATCATAATTGTTTAGAGAAATGCAATTTAAAACAACTCTGAGACTCCACACGTATCAGATTGGATAATATAACAAAAAAGAAAAATTACAAATGTTGGGGGAGTATATGAGAAAACTGAGACACTGTTGGTAAAGTTGTATACAGATTTGACCATTCTGTAGAACAATTTGGAACTGTTCTCAAAAGAGCTATAAACTCCTTTAATCCAGCAATGCCATTACTAGGCCTGATTCCTAAAGAAATCATTAAAAAAGGGGGAAAGGATCCACATGTGCAAAAAAATGTTTATAGCAACTCTTTTTTTATTAAAGATTTTTATTTTCAAAACATGTATGGATAATTTTTTCAACATGGACCCTTGTAAAACCTTGTGTTTTTTTCCCTCTACCTCCTCCCCTAGATGGCAAGTAATCCAATATATGTTAAACATGTTAAAAATGTTAAATCTAATATATGTATACATATTTATACAATTATTTTGCTGTACAAGAAAAATCAGATCAAAAAGGAGAAAAAAAGAAAAAACAAAATGCAACCAAATAACAAAAAGAATGAAAACACTATGTTGTGATCCATACTATAGCAGCTCTTTTTGTGGTGGCAAAAAATTGGAAATTCAGGGGATGCCTATCAATTAGGAAATGGCTGGACATGTAATGGCAATTCTATTGCGCTATAAGAACTGATGAGCAGGCTGACTACAGAAAAAACTGGAAAGACTCATGTGAACTAATGCTGAGTGAAGTGAGAACCAGGAGAACATTGTACACAATAACAACATTAGGTGCAGATGACCTATGATAGACTTAGTTAGCTCTTCTCAGAAAT
Organism: Myrmecobius fasciatus; assembly: GCA_023553655.1. Lineage (NCBI taxonomy): Eukaryota > Metazoa > Chordata > Mammalia > Dasyuromorphia > Myrmecobiidae > Myrmecobius > Myrmecobius fasciatus. The sequence continues at coordinate 108,187 of JAJPUD010003274.1, read as the reverse complement.
ATAATAATCCAAAGATGTAACAGTTATAAACAAATATAAACAGTTCTAAAAGACTGGTGATAGAAAATGTCATCACATTCAGAAAAAGAACTATGGAGTCTGAATATAGATCAAATTTTAACTTTTTTTTTGGTTTTTGTTTTTTCTTCCTCATGGTTTTTCCTTTTTGTTCTGATTCTTCTTTCACAACATTACTGATGTGGAAATATATTTAACATTAATGTACATATATAACTTAGATTGCTTGCTGTCTTGAGGAAAGAAGAAAAAAACTGGAAGACAAAAATAAAAGTTGAAAACTATCTCTACATGTAACTGGAAAAAATAAAACATTAAGTGGGGGAGAGGCTTGATGAGCATAATGCTTTCAGAAAAAAAATTTAAATGAACTGAGGCAAAGTGAAATAAGCAAAACCAGGAGAATATCGTACACAGTAACAGTATACAGCACAGTAATTGTATGATGATCAACTGTGAATGACTAAGCTATTCTCAGTAATACAATGATCTGAGACAATTCTGAAACTTATGAAAAAAAAAATGCTAGCCATCTCCAGAGAAAGAAATGATAGCATCTGAATACAGATCAAAGCATATCTTTTCTTTATTCTTGAAATTTGGGGAGATTTTTTGGTTTGTGTTTTCTCTTGTAGCATGACTAACATGGAAGTATATTTTGCATGACTGTACATGTACAACCTATCAAACTGCTTGTTTTCTCAATGAGGAAGGGAAAGTAAGGAAAGAGAGAGAATTCGGAACTCAAAAAATTTTAAAAACAAATGTGAAAAACTGTTTTTACATGTAATTTGGGGGGAATAAAATAAAATATATTAAAAATGTTTACAGTCAACAGCAAGTTCAAATAAATAGCTAACAGCTTAGAACTTAAAAAGTCAAGCTTTCAAAGATATGGTGATAAGTTAAATGGGATGATTCTATTAAAATATAATGCAATAGATTATATAAAGTCCTACATCAATTGCACAAATATAGGACAAGAGAGATAGGATTAGACAATATGAAAAATACAAAAAAAAAAAAAAAAACCCTGAAGGTTTTAGTGGATTAACAAGCTTGACATGCATCTAGAGTGTGATAAGGACACCAAAACAGGTTGCATCAACAAAAGCAGAGTTAGATGTACTCTATCCTAGTCAGATCACATCTGACATATGATAACTCATATTCAACTAGCTCTTGAAACTTATTTGACCTTATCCCCATTATAATGATGAGAAAACAAAAATTCAGGTTAGTTAAGAAAGTTGCCTTCAGTCACATTGTTGGACTATCCTGAATCTAAATCCAGTATTTTCTATTTGTGTTCAATATAGCTACCACCCTTTCAGGAAGGACTTCCATAAACTGGAGAACCACCAGAGTGTCAGGAGTACTGGAGACCACAGAAGGACTGATTAAAGAAACCAGACATCATCAGACTGGTGAGAAAAGAATTTAAGGAGGCACATTACTGGGTCTGTATCCCAAGGAAATCATAAAGGAAAGAAAAGGACCTACATGTGCAAAAATGTTTGTAGCAGCCCTTTTTGTGGTAGCAAAGAATTGGAAAATGAGTAGTTGACCATCAGTTGGGGAAAGGCTGAACAAGTCGTGGTATATGAAGGTAATGGAATATTATTGTTCTGTAAAAAATGATGAATAAGCTGATTTCAGTAAGACTTGGAAAGATTTACATGAACTGATGCTAAGCAAAATAAGAACTAGGAATACATTTGTACACAACATCAGCAAGAATGTGTGATGATCAGCTGTGAAACACTTGGTTCTTCTCAGTGATTCAGTGATTCAAAGCAATCCCAATAGACTGCACAGAAAATGCCATCTGCATCCAGAAAAAGAACTGACTGTAAATCAACACATGCTATGTTCACTTCTTTTTTCTGGTTTTTTTTTTTATCTTTCTCATGGCTTTTCCCTTTTGCTCTTATTTTTCTCTCCCAACATGATTCATAAAGCAATGTGTATTTTTTTAAATAAATTAATTGGGGGGAAATTACTTAGGGAGGCACACAATCAATACTTGATACCAGATGCCAGAGTTAGGAGCAATGGATTGACATAACAGAAAGGAATATTTTAGCTCAAAATAAAACTCAATGGATGTTCTTCTGTTGGGGAATGGCTAAATAAGCATTGTACATTAATTTAATGGAATATTATTGTTCTATAAGAAAAAATGAACAGGCTTATTTCAGAAAAGGAAAGACTTACATGAACTGATATTAAGTAAAGTGAACATAACCAAGAGAACATTGTACACATAACAAGATTATATGATGATCAATTTGGTGAACTTGGCTCTTCTGTACCATGTGGTGATTCAAGACAATTCCAATAGACTTGGAAAATACCATCTGCATCCAGAAAAGAGGACTATGGAGACTGAATGTGGATCACAGCACAGTATTTTCACCTTTTTTGTTTGTTTGCGTTTTCCTTCTTGTGGGTTTTTTCTCTTTTGGTCTGATTTTTCTTGCACATGACAAATATGGAAATATGTTTAAAAGTATTATACATGTATAATCTATATCAGATTGCTTGCCAACCTCGGGAGGAAAGGGATGAAGTAGGGAGGAAGAAAAAATTGGGGACATAAAATCTTACAAAAATGAATGTTAAATGAGATGATTCAGACCAGTTCCAATGATCTGGTGATGAAGAGAGCCATCTACACCCAGAGAGAGGACTGTAGGAAGTGAGTGTAGATCACAACATAGCATTTTTACTCTTTTTGTTGTTTTTTGCTTGCATTTTATTTTTTCTCATTTTTTTCTTTTTGATTTTTCTTGTGCAACAAGATAATTGTGTAAATATGTATTTTTGTCATGTTTAATATATATTGGATCGCTTAATATCTAGGGGAGGAGGGAGGAAGGGAAGAAAAATTGGTTTTTGCAAGGTTTTTGCAAGGGTTAATGTTGAAAAATTATTCATGCCTATCTTTTGAAAATTAAAAACTTTTAATAAAAATAAATAAAATTTTAATTTTTTTTTTTTTTTTTGCTTTTTGCTGAGGCAATTGAGGTTAAGTGACTTGCCCAGGGTCACACAGCTAGGGAATGTTAAGTGTCTGAGACCAGATTTAAAAATAAATAAAATTTTAAAATGAATGTTGAAAACTATCTTTATATGTATTTGGAAAAATAAAATATTATTGAGAAAAAATAAAACTCAAGTGTTCTACCTCCCACAAATAATGTAGGCTGTCTTAGGAAGTTTCTATCATCAATCAGGGATGCTATAGAATGGATCCCTGCTTGGGTTCAGAGTGAATGAATAGGCAACCTCTGAATTCTCTTTCAATTCTGAGATTCTCTCATGGGTGCCCTCCCTCTCCCCGCCTTACCTCTCCTCAGCTTCAATCCCAATTTCCACCCCTGTGTTTCTCTAGTTTCTCCTCGGCATTGCCTCAGGTCCAACTCCTTTTCTCCCGATGCTCCCCAGTTCCCCCTTCTATTCCCCAACCTTACCAAAAAGGAATAATGATGAACTAAGACTCTGGTAGTTTCTCAGGATACAGAAAGGGACAAGGTAATAATAATGAGGAATAGCAGAAGATCAGGAGGAAAATCCTGGAATGCTGAGAGTATCAAGGGATAGAATTTAGGGTAAGCCACAGGTTGTCTGTGAGAAAAGAGCCCCTGAATGATTGCGGGAGAAAAGTCGGGGCAGAGGCAGTTCTAAGAGGGCAGGAATGACTGGAGGGGAGGGGCAATGTCTCACCTGCAGACTCCACACCGGAGGTCACCCTGGCCATGGCTGCAGTGGGGGGCTTGCAACTGTACATCACTGCAGTTACAGTCACACAAGGTGTGCAGCTCCACGCTCAGCTCCTCAGAGAATCCAAGAGCCCGGAGCTTCAGGAGATGGGGTGTGGGGAGGCAACTAGTAGCACGGATATTGACCCAGAAACTCACCTGGTGGAGGAGACAAAGTCAGAACAGAAAATTCAAGTGGGAGGGAAGAGCATGGGAGTCTGAGTGTCACACACACACACACACACACACACAGCCTCCAAAATCTATTCTTATACAGAAATTCAATAAAGCCCCCATTACAAGGAGTAGGTGCTCCGTTTTTCCTCCATTCCTGAGAACACTCCGTCCCACATTGTTTTACTTCCCACCCCTGCTCCCATCTCACCGTCTGGTTAATTCGGACTTGACTACATTGGCCTTGATGTTCTCTGCCTTCCCTTATCTCAGAACTACCACACTGGGACTCATAAGAGATGTGGATCCCAGCAGGAGGTGGTGAGTGCTCCAGAGTCACAGTGGAAGACAGGCTCTGAATAGGGTAGAGAGTTGGGAGTCACAAGGTGGGGGTGAACCTCTCCTTCCCCCCCAGATCCTGACCCCACATAAAACTCCCACTTGTCCAACAGCCAGTTCCCAACCTCCTAACCCATCCTATGGACCCCTTTTTATTCAACACAAGAAAATAAGAATTTATTAAGTTCCATGCAGAGCTCTATTAATTCTATAAAACAAGAGAGTTTGAATGCAATGTCCCTGCCCTCATGGAATTCAGAAATAAGACAGTGTAAATCAAAAATCAGTGGTCTAGAACTCAGGAGACCTGCATTCTACTATTCCCTACTCACCAGGTGAATACCCTGGACCTCAAGTTCCCAATTGCAAAACAAGGGGGTTGGGCTGGAAATCAGGGGTTCCCTACAGTCCACAGCCCTTCTACTGTTTTTGTACCATCCATAAGCTAAGAAGAATTATTTATTTTTAAATCTTTTTTTTTTTCTATTTAAACATGTCCAGACCATTCTTAGCTCATGGGGCACCAAAACAGGGTGTGGGGTTGGCCCTCAGGGGTAGTTTTCTGATCCTTGGACTAGAAGATGATCTTAAAGAAGTCCCTTCCTACAAGTCTTGCTGGGGAAAGAATCACCACATAATAGAAATACTAAAAGATAAAATATATAAAAAGATAAAAATAATAAGTAGATTCATAAGGAAATATGTAAAAAAAATGTACATGTATAACCAAAAAAAGTTGTGTTTTTATGTTTAACTGGGGAAAATAAAAAAATAAATACTTTTTTAAAAAGATCGCAAATTAAATTAGATTTGCTCTATTGGATTGTAAATTGTTCAAGATTAAGGACTATGTCTTATTTGTCTATGTATTTTGTGTGAAATAGAAGCAAAGAAATGAAGTGAATGATTGCGGTTCAATTATGGTATATGAATTTAAGAAAATATTTCTTCCTCTTTGTTTTAGTCACCCCACCAACCAGCCCAGTTCTTCCTCAAGGCCCTTGAATGGTGCCCTTCTCCATCCCCATCTCCACTCCCCATACATCTTCTTTGCTCATCTAGTCTCTATGTTCTTCTCCCCTCCCTCTGACCTGGTTCCAGCCTTACATTATATGCATCCATGATGAGCTGTACAACATTACTGGAGTCCTCACTCAGCTCCCCCACAGCTGACTTAGGGATCAGCTTACTCAACTCCTAAGGAATCACAGGGATCATTAGAGAGGTTTTAAAGGGGGGAAGGGATCAAGTCAGCAAAAGCTGAGAGTAGAAGGATGGAAATGGAGCACATAAGAGTGTAGGGTCAAGAAAAGCTTCACCTTGTAGACTGGCAATGCAGGACTAGTTACAGCAAAGATGGGCTGGATGTTGGCAGCAGATAAAGCATGAGCTACTTGACCCACAGAAGGGTAGTCCTGAAGAAAAAAGATAGAACAATTTTACATATACATATTTATGCCTAATAGTAGCCATGGGAGTGGGGGGGGAGAGGAGATAAGGAATGAAAAATGCAATTTACATGATTAGTTTCTTATATATTAAAAGGAATAATAAGTTGTACCTAATAGATTTTCAGTTTCATATGCAATCATCTTTTAAAAAATTATACGTTATGAAAATGCTTGTTTTATTCCATAAATTAAAAATAAAATTAAAATTTTAAAATACAAATGCACTCTGCAAAACCTATTTTTTAAAAAAAGGAAAACAGGTCCATGATCACCTCCATTTTAGGTGTCCTGAAACCCTTTTGTTTTTAAATTTATAAAATAAAGCACATAGGATTTAAAAAAAAAAACTAATTCCATTGAAATATACTGATAATTTTTTTTTAATTCAAGGACCCCAGATGAAGATTTCCTATTTTAGGAGGAGAGGATTGTCCTGTGGCTAGGCAGTTCCAGGGGAAAGAGAGGCAGAGAATGAAAGGGACCTAGATGAAAGGGGCTGTAGTTGGTGAAAGAGTTAGGGCTTATCTACACCCAGAGAGAGGTCTGTGGGAAGTGAGTGTGGATTACAACATAGCATTTTCATTTCTTTTGTTGTTTGCTTGAATTTTATTTTTTCTCATTTTTTTTCCTTTTTGATCTGATTTTTCTTGGGCAGCAAGATAATTGTATAAGTATCTATGCCTATATTAGATTCACATATATGTCTACCATGTTTAACATATATTGGATTACTTGCCATCTAGGTAGGGGGAAGAGGGGAGAAACTGGAGCACAAGGTTTTGTAAGGGTCAATGGTGAAAAACTGCCCTTGTAAATGTTTTGAAAATAAAAAGCTTCAATAAAAATATTTTTTTAAAAAGAGTTAGGGCTTAAGGTGTGAAGGGAGAAAAGGGGCTCACAAAATCTCGGCTTCGGCTATAGAAACCATTAGCATCCAGGTGGCAGTGTCCATCACTGGGCATGAAGATACCACCCAACTTTCCATCTCCCGCTGTGTGGAATATGTCATCTGATGTAAATACCAGCAGTCGGGATACGTTTCTCCAGCCAATCTGCTCCTGGAGTACAAGAGTGTGATAATGAGGTGAGGGGGAAATTAGATATCTCCTGCCCCCATGGCCATCTCTCTGGCAGCTAGGGACAACATTTTAGACTCTCAGAGATCCATTTGTCCACAGTTCTTGCCTTTGTGGTTTTCTTTTTTTCCCTCCAAACCCTCTCAACCTTTTATTCATGAAATTCTTTGCTATTCCTATCCCTCTGTCCCCAACATCCCTATCATCCTCCAAGCCTCCTGACTTGTTCACAGCTTGTCTTCTTAGGCTTTGAGTACCCACCCTCCCAAACCCTAGTTCCCCTCAGTTCCCAGCACATCCTTTTTCTCCCTCTCCCAACACACACATACACACCTGGCAGAGGGCAGCCTGTAAGATGGCATCAAACCCCCCTTCAGGTGAGTCAAGGTTCCCCGACACACTCTGCTGCTCCACCTTATACTCAAAGGCAGAGGCGTTATCAGTGAGGGGCAGCACGTGTCTGAAACTAAAGGGTGGCTGGCATTTTTCTAGGCGTGAGGGGCATGGGTGTTGAAGCTTGGAAGGTATGGTGTTCACAAAAGGCAATACTGTCTTGTCCACAAAGGAACCAAAACCTGGAACATCGAGAAGAAAAGAATCTCTAGGAAATGCAGGGGAGAGGAGGCAGTCACACTCCTGGAAGCAGGGGATTCAGACCTACTCTAAGAGGGGTGAATTTTAGCTGATACATTCAGAACCACAGAATCTCAATACTGAAAAGGGCTTGTTAGTGCATCAGGGACAGTCAATCTGTACCTAAATACCCAGACAAGTTATTGTTTAACTCCTATTTTTTAGGGGAGGATATAAGTGATTTGCTTAGGGTCACACAGCTGGACTCAGGCCTCTGAACTCCAGGTCTGATGCTCTATCCACTACACTACCTAATTCCTACTTATTGACAGGAAGGGGACTCCACTTATCTCCTGAGGCAGGCCATTCTACTTTTGGACAATTATAATTGTTAAAAACTTTCCCCCATAAATTAGACATAAAACTGTCTTTATAATATCCATTCAGAACAAAGTTCTTCTTTCAGTCCTTCACATAGTTGAATATAGTGGATAGATGCTGGGCACATCAAACATTGGGAAAAAGAAAGAATTAAGAACAAAATCTGTAGGGCAGACTTTGGGATGGAATGGTTAAAATGGATAATTAGAGGATCCTAAGGAAGTAATTAGAAGGTTGTAAAGGTCAAAAATTCACAAAAATTAAGGAATAATTTGAGAAAGGGGAAAAAATGACTGGGGAAATAGGTCTAAATAGAAAAAGGTAGGCCATGGAGAGAGAGTTTGGGGATGGAAGTTGTTTATTAATGGTTCTCAAACTTTTGTTCTCAGTATCTTTATACCATTAAAAACTATTAAATTAACAAAAGTAAAGGTAAATAAAATTTTAAAAAATAAATCAAATTAACCAATGGTAAAAAATGTTTAAAATTGTTTTAAGATGTAATAAAATAGTTATTCTTAGTCTTATTATTATTGTTATTTATTCATTTATTTTTTGCTGAAGCAATTTGGGTTTAGTGACTTGCTTAAGGTCACACAATGTCTGAGCCAGATTTGAACTGAGGTCCTCCTGACTTCAGGGCTGGTGCTCTATCCACTGCACCACCTAGCTGCCCCTCATAAAATATTATTTTTAAAAAATATTGAGGAAGTTTCTGTACTAACAAAACTAATGCAGACAAGAAAAGGAGGGAAGCATCAAATTGGGAAATCATCTTTACATTTAAGGGTTCTGATAAAGGTCTCATCTCTAAGATATATAGAGAATTGTCTCACATTTATAAAAATTCAAGCCATTCTCCAATTGATAAATGGTCAAAGGATATGAACAGACAATTTTCAGATGATGAAATTAAAACTATTTATACTCATATGAAAAGTTGCTCCAAATCACTCTTGATCAGAGAAATGCAAATCAAGACAACCCTGAGGTACCACTTCACACCTGTCAGATTGGCTAAAATGACAGGAAAAGATAACGATGAATGTTGGAGGGGATGTGGGAGGGCTGGGACACTGATGCATTGTTGGTGGAGCTGTGAACAGATACAGCCATTCTGGAGAACAATTTGGAGCTACGCTCAAAAAGTTATCAAACTGTGCATACCCTTTGACCCAGCAGCATTTCTATTGGGCTTATATCCCAAAGAAATCATAAAGGAAGGAAAGGGCCCCACATGTGCAAGAATGTTTGTGGCAGCCCTTTTTGTAGTGGCTAGAAACTGGAAATTGAAGGGATGCCCATCAATTGGAGAATGGCTGAATAAATTATGGTATATGAATATTATGGAATATTATTGTTCTGTAAGAAACGACCAGCAGGATGATTTCAGAGAGGTCTGGAGAGACTTGCACGAACTGATGCTGAGTGAAATGAGAAGAACCAGGAGATCATTATACACGGCAACAACAGTACTATATGACGATCAATTCTGAGGGACATGGCTCTCTTCAACAATGAAATGTTTCAAACCATCTCCAATTGTTCACTGAAGAAAGCCATATACACCCAGAGAGAGGGATGCGAAATGTGGACCACAACATAACATTCTCATACTCCTTGATTGATGTTTGCTTACATTGTGTTTCCTTTATCTGATATATTTTTTGTGCAGATAAGATTTTTCTTGCACAACAATGATAAGTTTGGAAATATGTATACATATATTCAATTTGCCAATATATTAACATAATTAACATGTAGTGGATATCCTGTCATCTAGGGGAGGGTTGGGGAGCTGGAGGGAAAAATTTGTAACAGAAATGTATGTAAGGGTGTTGTTGAAGAATTACCCACACATATGTTATGCAAATAAAATTAAAAAAATGTTTAAAAAAATAAAAAAAAAAGTTATCAAACTGTGCATACCCTTTGACCCAGCAGTGTTTCTATTGGGCTTATATCCCAAAGAAATCATAAAAGAAGGAAAGGGCCCCACATGTGCAAGAATGTTTGTGGCAGCTCTTTTTGTGGTGGCTAGAAACTAGAAACTGAGTAGATGCCCATCAATTGGAGAGTGGCTGAATAAATTATGGTATATGAATATTATGGAATATTATTGCTCTGTAAGAAATGACCAACAGGACGATTTCAGAGAGGCCTGGAGAGACTTGCATGAACTGATGCTGAGTGAGATGAGCGGAACCAGGAGATCGTTGTACACGGCAACAACAGTACTATATAAGGATCAGTTCTAATGGACATGACTCTCTCCAACAATGAAATGCTACAAACCAATTACAATTGTTCAGTGAAGAAGGCCATATACATCCAGAGAGAGGGATGTGAAATGTGGACCACAACATAACATTTTCATGTTCTCTATTGATGTTTGCTTGCATTGTATTTCCTTTATCGGATTATTCTCTCTTATAGATACGATTTCTCCTGAACAAAAAAATGATGTGTGGCAATAACTATACATATATTCGATTTCTTAAGTATTCTAACATAATTATCATGTAGTGGATATCCTGCTATCTAGGGGAGGGGTGGGGAGTAGGGGGGAAACATTTGTAACAGAAAGCTTTGTAAGGGTTAATGTTGAAGAATTACCCATACATATGTTTTGCAAATAAAAAGTATTAATAAAAAAATTTTTTAGAAAAGAAATAGTTTCAAAAAAAATATTGAGGATCTGTCCAAAGAATTTTTGCTTGTGTGGGTTATATTAATAGACATTTACCATATGAGAAATAAAACTTAATTTTGAATCTTAGGTCCTCTGAAAGGGTTTCAGAGACCCCCAGGATTCTCTGGATCACATTTGGAGAACTACTAGTTTAAAGAATAGAAAGGAGACCAGAGTTCTTAAGTGGAGTTCAGCTTAGGGCTGAGGTGGAAGGTCACAGTGAGTCTTGTACAAAGCTACCTGAAAGGCTGATTTCAGAAAAGCCTGGAAAGACTTACATGAACCGATGCTAAGTGAAGTGAATAGAACCAAGAGATCATTGTACATATAACAAGATTATGTGATAATCAACTGTGATAGACTTGGCTCTTTTCCACTATGAGGTGATTCAAGATAATTCCAATAGACTTGTAATGGAAATCGCCATCTGCCTCCAGAGAGGATTAAGACTGAATGTGGATCACAGCACAGTATTTTCACCTTTTTTAATGTTATTTGTTTTCTAGGTTTTTTTTCTTTTTCTTTTTCTTTTTTTTTTGATCTGATTTTTTTATGCATGATAAATAAGGAAATATGTTTAGAAAACTTGCACATCAAAAATGTTTGTAGCAGCATTCCAATTCTTTGGAAGATTAGTAGATGCCCAACAATTAAGGAATGGATGAACAAGTTGTGGTATATGAAGGTAATGGAATATTATTGTTCTATAAAAAATTATGAACAAGCTGACCTTAGAAAGGCCTGGAAAAATGTACATGAACTAAGGCTGAGTGAAACAAGCAGAATCAGAAATACATTGCACTCAATAACAGCAAAAATGTGCCACGATTAACTATAAAACACTTGGTTCTTCTCAGTGATTCAGTGATCTTAAGTAATTCGAATAGACTTTGGATAGAAAATGCCATCTGCATCCAGAAAAAGTACTAAGGAGACTGAGTGTAAATCAACACATGCTATGTTCACTTCCTTTTCCCTTTTTTTTTTCTATCTCCCATGGTTTTTCCCTTTTGCTCTGATTTTTCTCTCCTAACATGATTCACAAAGTAATGTGTGTTAAAAGTAAATAAAAAGAATAAAGAAGAATTGTACATATTTAATGTATATTGGATTGCTTGCTGTCAAAGGAAGTGGGGAGGTGGAGAGAGTGAGAAAAATTTGGAACACAAAGTTTTGCAAGGGTGAATGTTGAAAATTATCTTTGCATGTATTTTGAAAATAAAAAGCTTTTTTTTTTTTTCCTGAGGCGATTGGGGTTAAGTGACTTGCCCAGAATCACACCGCTAGGAAGTATTAAGTGTCTGAGGACAGATTTGAACTCAGATCCTCCTAACTTCAGAATTAGTGCTCTATCCACCGGCCCACCTAGCTGCCCTTAAAAAGCTCTTATTATAAAAATAAATAAATGCTTACTAATGATTAAAACAACAAAATAAAACAAAAAGAACAAAGCTACTTGCAAAGTCCCTGCCCTCACTTTGGCAATGAGCTAAAATATTTTGGGAGAGGGCTCAGACCTGTACAATTCTGGCACCCAGGTGTATATGGCGAAAGGGAGAGTCTGATTTCTACTGGTACAACCTAAACTTGCTGTCTTGGAGAGGATGGAGATAAGGGAAGGAGATAGAAAAAATTGCGAACTCACAATCTTACAAAAAGGAATGTTGAAAACTCTTTGCGTTGATTGGAAAAATAAAATACTATTGTGAAGGAGAGGGCTCTTCGGCACGGAAAATAGTCTGAGGGGATTGCAGACCTGCCCACCTGTGTCTCACTGGGATGCTGAGATACTCACCGATGCGCACCGAGTGGGTGACCCCCCGCAGCTGGACCAGGAGCGCGTGCCCCAACTGGCGCACGCGCTCCAGGTCGTCTTTCATTGAGTAGCTCAGGTCCATGAGGTAGTACAGGTCCACCGGATAGCCCTCGACTCGACGGAAGCGGACCTGGAGCCGTTGTGTCTCGCCTGTGGGTGGGGTCCCAGCCGGACGGGGGTTGGGGGAGGGGGAGAGGAGGGAAAAGTCACCGTCCCTTCCAAGTACCCGCGAGCCAAGCTGCCCAGCCCAGCTCAGGCGCCTTCAGGATCCCGGGTCCAGCCCCTGGCGCTAGCGCCCAGCTTCCATCCCCCCTTGGCCCCCCGGCTCACCCAGCCGCAGCTTCACCCGAGCCCTCTGCGGGGCTAGCTGCGTGGTGCGGTCGCCCTGCGCTCCCTGACTGAGGGGCTCATCTTGCAGCACCTCCTGCTGTCCTCGGGGTTCCTCCAGCTCCTCGGAGGGGCAGCCCCGAGCCAGCAGTTCCTCTCGCGGGGCGCACCGCCTCCCCACCTCCTCCCCCGCAGCGGTGAAGTTCTGCGGGCCGGAAGGAGATCAGTCAGGGGGGG
>JAJPUD010003274.1:2458-80339 GCA_023553655.1 Myrmecobius fasciatus | reverse complement strand
GGGGGGGGCAGCTAGGTGGCGCAGTGGATAGAGCACCAGCCCTGAAGTCAGGAGGACCTGGGTTCAAATCTGATCTCAGACACTTAACATTCTCTAGCTGTGTGACCCTGGGCAAGTCACTTAACCTCAATTGCCTCAGCAAAAAGCAAAAAAAAAAAAAAAAATGGGTGCATAATTTAGACAAAAAGGGTGACACTATAAGCAAGGAATAATCTACTTGTCAGATCTATGGGAAAGTGAAAAATTCATGATCAAAGGAGAGAGAGCATTACAAAATGCAAAATAGATAATTCTAATTATATTACATGTAAGCTGGGAAACAAAACATATAGCAAGAATCTCAAATACATAGAGAATTGAGTCAAATTTATAAGAAGATAAGCCATTCCCCAGATCAAAGGATATGAACAGGTAGTTTTCAGATGAAGAAATCAAAGTCATCTACAGGCATACGAAGAAGTGCTCTACAACACTGTGGAGTTGTGAAATGATCCAATCATTTTGGAGGGCAATTTGGAACTATGCCCAAAAGGCATCCCAATGAGATCATAAAAAAGGGAAAAGGACTTACATGTGCAAAAATATTCATAGCATTTGTGGTGGCAAACAACTGGAAATTGAGTGAGGGCCATCAATTGAAGAATGGCTGAGCAAGCTGTGGTTTATGAATATAATGAATACTATTGTGCAATAAGAAATGATGAAAGGCAGATTTCAGAAAAACCTGAAAAGACTTGTATGAACTGACGGAAACTGAAATGAGCAGAATCAGGAAAACATTGTACACAGTTTTAGCAACTTTATGTGATACTCAATTGTGATTGACTCAGTTCTTCTCAGCAACACAATGATCCAAGACAAGTACGAAGAACTCAAGAAAGAAAATGATATCCCTATCCAGTTAAAGAACTGATGGATTCAGAATGCAGATGGAAGCATATTTTTTCACTTACTTAAATCTTTCTCATGTTTTTTTCCCCTCTTGATTTATTTTCTTTCACAACTGTGACTAATATGGAAATATGTTTTACATGATAGCATGGGTATTGTGGCTTGGTTGTTGTACTTTGTTTTCAAAGAGGACCAAAATGACATTACTATGTTAGAATTGAGTTACAATGTGTGTCCAACTGTGGCTGATCAGACCAATATGAGTTGGAATGCTCTGCCACAGGTTGGACACAAATGAACCCTATGAACATTTGGGGTGACTTCTCTAACTTTGCCCATCTCCCGTTTCTCCTAAGGTAATTCAATTCTGCTTTGCTCATAGAACACAGCCCCTTCTCTGATGAGGGCATTCCACATTGGGCCATTCTGTGCCAGTGTCTCCCATGTCAATCCTAAGTTCTTAAGAGAGACCTTGAGAGTATTCTTGTATCACTTTTTCTGACCACTTTGTGAGCACTTGCCTTGTGTGAGTTCTCCATAAAATCATCTTTTTGGCAAGCATACGTTTAGCATTTGAACAACGTAGCCAGACCAATGAGTCGTGCTCTCTGCAGTAGAGTTGGAGAAAGGACCTCAGTGTCTGGTATGTTATCCTGCCAGGAGTAGGGTGTGTTCAGAGAAGGCTAGTACCTCTGGGGTAAGTGCTGCCCGGACCTTTACAAGGCTGCTTTCCACCTTTGATATCCCCCTGACCCAGCTAACTCTCACTCGTAGCTCCAAGAAGCTACTGTGGTTATATCTCAGTAAACTGTTTTTGCAAGATAGGCTAAACCAGGTTGAGGGTAACCAAGAGGTGTCAAATCCTACAGTGAGTTAGTTATGCTACCCCAAACTTGTAAAGACTTCCCCTGGAGGAATGGGAGATGAGAACAATTTGTTCTCGGATGGCTCAGGCCATCATCGGGTCTTCTCACTGGAAGAAGCAGTGGGATTCAGCAGCTCCTTGAGTGTCTGAGCAGCCTTTTAAGGATCACACTGCTCAGCTCCAGGTGAGAGGAAGGGCTAAAAAAGGTGCCCTAAAAATCATTTGTTTATTCAACCCTGGCCTGATTACCCCAGCAAGCAGGCAGGAATTCCATCCTGTGGTAGAAACACTAAAAAACCCCACACGTATAAACTATATCAAATTGCCTACCATCTTTGGAAGAGGGAGAGGAGAGGAGGAAGAAGGGAAGGAGAAAAATTTGAAATCAAAATCTCGTAAAAATGAATGCTAAAATTTTTCTTGACATTTAATTGGGGAAAAAATAAAATTCTATTAAGAAATTTAAAAAAGAATAAGTTCTTTGAAGGCAGAGGTTGTATTGATTTTTGTATTTGTATTTTAGCACTTATTACTATTGGCATTTAGTACACTACATGGCACATAGTAAATGCTTACGAAGTGCTTTTTCTTTCATCCATTCTCTAAATTTCTCATGTTACTCATTCCTTATATAATACAATAATATTCCATTCAATTCATATCTCACAATTTGACCATTCAATTGATGGTTTCCCATTTTGTTTCCAGTTTTTTGCTACTACAAAGAGTAATAAAATTGATATTATATTACTGGTATATTATATATTATTTATAGATTATATTATATAATTTTTTTCTTAGTGTAATTGGATCTCTTTGGGATGTATGCCCAATAAATAGATTGCTGGATTGTTGAATATGAACAACTTAGTAACTTTCCTTAAAAATTATTTTCTAAAATTCTATCCATGCCCATAGAAAGAACTGATTGTATTTAAATACAGATTGAAGTATACTTTTTTAATTGTTTTTTCTCTTTTTTTAATTTATTTTTTCCTTTTTTTCCTTTTTTTTAATTAAGGCTTTTTATTTGCAAAACATATGTATGGGGGTATATATATATTCGATTTGTCAAGTATTTTAACATAATTAACATGTAGTGGACTTCCTGCCATCTATGGGAGGTGTGGGGACTAGGGGGGAAAAATTTGTAATGGAAAGCTTTGTAAAGGTCAGTGTTGAAGAATTATCCATACATATATTTTGCAAATAAAAAGCTTTAATAAAGAAAAAAATTAAAATATAAACATGAAAAAAATTCTTATGAGTAAAAATTTTTTAAAAAAACATATTTATGGGTAATTTTTCAACATTGACCCTTACAAAGCTTTCCATTACAAATTTTTCCCCTAGTCCCCACCCCTCCCCTAGATGGCAGGAAGTCCACTACATGTTAATTATGTTAAAATACTTGACAAATCTAATATGTGTATACATATTTTTACAGTTATTGCTATGCAAGAAAAGTCGGATCTACAAGAAAAAAACCTTAGAAGGAAAACACAATGCAAGCAAACATCAATAGAGAGCATGAAAATATTATGTTGTGGTCCACATTTCATTTCCCTCTCTCTGGGTATATATGGCTTTCTTCACTGAACAATTGGAACTGGTTTGAAACATTTCATTGTTGAAGAGAACCATATCCATCAGAATTGATCATCGTATAGTCTTGTTGTTGCCATGTATAATGATCTCCTGGTTCTGCTCATTTCACTCAGCATCAGTTCATGTAAGTGTCTCCAGGTCTCTCTGAAATCATCCTGCTGATCGTTTCTTACAGAACAATAATATTCCATAACATTCATATACCATAATTTATTCAGCCATTCTCCAATTGATGGGCATCCATTCAGCTTCCAGTTTCTAGCCACTACAAAAAGAGCTGCCACAAACATTATTGCACATGTGGGGCCCTTTCCTTCCTTTAAGATCTCTTTGGGATATAGGCCCAATAGAAACACTGCTGGGTCAAAGGGTATGCACAGTTTGATAACTCTTTGAGCATAGTTCCAAATTGCTCTCCAGAATGGTTGGATCCATTCACAGTTCCACCAACAATGTATCAGTGTCCCAGTTTTCCCACATCCCCTCCAACATTTGTCATTATCTTTTCCTGTCATTTTAGCCAATCTGACAGGTGTGTAGTGGTATCTCAGAGTTGTCTTAATTTGCATTTCTCTGATCAATAGTGATTTGTATCACCTTTTCATGTGACTAGAAATAGTTTTAATTTCTTCATCTGAAAATTGTTCATATCCTTTGACCATTTATCAGTTGGACAATGGCTTGAATTCTTATAAATCTGAGTCAATTCTCTATATATTTTAGAAATGAGGCCTTTAGCAGAACCCTTAAATGTAAAGATTTCCCAATTTATTGTCTGTATTAGTTTTGTTTGTACAAAAACTTTTTAACTTAATATAGTCAAAATTATCTATCTGGTGTTCAATTAAGAGTTCCAGTACTTCTTTGGACATAAATTTATTCCTTCTTCACAGGTCTGAGAGGTAAACTCTCCTATGTTCCTCTAATTTGCTTATAATATCACTATATCTAAATCATGAACCCATTTAGATCTTATCTTGGTATGTGGTGTTAGGTGTGGGTCAAGCCCTAATTTCTTCCACACTAGTTTCCAATTTTCCCAGCAGTTTTTTGTCAAATAGTACTTATCCCAGAAGCTGGGATCTTTGGGTTTATAATTGTATTTTTCTTGAGGATTTTTTTGAGGGGGGAATCTATGTTTTCTTTTGCATTATGACTTTTATAGAAGTATTTTATATAACTTCACATGTGCCTTTTCAGTTTGGGGTGGGAAGAGGGAGGTAGAAAAAGAATATGGAACTCAAAGTTTTAAAAACAAATGGGAAAAATTGTTTTATATGTAACTGGGGAAAATAAAATGTTTAAAAAAATGAAAAATTGTTTTCTAGAAAGGCTAAACCAATTCACAGCTCCACCAATAATATATTAATAGTTATCTCATTCTTTAAACTGTCTCATTTTTGCCAATTTTTTTGGTGAGTGATATAACAATAATTATTTTAATTTGCATTTGTTTTATTATTAGTGATTTAGGTTATTTTTCTACTCCAATATTGATTATTTGGACTGCCTCTTCAAAAAAAAGTTTGTACTTTTTACAGTTTGTCTATAAAGACATTTTCATCATGATCTGAAAAGAATACATTTAATATTTCTGCCTTTCTGCATTTGATTGTGAAGTTTTTATGCCCTATTATATTGTCAGTTGTTGTGTAGGTGCCTTGCACCACTGAGAAAAAGGCATATTCCTTTCTCTCCCCATTCAAATTTTTCCAGAGGTCTACCATACTAACTTTTCTAAAATTTTATTCACTTCCTTAACTTCTTTCCTATTTATTTTGTGGTTAGATTCATCTAGTTCTAAGAGAGGGAGGTTGAGATCCCCCACTAGTATAGTTTTGCTGTTTCTTCATGTAACTCAATTTCTATAAGAATTTGGATGCTTTATCACTTGATACATATATGCTTAGTATTGATATTACTTCATTCTGTATGGTATCTTTTAACAAGATGTAATTCCCTTTATCTCTTTTATTTTATTTTTTTCTTTTGCTTGGTCTGAGATCAGGATCCCTATCCCTGTTTTGTTTGTTTGTTTGCTTGTTTTTGTTGTTGTTGTTGTTATTGTTGTTATTATTATTTTGTTTTGTTTTAAATTTAAATTTAAAATTTCAGCTGAAGCATAATAGATTTTTCTCCAGCCTTTTACCTTTACTCCGTGTGTACCTCTCTGCTTCAAATGTGTTTCTTGTAAATAACATATTATAGGGTTCTGGCTTTTAATTCACTCTACTATATACTTCCATTTATGTGAGAATTCATCCCAATTATGATTACTAACTTCATTTTTTTCCCATTTATACTTTTCTCTCTCCTTTTACCCTTTCCTTCCTCATTAATGTTTTGCTTCTGACCCTCACCTTGTCAATCTGCCCTCCTTTTTAATCAGCTCCTTTATAAAAACATTTTCAGGCCCTTTCTAGATTTTCTTACTTTCACTCAGTTTAGGGAGATTAGAAGATTTTTTTCCTTCGATTTCTTATAATTTTATTTTATTAAAAAAAATGGAATAAGAAAAAAGAAAAACCAAAAAGGAATACAAAACAAAATGAAACAATACAAAAGAGAACAATGTCATGTGCCTAGCAGAACATCAGGGAGGATTCAAAATATATAACAGCAAATTACCAGATTGAGAAAGTATGTATATTAGTAGAAGAAATTATATTTATGAGTGTCCATCTTTTCTTTACTTCCTTGTAAATTGTTCTTTTGTTCTCTGCTGCTCACTTTATTTACTTTATTCTTTCCCTCTCTTTTCATCTTCCCTAACACCACCAGGTAAGCTACAGTTAAGATAAGATATATTTATGTATACATATGTGTATATATATATACATATATATAAAATACATACACACACTCACATATATTACACACATATTCCCTCCACATACACAGAAATATCTTTCCTGTTCTTGCTGACTCTTTAATTAAATTCTGCTTCATAACTTGTCTTGCTATTAATTTAACTTCCCCTCACCCATATATCCTTCCCTTGTCTTCTTCCTTCACTCTTTGCTTCCCTCCTTTTCTGCCCATCCTTCTTTCCTTATTTCTTTATAGATTTTGGAGGGTACTTTATATTGAACCCATTCCCCAATGTGAGGAGGTTTTCAGAACTATAAGCCCTCCTCCAAAATGCCTCTGTGTCTATTCTTCTTCTGCACCTCATTTGTATAATATAATTACTATTTTTATCTGAACTGTGCCCAGTCTTTCTTTTGAGCTGCCCTATTGTTGCTATCAATTTTAAACATATGGTATTCATTCCCCATGTTAAAAAAAAAACAAACAATTTGTCCATGTTGAGTTCCTTGAAACTGATCTTTGATATTGGTTCTTATAAGTTAAATTTTCTATTAAATTCAGGTTTGGTTACTATAAAGTCCTGAAAATCTTCAAATTTGTTGAATGTCCATTTTTTCTCATTCAGAGTTATAGATAATTTTGCTGGATATGATATTTTTGGCCACAGGCCTAATTCTTTTCATTTGTCAGTAGATATGATTCCAGGACCTGTGATCTTTTTTAGTAGCAGCTGATAAGTCTTGTACAATTATAATGGCAATCTTGTAAAATTTTCTCTTTGATTTGAGGGTTTTGAAATTGGGCATTAATGTTCCTATATGTTTTCTACAAAAAATCTCTTTGAGGTGATAATAGGTGGATTTTTCCTATTTCTACTTCCCCTCGTGTTCTATCATTTCAGAACAATTTTCTTGCATTATTGTGTCAAGGTTCTTTTTTTTAGTCACAACAGTCTGGCAATCCAATTATTCTTATATTTTCTCTTGATCTCCAGATCTGCCATTTTTTCTTATAGGATGTTTCACATTCTGCTCTATTTTTTCATTCTGTATAAGCTATTTTGTTATTTCTTGGTCTCTCAGCTTCACTGGCTTCTCCTTGTCCAATTCTAATTTTCAAACAGTTATTTTCATTTTTGAGACTCTATCTCCTTTTGTAGGTGGTTAACTTTTTAAAAATATATTATTCTTGTTTTTCTTGGATGGTTTTTTTTTTTTTTTTTTTTTTTTTAGTTTTTCCTCAGTGTTTCTCATTTGATTTTTAAATTCTTTCTTGGAGTCCTATAAATTCTCTCTGGGCAGGTAGCAATTTTACATTACTCTTTGGGGTAGAAGGTTTTTTTTTTACTTCAATGTCCTCCTCTTAAGATGAACCCTGGTCTTCCCTGTTGCCATAGTATATTTCTATGTTGGGGTTCATTTTTTTTAAATAAGAAGTATTAGTGTAAGCACCTCTAATCCTAGGGTGGAGGGAATGGTGTCTCCAGCTGCACTTCAACTTTCCCCTCTGTCCAGGAACCCCAAACCAAGAGCTCCTCTCTCCTGCAAGTGCACCCAGTCAGCAGCATCTCTGCTTCCTTGCCTCTGCACTCCAGGTGTGCTGGTTCCTTCTCACCCAGGACTGAGGCTCTGCAGCACAGCTGGGCCTGGTGTTCCTAATCAGCCGAGGTTCCCTCAATCTTCCCAAACTGAGACCTGGACTGGACAAACAATCTGGGAGGTGAAAGTCTCTGGGTTCCTGCTGAGGTTCCAGTCACACTCAACTAACTAGTCGTTCCCCACTTGGTGTTTCTGCAGAGCCAGGATATGGGGTTCATCCCTGGCCTGGTCTTTCTTTGAATCTTCTAGGGTGTAGGACTTATGTTCTGCCCCAAATCTTTTTAACTTCAATAGTCTATCGCCCCAAGGCACAAATTTGTTCTATTTGTGGGGGAAATCAGGAGAGCTGGAAATTTGCCAATTTACTCTGCCATCTTCCCAGAATCCTCCCTGAGATTAAGAGGATTGATCAAAGGCCAATACATGTATTTCTTTTGCTGAACCTTTTCAGCCTCTGATCCTTTATTCTTGCTACTTGGGTTTTCTTTTTATTTGTTAGTCTTCCTCCTGCCCTCACATGCATGCTTCCTCCCAATAAAATAGGCACAAGAAATTCAGATAAATGTAACATAATCCAAATTTGTTATACTTGAGATTAGATCTGAGTCATTTTTATGTTACAATAGTGCTTCAGATAATTATGGAACTTGACAGTACTTCCAAAACATTTTAAAAACCATTGGCTTTTAAGGCAGAAGGCTTGCTATCAAATTCTGACACTGCTATTTTTTGTCTTTATGACACTAGGGGAAATTACCTAACCTCTGAATGTTATTTACCTCACTTGTCAAATTGGAGATTGGGTAGATGATATTTAAGCCCCTTCCAGACCTAAATTCTGTGCTCTCATTTGGTCCTCACAGTCACCATGGAAGGTTAAAAGAGCTGGGATTATTCTTCTTACTTGGCAGTTTGGGAAACAGAGTCTAAGATCAAGTCCATTATTGATAGACTTTCTAATATGCAATGTGCTAGTATGTAATTTCCACAATGACCATAATAACTGCACACTTTGTGTTCTTCAAATTGGAATTACATAACTTCAGAACTGGAATGAATCTTAGAATCCATTTAGCCTAGACTGAATTGGAATCCATATTTCCAACTGGTTATACAGCTTCTGTTTGAACATTTTCACTGAAGATAGCATAAATTAACTCTGAAGGAAGTGCATTCTACTTTAGACATTCAGCTTTTATTATTGTTGTTGGTTTTAGATAAAAATATGAATATTTTAGAAGTATTTTTAAAATAATAATTTCTTGTTTATTCAATCATTTTATTTTTAATATTTTTTTATTTTCAAAAATACATGCAAAGATAGTTTTCAACATTCGCCCTTGCATAGCCTTGTGTTCCAAATTTTTCTCCCTCCTTTCCTCCCACCCCCCCTCTCCTAGATAGCAAATAATTCTATATTCAACCATTTTATAAAACTAACCCCAAATTGTATTTTAACATATCTTTTCCTTGTCCAATATTCCTATAAATATTATCTCAAATAATCTTCAAGTAGAGAAACATTTCAGAGAGTATAAAGGAACTCTGCCATTTTAGATTGTTCTTTGTCTTCTGAGTCTGTCTGTCTCTCTCCCCTTCTATCCCCCCCCTCTAAATCAGAAATTTCTTGGATATATATTTTTCCAACAGGAGAAATGTAATATTGTATAATTGTAAATCATCATTTTAAGTTGCTGTCCAAAATGGTTGGACTAATTCATAGCATAGTATACTCTGTTATATACCCATCTTTTCACTAAATCTACAACAATCATTATTTCCATCTTTCGTTGTCCTTCTCAAATAGTTGAGGTGGAACCTCAGAATGGTTTTCATTTGCACTTCTCTTATTGTTAGTGATTTGGAATAAACTTCCATGTGGTTGCCAATAATTTGTAATTCTTCAGGCTCAGTAGAATATTAGGGAGCCAACATGGATAGGAAGACTTGGGTTCAAATGCCTAACACACTGACTACCTGTGTGACCCTGAACAGGCCACTTAAACTGAAAAATGTAGGGGTTCAATGTGAACCTGTTGGCCCAGATAAATAAGGCCCTTTTGTAACTTTCAGTGTTTTATATCCTGTTAGGTATTCCTTGTGAGACTATGCAGAATGAGTCTAATTGAATCCTGCCTTAAATTTAGTAATCATAATACTGGGCAAGGCACTTAATCTGTCTTGGCCTGATCTGTAAGATAAGGATATTAGACTTGATCTCTAATGTGCTTTCCATCTTTCATTGTGTAAATCTGTGATCCTGATACCCCTTGCCCATGAGCCTGAATCATTTTATCTATCTCATATATACAAACACACACACACATACACATACATATACACATACAAGAGGTATTTGATGTATGCTTTTTCCTACCTGCTTCCCCTTATCCCACTTGCATTAATTTTGTTTCTATAAAAACCTTTCAATTTCATATAATCAAATTTAATTTTTGTAATTGCTCCTAATTCTTGTTTGTCCATTTCTGTGAAAGATACCTCATCTGGTTCTCTTGTAATTTTGTTATATGATCATTAATATTCATGTCAAGTAAAATTTATTTTGGGGATATAATGGAAGAGACTGTACTAGCCTTAATTTTCTTCAAAGTGCTTTTTATTAATTCTTATGAAATAGGGAGTTATATCTGAAAGTAATTTGGAGGAAATTTGTCAAACATTGAGTTTAGTTAAAATCTTTCTGATTCTTCCTTTTCTTATTTGCTTCATTAATTTATTTTTTATTTTGTAATCAGTACCAAATGGTTTTGATGATAGCTACTTTAAAACATATCTAGAAATCTGGAAGTACTATATCTTTCACTTTTATCTATTTTCATCATTACCCTTGATAGTCTAGATCATTTATTCCTTTTTAAAAATTTTAATAGTTTTTATTTTTCTAAATATATGTAAAGATAATTTTCAACATTAACTTTTTTTTTCCAATTTTAATTTTTAATGAATTATTTTCTTCAGTTAGACTTTTTATCGCCTTTGCATTTGGCCAATTGTACTTTTTTTTTTTTTGATTTTTTTTTTTTATTTAAAGCTTTTTATTTGTATGACATGTATATGGGTAGTTTCCCAACATTGATCTTTACAGAGCTTTCCATTACAAATTTTACCCCCAGTCCTCTCCCCTCCCCTAGATGGCAGGAAGTCCACTACATGTTAATAATGTTGAAATGCTTGAGAAGTTATGCAAGAAAAATCCTATCTACAAGAAAAAAAAGAATCAGAGAAAGGCAACACAATGCAAGCAAATGTCAATAGAGATCATGAAAATGTTATGTTGTGGTCCATATTTCATATCCCTCTCTCTGGGTGTATATGGTTTTCTTCATTGAACAATTTAAACTGGTTTGAGACAATTCTTTGTTGCAGAGAGCCATGTCCATCAGAATTGATCATCATGTAATAACTGTTGTTGCTGTGTATGATGATCTCCTGGTTCTGCTCATTTCACTCAGCATCAGTTCATGCAAGTCCCTCCAGGCCTCTCCGAAATCATCCTGCTGGTCGTTTCTTACAGAGCAATAATATTCCATAACATTCATATACCATAATTTATTCAGCCACTCTCCAATTGATGGGCATCCCTTCAGTTTCCGGTTTCTAGCCACTACAAAAAGGGCTGCCACAAACATTCTTGCACAGGTGGGTCCCTTTCCCTCCTCTAAGATCTCTTTGGGATATAAGCCCAGTAGAAACACTGCTGGGTCAAAGGGTATGCACAATTTGACAACTTTTTGAGCATAGCTCCAAATTGCTCTCCAGAATGGTTGGATCTCAACATTAACTTTTGCAAAACATTGTGTTCCAATTTTTCCCCTCTCTCCATTCCCCAAGATAGCAAGCAATTCTATATAGGTTAAGCATGTGCAATTCTTCTAGATGTGATTCATAGGGATATTTGCTACCTTTATCTGGGTGGGAAGTTGAAGAGATGGGTTCTTTTTTGTTGTTGTTTTTCTGTGAATTCAGCTATAATTTCTCTACATGTGGCTTAGTTCCTCTTTTGGGAGGGATTTTAAAAAGGTTCTTGACCTCTTGTTCATCCAGATGGATGATATTATAATTTTTCTAGTTCTACAAAGTAACATTTTTCTAATTTGATTGACATTTAATCCAGAAATTAATTTGGGTAGTATATTTTTTTTGATCATTTGGACAGTTTACCCATAAGCAATGCTCTCCAATTGTTTTGTCTAATTTTATTTGTGTTGATTATTTTGTAATTTTATTTACATAATTCCTATGTCTTGTTATATAATCTTTCAGATTTGTATATATTCTGTATTTTTAAAACAATTTTTTCTTTCTCTTCCTGATGAAAGAATTAGAGTAGCAAATAGTAATGAGAATTGAGTAAATCACTCTGACTCCATCTTGTGACTCAGTTCTGAAGCTAGTTCAGTTCCCTTCCTATGGGTCTAGTTCAATTTCTGTCTTGGTAAAAAACATAATTGCATTGTTTGAACCTAGCTCTGAGTGGCTGGAAACTAGACCTATTCTATTTGCTGCTTTAGAGATCCTTAACTAAGGACCTAAGTTACACTGACCAGAAATCCAGTTGGATTTCTGAAGACTGATATGAGTTTTCTCATCATTGTTTATTTCAAGCAACCCTTATGTCTTATGTGAAAATTGGCCCTAAAGTGGTTAATCAATCAGTTATTTTTTCACTCTTCCCTTCCCAACTTGGAAAATCCCTAGTCTTTCTTCCTTTAGAAATCAGATTACTTAATTTTGTATACTGGTTAATTGTTTTAATTAATCTTATTTGATTGTTTTTAATGCATAAAAATCTATCTCCCTCTGAATTCAGAATCTAGTGCCAAAGCTGACCAGGCCTGGCTCTGATTTGTTAGACAATTGGTGTTCATTGTTTAATAAATTGATACACTTGAAAGCTCCAACCTTTGAGTCTTCAGTTATTTCAGTCAATCCACCTGTCACAAAAGGTTTTACTGGTGATGTACAGAAAAGTTGATATTTTATGTGATCTTATTTTATACCTTGATACTTTGCTAAAGATATTGTCATAGTTAATTTTCAGTAAATCTTTAGAGTATTCTAAATCATATTATCTGAAAAAAGTGATTATTTTCTTTTTGCTTTTCTTTCCTACTTTCCTTTTTTCTTTATTTCCTTTCTTTCTTCCTTCCTTCCTTCCTTCTTTCTTTTCTGGGAGGCATTGGGGTTAATGCCCAGGATCACAGCTAGAAAGTGTAACGTGTCTAAGGTTAAATTGGATGCTTATGTTTATTGCATGAATTTTATTTGTTACATAGTCTGGGTACGTCTGCCATGAACTCCTAAACTTCTGAATGACCATCAACATTCAGAGACCTGTTGATCTGCAGTTCCAATTCTCAAGTCGTTTGTGGTTCAGGCTGTCTATCATAGTCTTCTATGGGTGCTCTCTCTTCCCTAGGAGCCTCTCCAACTGGAATACAGAAAGGAGCTGCTTCCCCTCCAGCCCTTCAATGGCAGGAGGCACTTTTTTGAGTTCTCTAATTCTCTGGTAGTTACAAACAGTTAATAGACTCATCGTCTTCTGAATTGTTATCCAGTTCTGACAATGATTTTGTAACAGGAAAGCAGATTCTTCTCAAGGTCTACTTAATTGAAGGTCTATCATTCCACTGACTTTTTCATGAATCTGACCAATTTCCCCAATGGTAGTCTGTGGTTTTGTTACATTGATCATTCCCTGGGCCTTTTTTTGGATTAAATTTTATGTTGGAAGGGATGCAGGAAAACTGGAACACTAATGAAATTTTTGGTGGAGTTGTGGAATGATACAATGCTTCTGAAGAGCAGTTTGGAACTATGCCCAAAGGGCTATCAAGCTGTGTGTGTGCCTACTGGGTGAGTATCAGAGATTGTAAAAGAGGAAAAAGGACCCACTTGTGCAAAACTGTTTGTGGCAGCCCTTTTTGTAGTGGAAAGGAACTGGAAATTGAGTGAATGCCCATCGGTTGGAGAATGGCTGAATAAATTATGGTATATGAATGCAATGCAATATTATTGTTCCATAAAAAAACAATGAGCAGGTTAAATTCAGAAAAGTCTGGAGAGACAACATGAATTTTATGTTGTGAAGTGAGCAGAACCAAGAGATTAGTTATTGTATACAATAACAAGATTATGTGATGATCAACCGTGATGGACTTGGCTATTTTCTACAATGAGGTGATTCAAGGCAATTACAATAGACTTGGGATGGAAAAAGCCATATGCATCCAGAAAGAGAACTATGGAGACTGAATGTAGATTACAACATAGCATTTTCACCTTTTTTTAGTTGTTTGTTTTCTCGATTTTTTTTTCTTTCTTGTGCTTTTTTTCCTTTTTGATCTGATTTTTTTGTTGTATGTGCAGCATGACGAATATAAAAATAAGTTCATTTAATTTTTTTTCACTTCATAGCTTAAAATATTTTTTATTTTTAAATTAAAGCTTTTTATTTTCAAAATATATACATGGATAATTTATGACATTTACCCCTACAAAACCCTGTGTTCTAATTTTTTGGAAATAAATTCAGAAGAAAAATGTTTAACCTATATTGGATTGCTTGCTGTCTTGAGGAGGGAAGTTTTGTGGGGAGGGAGGGAGAGAGAAAAATTTGGAATACAGGGTTTTACAGAAGTGAATGTTGAAAATTATTGTTGCATGTATTTGAAAAATACTATTAAAAAAATAGATTAAATTTTATTTTTTCCAATTAACAAAAACCTTTATTTTTTTTTAACTCTCCTTCCCTCTGCTGAAAAAGCAAAGAAAATCCCTTGTAGCAATATGTTTAGTAAAGCAAAAGAAATTTACAGATTGGTCATGTTCTACACTAACAAGTTTTTTTACATACACACACACACACACACACACACCCCTCTACATATCTATAGATGTGAATATGTGTGTGTTCGTGTGCGTGTGTGTGTGTGTGTGTGTGTGTGTGTGTGTGTGTGTGTATGAATGGCTAGACTAATTCACAGTTCCATTAGTACGGAGGTAATGTACTGCTTTTTCCACATTTTCCTTCTGTGATCTTCCCTATCTCTTGTTTGGTCATGAACTCTTTCCCTTACCCATAGATCTGACAAGTAATTGCTTTCCTCTCCTAATTTGCTTACAATGTCATCCTTTATGTCTAAATCATGTATCCATCTTATCACACATCAGTGTGAGATGTTCCTTTATTCTTAGCCAGCCTGCTTTCCAGTTTTCCTGGCTGTTTTTGGCAAACACTAAGTCCCTCCCTATGAATCTTGTTATTTTTTCCCCACACAATAAGGTAATCTTATGGTAGTCTGACAAGTGTGGCACTTTGTGGGCTTTTCTGTAAAGAGGTAAATGAGTGTGATGGTTGGCTTTGCTTGGACTGCCCTAGTCTGAGCACTCTATGGCTAACATCTCCATGACCTGTCAGCTGCTATGTCCTGAGGCTTTCCAAATACCAGGGGATGCCTTTTTTAAGGGATGCTGCTCCACCCCTTGCAGACAACACCTTTATTTCTCTGATATTCCTGGGCAGTGCTCTTGTTGGCTTTGCTAGTAGAGATGGGTGGGCAAGTCCCTTCTATTGTTTATAGGCTGCTGACTTACTTTTTGTGCAGTTTCAGGGTAGATGATGTTGATTACAGCCTCTCATTGGATTTTTTGATCATTATTAAGTCTGGTGTGAAGTTCAGGATTCTGCTAGATTAAATATATGGGAGCCAGATATTTTGCCTCCAGTTCAGGTGTCCATCTTGGCTAGAAATTCCAATGAATTGCTTTTTACAGGGCTATCATGAGAAATGAGATAACTTAATTCCTTTTGATGAAGTTAAGGTAGTGATACCTAACATGAAACAAATGTGACAAATTCACAATGGCTTTTTTTTCCCCAAAAGAAAAATTTATTTAGGAGAAGAGTTTCTCATTTCTCATGAGATAACTTAATTCCTTTTGATGAAGTTAAGGTAGTAATACCTAACATGAAACAAATGTGACAAATTCGCAATGGCTTTTTTTTCCCCCAAAGAAAAATTTATTTAGGAGAAGATTTTACAGACATAAAGGTAGACACCTTTATGTGTAAAATATAGACACCAGGAATGGCAAATATGAGTTAGGAGAGTTTATAGTTATTGAGGAAAAAAAGGTAGGAGAAAGCCATTGATTGGCAGATTAGACTAATCAGTTAGCTAGACTAAGAAGAAAGGCACCTTTAAAGGGAAGGCACTATGAAGGAAAGAGGTAGTACTTCTAGTGGGCTTAGAACTAAAGGGAACTTAGCAAAGATCTTTATTATAACTAGATCCTTTATAGGAAACCTCTGCAGGTTTCTCAGGTACAAAGGCCGGGAGTGTTAGAAAATGCACCCGGCATGATTCAGGCCAGTCCCAATGTTCTTGTGAGAGAGCCATGTGCACCCAGAGAGAGGGCTGTGGGGACTGAGTGTAGATCACAACATAGTATTTTCACTATTTTTCTTGTTGTTTGTTTGCATTTTATTTTCTTTTTCATTTTTTCCTTTTTGGTCTGATTTTTCTTGTGCAGAATGATAACTGTGGAAATATGTATAGAAAAATTGCACAAAATTAACATATATTGGATTACTTGCCATCTAGGGGAGAGGATAGAGGGAAGGGAAGGAAAAAAATTTTGGAACACAAGGTTTTGCAAAGGTGAATGTTAAAATTATCTATGCATATGTTTTATTTTATTTTATTTTGTTGATATGTAGATTGCATCCTTATTTATTTATTATTTATTAATTTATTTTTTTATTAAAACTTTTTATTTACAAAACATATACATGGGTAATTTTTCAACATGGACCCTTGCAAAACTTTGTTCCAAATTTTCCCCTCCTCCCCCCTACCCCTTCTACTAGATGGCAGGTAGTCATGTTAAATAAGTTAAAATTTATGTTAAATCCAATATATGTATACATAGTTATACAGTTATCTTGCTGCACAAAAAAAAAATTGGATCAAGAAGGAAAAAAAACTGAGAAAGAAAACAAAATTATGCATATGTTTTGAAAAAAACAGCTTTAATAATAATAATAAAAAAGATACATCTGTCAGATCAGGTCACAGACCTGTTCAAAGATAGTGTGGGAAAGCTGACTTCCTTTTTGTATGCAAATATGATTGATGGAGTTTACAACTCTCTTAATTTACAATAATAAGACTCTGCCAAAGTTAAGGTTGTTGTGAATGTCTTTAAAGATACTAACTAGATTGGCAAGAGAATGGAGAGATTAACTATAAACTCTGACTTCACATTATTCCATAGGAACAGGATTTGGCAGTTCAACTCACTTTTGCAAACCTTAAAACACTGTGTAAATGCAAGCTATTATTATTTAAGGTACAGAGAACTCCCTGATTCACAAAGTGGCACTTCTACCTGACCCTGAGCTCAGCTCTTTTGCCAACTCAGAAGGTAGCTGAGACTTCAGTTCAGGAAGAATGGAAAGGCTTTGGGCAGGCAGTCAGAAATTGTTTGTTTCCAAAGTCCGTACCTTATTCAGAGTGGATTCTGGCAGAGAAGCCATAGCCTGGGAAATAGTTTTCTTTTTTTTTTTTTTTCCTCTGAGGCAGTTGAGGTTAAGTGACTTGCCCAGGGTCACACAGCTAGGAAATGTTAACTGTCTGAGACCACATTTGAACTCAGGTCCTCCTGACTTCAGGGCTGGTGCTCTATCCACTGCATCACCTAGCTGCCCAGAGAAATAGTTTTCTTAAAACACCCTACCAACTGTCATAGCATTGACTCCTAGTTAGCTATATCTGTGTTTATATCTTCTTCCAAAGACAGTCAAATTCTGAAGATTGGTTGGTATCCATACTCTCTGTGGTGTAGGAGATAGAGCACTAGGTTTGGAGTGAGGAATTCTCATCTTCCTGAGTTCAGACACTACTAGCCTTCCACTAGTTTCCTCATCTATAAAGTGTACTGGAGAAGGAAAGGGTAAGCCACTCTAGTATCAATACCAAGAAAATCTCAAACAAGGCCTTGAAGAGCAGGACATGACTGAACAAAGCCTGGGAATACTTTCCTTTCTGTTTTCTGCCTTTTAACAAAGTTTCACCTAAAATTCCAACTTTCTGTGAAAATGCTAGTGCATTCTGTTAATTATCTCCTCTTTATCATGTATCTTGTTTATACATAGTTGTTTACATGTCATCTTTGCCATGCAACTGAGAGGTCCTTGGAATTGTCATTTATCTTTCTTTGTAATACCATTGCCTGGCACATAGTAGGTGCTATATAAATGCTTATTCCATCACTCCTACCTTCCCTCCTTTTTTCCCTATTAGGTAATAAGCTTCTGGAGATCAGAGGCTATCTCCTATCTTTATTTGTATCTCAGCATTTTGCATAATGTCTGTCACATAGTAGACATATTTAAAATGCTTGTACCCACTTGACTGAATAAAAAAAGTATGTTAGTATAATTAATGAATAATGCTATTAAAAACCAATCACCAATCACAGATAACTTGAACCAACAATTAGAATATGAATAGGTAGGCAACTACATGCAAATGAGAATTTAGTTTACCAAACTAGGCATCATTAACTGTCACAAGCATATTTATTGTATTTGTAATTCTATGAAATAGAATAGATTTATCATAAGAGAATTCTTACTGAGAAAAATTTATTTTTGACTTTTATTGGTGTAGTTTGTTTTTATATCACTTTATTTCCAAATATATCTCTGCCCTTCCCCTTCCTAAAGTCATCCTAGTAACAAAGAATTTTTTTTTAAAAAAATAGCATTTTAGTTTTCAAAATACATGCAAAGGTAGTTTTCAACATTCACTCTTGCAAAACCTTGTGTTCCATATTTTTCTCCTTCCTCCGCCCTCAGAGAGCAATTAATACAATATAAGTTAAATGTGCATTTCTTCTAAATATAGTTCCATATTTATCATGCTGCATAAGAAAAATCAGATCAAAAAGGAAAAAAATAAAGAGAAAAAGAAAACAAGCAAGCAAACAACACCATTCCAAAAAGGTTGTTATCCATATTCAGTCCCTATACTCCTCTCTTTGGATGCAAGTGACTTTCTCCAACACAAGTCTATTAGAATTGGCCTTAATCACTTCACTGTTGAAAAGAGCTAAGATCATCACATAATCTTGTTAAGTAACAAATAATTAAAAACAAAAGGACAAAGCCACCCAGTTCATCAAAATTAACCAATACATGGACTATCTGCCCTCTAGAAGAGGGGGTGGGGTGAAGGAGGGAAAAATTTGTAACAAAGCTTTGCAAAGGTCAATGTTGAAAAATTACTCATGCATGTTTTGTTAAATAAAAAGCTTTGACTAAAAAAACTAAACTAAATTAACCAATACATTAAATGTAATATTCCACACCCATATATTCCCATCTCTTCAAAGGGAGAGCAGTACATTTTCATCAGTACTTTTTTCCCCCCAGGGAAAAGCTTGATCATAAAAGTTAGGGTGTTGCCTTTTGTTCTGTAGTAATCCCAACGCAAAGTGTTTACCTTTTTCTGCTCATTTTACTTTGCACTGGTTTGCAAGCCATTTGTCATATTCATTGACTTATAAATGAACATGTAATATTCCATTACATTCACGTATCACAGTATGCTTGGTTAATCTCCAAAATGAGTGGTTCATTCTTTCTAGATATTTGGTCTCTTTGGGCCATATTGCGTAGCTTCAGGAGATTCAACAAGTAAAAGTTTTTTGGAAAATGCCAACAAGCTGTACTAGCTAAGCAAGAATGTCAGTAAGCAAACAAATACAAACATTTCGCAAAGAGCATCGGAAAATGAAAGAAAGGAAAACCAGGAAATAATATTCAGTCCAAAATTTAAAATCGTTTAAAAAAAAAATTGTGACTCGTGCCATTTAGGCTAAAAAGCAGAGAGAAGGGAAAAGAGAAGGGGAAGGAGGAAAGAAAAGAAGAAAGAAAATGATTCTCGAAGTCCAGAAAATAGCAAATCTAGAACTTAGAAGCAGCATTAATTCCAATGAAAAAGTTACTTTAAAAAACCAAACTTCTTTCTCTTCTGTTGTCATTTAAGCCTTTTTTCCTACTCCGAGAAGAGACTGGGTTTGCAGAAGGGGAAGGAGTACTCTTCCCCAAGAGAAGCGAGGGAGAGAGTTCCGCGCCCCAATCTGCCCAAAATATGCTCCACCCCAAAGCTCCCCAAGCTGCCTAGGGCACGGAGGGCAAGGCTTGGTATCACATGCTCCGAATAGCGCTAAACATGACAAACTACTACTCCCGGCAATCCTTGCTCGTCGCATCTAAATGACGATCCACCCGCTGATTGGCCAGACGCTGATATTTGAATGAGGGGCTGACGCGCGAAGAGAATGGTAGTCTGATAGTCTGAGCTCTTGCTTTCTCGTGGCTCCCTGACCGCGACCGAAGGCAAGTGGTGGGTGCTTTCCACCTCCCGGATCGTCGTCTTACCGTTGGGGAAAGTGGAAGGGGCTGCGGGGAGGGGTTGGTTTTCTGGGAGCAGCCTCGTTTGTTTTGCATGAGGCGGTGTAGGGGGGAGGAAGAGGCCGACGTTTTGACCTAAAGTGAAGGAAACCGAGGCCAGGGTGACACTTCCTTCGGCCTGGCCACAGACCCCGGGCGTGGATGGAGTAGTTGCTGGATGGGGGAGGGGCGGCGGTGGTTGCCGTGGGGCTGAGAAGGGGATTTGGAAGTGCAATCTGCTTGTGTAGACAAGGCGGCTTCCCTAGAGTCCTTCACAATTTCATTCAGTAGTCATTAAGGGGCTGTCTATAATGTTTTTTTTTTTCTTCAGATTTTCTTTTCTTTTCTTTTTTTTTAATAATAGCTTTTTATTTTTTCCAAGCATGTGCAAAGATAATTTTCAATATTCACCTTTGCAAAACCTTGTGTTCCAAATTTTTCTCCCTTTCCCTGCCTCCTCCGATATAGATTAAACGTGCAATTCTTCTAGACAGATTTCCATATCCATGACTTGTTATTCTAATGAATAATTCAGTCAATAAAACATTGACTTTAAGCTAGTGCCAGGCACTAATCCATAGGCCTTGAAGGCAGCTGATTAGATATGTTAGAGGGTGGGAGATGAAGAGTCAAGGACGACACAAATTCTAAACTGGGATCACTGGGAGGGTGAGGGTCCCGTAGTCTCTGGTAAATAGGGAAGCTAGGAAGAAGGAAGGAATTTTAGAAAAAGATGAGTTTGGTTTGGACATGCAGAGTTTAATATGTCTATAAGACCTCTATTTGGAAATGTCTCATTGGAGATGAGACACCTGGAGTCAGCAGAGAACTTGGAAGTGGATAAGTAGAGTTGAATTGAAACCATGGAAGTGATGAGATCACCAAGGGAAATAGTATAGAATTAGGAACATACTTTTTTTTTTTGGTAAAAAGGCCAAATTGTTAATATGTATTTATGGGCCAAGAGGCAAAATTGAGAATACTATTTAAGTGCATATATAACAAGAAAAAACAAATTTCCATGACTTTTATTGATGAGATTAAAAATATAATTAAAATTGGGTACAGTTTTTTTTCCTATTAATGAGCAGAATGTAATTCTTTTTTGGGGGGAGGTCCTATGTTATTTCAAAGTGGGGTTCAAAGTGTTCTCTCATTAAAATTGATTGCAAATGTTCTTCAGTTAAATGCTTATCTGTAATGAGAGTTTTATGTATTTCATCATTGAAAATGCTTTTTCACATAGATATGCTAAATACTGATATCCATCTATTAGTATATGATTGTAATTGAGCCAAAAAGCTAACAGTCTTAAAACTAGTTTTTTTCTAGACACATTTCTGCTGTTGTAAACACATTTAAGATTTAATAAACTTCCTTGACTAGCAGATGAGCCACTTGGAAACTTACTTTGTAGCTTCCTTTTGGTTTTTAATTCTTGTCAAGAAATTCTGCTTTCTTTTGAAATTGTTTTCTTATGAGTTGAGAATATTGTGTGATGAGTGCTTAGTCTAGTAATGTCAACATGTATGTTCTTTTAGCACAGCTGTAGTGTTGTTGGCAGCTAGATGGTTTAGTGAATAGAATGCTGGACTTAAGAGTCAGGAATATTTGATTCCAAATCTAGCTTCAGACAATTACTAGCTGTGTGACCATGGGCAAATCAATTAACCTCTATATTTGCTTTAATCCACTGGAGAAATAAATGGTATATCACTCCATCTTTGTTAAGAAAACACCATCTTTGAGGTCATGAAAAGTCATATGTGACTGAATGATAACAAGTGTTATGACCTCATAAACAATGCCTTGCTGTCTAATTCAATATCTTTTTTTTTTGTCTAATTCAATATCAAAATAATCCACTCTGCATTGTTCCTTAAAAGAGTGACATTTGAAGTCCTAAAACATTCTTAGCTCATAGCTCTTGCCTATTTACTGTAAAAATCAAGAAGGGTTTTCTTCATGGGTGGCAGCTAGATAGTACAATGGACAAAATACAGGGCCTGGAGATAAAAATTCTGCCTCATATACTTAGACAAATCACTTGACCTTTACTTTCCTTATCTGTAAAATTGGGGGTATTAGCACACACTTGTTGCTGTGAGGATAGAATTGAGATAATATTTGTAAACTTTGTATTATTATATCTCTGTAAGGTAAAATTTCCAAGTATTATTGTCAAATCCATATGAGGAAACAAATTCTAAAGCATTAAATAACTTGTTCAGGGTCATATGGCCCTCTCACTTAGCTTCTCATTTGGAGGAAGGATATAACACAATTTACAGTGTAAGCAATTCACAAATAACCTTAAATAAACATTATATTACTTTAGAGACGGATTTGTGATTCCCACTAGGACTTTGTCTACAATGCTTACCTGAATAAATGACTGAATTCTTGTGTTAATCGAGTCCAAATGAATTTATCACCTGGTGGCCAACTCTCTGTGATTAACTTTTTTGTTGAATTCATTTAGGCCAGTCTCTGAAAGACTTGCCAGCAGGTCAGTATCTGCTAGAACTAGTGTTTGATTTGTGTAATCTTCAAAGTAAAGGTTGTATTTAAAAGAAAAATGGATACTAGCCAAAAAAAAAAAAAAAAAGTAAAACAATTTCATGTTGCTGTCTAAGTGGGGAAAGGCCATTCATTGTCAATCAGAGATTATAAATAGGATGACATGGATCTTTTTGTATGCTTACTTAATATTGAGTTTATCCTTCCAACTAGTTGGACCTAGCTAACTGTCTTTGAATTCTTTTTTTATTTTGGCAGTTCATATGGGCCATGAGGAACTTTAAAGGAGCAGACTTCGGAAAATGGATGAGCAGCCAAGAAGAAACGAAAGTTTTGCTGGTTGAACTGAAGGTTAGGAAGCTGGCAGGCCAGGGTACTTTCTGCCTTTTAAGAGACTGGACTGTCTTCAACCAACATTGAACAGTATTATCAAGTCAGAGAGGACCTGAGTAGTAAATGAAATACCAAGCTAAGGTCTTTTGGGAGTTAGTACAGTGTCCCAAGGGCTGTAGCCCACTTGATTTTTAAAACCTTTCCCCTCCTTTTTGTTATGATGAGACAAAAGATAGACATTATTATGGAATGATCTTGATTTCTGGCCCCTTTTCTCTACCTCCTTCCTTTCCTTGGTAACCTGCTTTACAAATTCCTTTCTTTTCAGGAGTTCCTGTCCAGACCTCTGGAAAGCCCCGCAGGCCGTTCACTTGCCACAGAACAGCGGTTGGCATGTGATGGCATTCTGAGGGCCTGCAACCAGCAAGTGGTGGCTGGGCTGGCTTGCCCCGAGCACCTGGGCAGTCTGTTGGAGCTGGTGGAAATGGCTTGTGATGGCTACTTGACAGCAACCCCTCATCGCTCACCCCTGTACTTGGAACGGATCCTCTTTGTTCTATTAAGGAATATTAGTACCCAGGCGGGTCCAAAAGCTGTTCATCGCCTGATCCAGTCATTGCATGCTTGTCTTGTGCAGCATGTGCCTGTGGGTACATCCCAGGACTATGAGGCAATTGCCCGAGGGGCCTTCTCTTTGCTTTGGAAGAAGGCAGAAGCAGTTGAGGATCCACAGACGGCCTTCTCTGTTCGCCTGTGGGCTCTGGGCTTCTTGGTACTCTTAGAAGATGAAAGTACCCCCTGTAAATTGCCCCTTTTTTCTTCCCCAACGGCTTGTCAAGCTGAAGTTGCCTGCCGGCTCTTTGAAGCTAGTGGTCATCCTTTGAGTGAGGCAGATGCCTGCTTCCTCAGTGAACAGCTCTCTACTGGTGTGATCAAAGTACTGGTTGGTGAGGAAGCTGGCCCTTTGCAAGCTCTCTCCCCCTGTAGGGCCCTCTGCCTCCTAGAGCTCACCTTAGAACGGTGCCGGCGGCTCTGCCTGCACCACTGCTGTGATGAGGCCACCAGGGCTGTGCAGGAAGCCCACAGTTATCTAGGAAACACAGATTTGGCCCCTAGCCTCCAGCTGTGCCTGCTTGGCGTAGAACTGCAGAGACTGCTGCCAGGAGCCCTCGGGGCAGTGGGTGAGCTGTTGCGCAAAGCTGCTGCTACCCTTGGTTTTGGTGTCCAGGGCTCATCATCCTCACTTAGGGCCCTTTCTGAGACTTGCCAGTTCATCTTCTCAGTCCTAGAGAGTGATACCTTGAAAAAGTATGACTTGGACACAATTTTGGGCTTTTCTGCCTTCCTGGGCAAATACTGTCATCTCCTTCGCCAGCTTCGGGACAGTGTAAGTGATGTACTGGGGAGGACTGGGGATAGAGTGGGGAGGACCCATCTCAAGCTCCCTGCCAGCTGAGGGCTCCATCAGTCTGGAAACCTGCTCTCACCTTGACAGGCTTGTTACTGGGCCACATGCTGCCCTCTGCCATCCCAAGAGATTCAGAGTTGGCAGTAGTCTGCTAGAACTCCAGCTGCCTCTCTTGTGTGCTTTTTTCCAACTCAGGCTCTCACATACTTGCTTCCCCATTGACCATAGTTTTCTGCTCCTCCTTATCTTTGTAGCCTCCTGTGGATTGTCCCAAGCAGCACCAAGTCTTGGCTCAGATGCATTTTCATGGATTCCAACTCTATACCAAGATGGTTTATGATTTTTTCAATGGTTCTAAGGTACTGTTGGGTTGGTGCAGCTGGGTTATAGATCTTTTCCTAAAAGTATTGCTTTGGTCTTGCTTAAAGGATCCAAATCCAATTTGATACTGTTGTTGCTGTTATTTCTTTTAAGTGGTGGCAGGGGTTCCTGCCTTCTCTAATCTCATACCTGTGTTTCTTCAGATAACCGAGTTGACTGACCTAAAACAGCTAGGAGAGAGTTGTTACTATGCTGTTGTCTGGATGCTTGAAGCTTTAGAGGGCCTGAAAGACCAAGAGCAGACAGAGTACCTTGGAATCACTGGTCAGTACCTGTTAGGATGGTCATAAAAATGGTCATATGTATAGCCATCTTTTCTTTTTTCCATGGTAATGGAAATAGTATAATAAAGTGTTTAATAAAATATATTACATATAATTAAGAGTTCACATATTAGAAAATCCTACAGATGGAGGGAATAAAGAACAGGATAAATATAATGTTAATCTAGGAAAACTTTATGAAGGAAGGCAAATCTTTTTTTTTTTTTGCTTTTTGCTGAGGCAATTGGGGTTAAGTGACTTGCCCAGGGTCACACAGCTAGGAAGTGTCTGAGACCAGATTTGAACTCAGGTCGTCCTGACTTCAGGGCTGGTGCTCTATCCACTGCGCCACCTAGCTGCCCCTATCTTTTTTTTTTTTTTAATAATAGCTTTTTACTTTTCAAAATACATGCAGATAGTTTTCCACATTCACTGTTGCAAAACTTTGTGTTCCATATTTTTCTCCCTTCCTCCCCACCTCTCCCCTACTCTAGACAACAAATAATTCAATATAGATTAAGCATGTTTAGTTCTTCTAAACATTTGCACATTTATCATACTGTACAAGATAAATCAGATCAAAAAGAAAAAAAGAGAGAGAGAAAAAAAAAAAAAAAAAAAAAGCCAGCAAACAACAATAACAAAAAAGGTGAAAAATTTTTTTGTGATCAGTATTCAGTCCCTGCAGTCCTCTCTCTGGGTACAGATGGCTTTCTCCATCACAAGTCTATTGGAATTGGCTTGAAACACCTCATTGTGCTTCAGGAAAAGAGCCAAAGCCATCAGAATTGATCATTATATAATCTTGTTGCTTGTTCTCTTGGTTTTGCTCACTTCACACAGCATAATGTAAGTCTCTCCAGGCGTTTCTGAAATCATCCTGCTAACCTTATAGATAGAATAATATTCCATTACATTCATATACCATAACTTATTCAGCCATTCTCCAAGTGATGGGCATCCACTCAGTTTGCAGTTTCTTGCACTACAAAAAGGGCTGCCACAAACATTCTTGCACATGTGGGTCCCTTTCCCTCCTTCAAGATCTCTTTGGGAGATGATTTCAGAATCAGCAGATCAGCAGGATGATTTCAGAGAGGCCATTGCATGAAATGAGCATGTCAGGGAGATCAATATACACGGCAACAAGACTATATGATGATCATTTCTTGTGAATGTGACTCTCTTCAACAATAAGATGATTCAGACCAGTTCCAGTTGTTCAGCGATGAAGAAAGCTACATACACCCAGGGAGAAGCTTATGAGATCTGAGGATGGACTACAACATAGCATTTTCATGCTT
This sequence comes from Myrmecobius fasciatus, assembly GCA_023553655.1. NCBI lineage: Eukaryota > Metazoa > Chordata > Mammalia > Dasyuromorphia > Myrmecobiidae > Myrmecobius > Myrmecobius fasciatus. The sequence continues at coordinate 53,873 of JAJPUD010003274.1, read as the reverse complement.
TCTTTTGATGTTTGCTTGCATTATGTTTTCCTTCTCAGATTTTTTTTCTTACAAATCCAATTTTTCTTGTACAGCAAGATAACTGTATAAATATATATACACATATTCAATTTGTCAAGTATTTTAACATAATTAACACGTATTAGATTTCCTGTCATCTAGGGGAGAGGGTAGGGGGAAGGAAGGAAAAATTTGTAATGGAAAGCTTTGCAAAGATCAATGATGAAAAATTACCCATGCATATGTTTTGCAAATAAAAAGCTTTAATTAAAAAAAAAAAAAGAATAAGATCTCTTTGGGATGCAGGCCCATAGAAACACTGCTGGATCCAGGGGTATGTGCAATTTGATAGCCCTTTGGATGTAGTTCCAAATTGCTCTCCAGAATGGTTGAATTCGTTCACAGTTCCACCATCAATGTATTAGTGTCCAAGCTTTCCCACATCCCCTCCAACATTCATCATTATCTTTTCCTGTCACCTTAGCCAGTCTGAGAGGTGTGTAGTGGTACTTCAGTGTTGTCTTAATTTGTAGTTCTTTAATCAATAGTGATTTAGAGCATCTTTTCATATGACTAGAAATAGCTTTAATTTCTTCTTCTGAAAATTGTCTGTTCATATCCTTTCACCATTTATCAATTGGAGAATAAGCCAAATCTTTTTTAAGGAAGGTGATAGTTTTTGGAATATGAAAAAAAAATTGATGCTAGCTAGCCTTCGCAGTGGTCTGGAAAGAAGTCGTTTGCTTTTTGATGAGATCTGTGATTTTATTGGAGAAGATACCTCCCTATGAGAAATACCCTTCATCAGTGCAGTTTAGGCACCTGCAGTATAGTCTTTTAGGGTTTTCCACCCATGGAGAGGGTCATAGTTAGCATACATAAGGACTTGAGTCAAAAACTTGCTGATTTAGAGGTCAGTTTTTTCTCCATGTGTCACGCTACTAATTTTATTTGGGGAAAAGCAAATTTGTGTAATTTGTAATGGTCTGCCCAGGCCTAGATATTGCAATTGTACTTATATTTCCCCCATCCTGGTTAGCAGTTGAGACAGTAGTGGGGAATGGGAATTGGACTTCTGATGTTCCTTTCTCTTGCTGGCAGCCTGCTGCACCAGTCACTTGGCATATAGATTCTACAGCCAGAAGCTCTATGAGGAGGCCAGCTCTGTCACTGAGCCTTTCTGTCAGAAGATGGGATTGGCAAAGCCTGGAAGTCCATACTCTGGACTATCTCCAGAGAAGGTGAGGAGGGGAAGGGGACAAATGAATTTAATAAATGGTTGGGATTTCCTTGTTATCTGGGCAGTCTTCTCTCCTAGGTAAGGCTGTATCATAGTTGTGCCCAGGCTGTGCCTACTGGCTTAGGAGGACAGAAGCTTTCTCTTCCTAGCCCAAGGCCTTTATATGATTATAGCCCTGGACTCTTGGTTAAGTTAATCACACCAGTCTTAAGTTTTGTTTTTCCTTTTGTGTTTACTTGGTAAAGTTGAACATGAGAATAGGAACTGCCTTCCTCCTTCCCCCCATTTTTAATACATGATTTTTAAAAATATGTCATTTCCTTATATACACCACCTAAGCCCTGCCCTGTAAAAAAGAAGCATTCTCCATTTAGTTTCCCCTTGTTTTTAGTTTTCCAAGAAATAAGTATTAATATGACCTCCCTACTACTTTAATTAAATTAAAAAACAAAAACCTAAATACATATCTATATAGTCCAGCAAAACAAATTTTCACATTAGTCATGTCCAAAGGTATGGTGTCTCTTTTTGTTCTCTTATTAGGAGACTGTTTCATCGCTTATCATTGTATTGGTCAGAGTTCTAAATTCTTTCAAAATTGTTTTTTGTCATAATGTTACTGTAATATATACTTTTCTTGTAGTTCTAATCACTTCACTTAGTTTCAGTTCATAAAAATCTCCCCAGTTTTCTCTAAAATTGTCCCATTAAAAAAATAAATAAATAAATTGTCCCATTTCATTATTATGTTATATTCTGTTACATTAATATCTCACAATGTGTTTAGCCATTCCCAGCAAGAGGAGACCCTCTTATTTTCCAGTTTTTGGCTACAAAAAGAACTATTACATAAGTATTTTTGTTTATATAGATCCTTTTCATCTTTTTTTGATTTTTTTTTTTTTTTTTTTTTTGCTTTTTGCTGAGGCAATTGGGGTTAAGTGACTTGCCTAGGGTCACACAGCTAGGGAATGTTAAGTGTTTGAGACCAAATTTGAACCCAGGTCTTCCTGACTTCAGGGCTGGTGCTCTATCCACTGCGCCACCTAGCTGCCCCTTTTTTTTATTTCTTTGAGGTATAGGCTAGTACTGACATTGCTGGGTCAAAGACTATGCACAATTAGGTAACTTTCTGGTAGAGTTGTCTGATAATGGGGAGGTGGAACCTCAGTTGGCTCTAATATTTAGAGCATTTTTCATATGATTGTCAATAGCTTGGATTTTTTCCTTTAGAGACTTGTGCTTCTATCTTTTGATCATTTATTGAAGAGTGCTTTATAAATTTGAATCAGTCCCTTTGCTTTTGTTTTTATTTTTTGTTTGTTTTGGAGGCAGTCAGGGTTAAGTGACTTTCCCCCAGGATTACACTGCTTATAAGTGTCTGAGGCTGGATTTGAATGCATGAACTCCTGACTCTTAGAAATGAGACCTTTAGCAGAGAAGCTTTTTGTAAAGATTGTTTCCTAATTAACTGTTTTCTTCCTAAGTTTTACTACATTAGATTTGTTTGTGCAAAAATTTTTAAATTTGTTATAATCAAAATTACCTTTTTTACCTTCTGTGATTCTATCTTTTGTTTGGTCATGAATTCTTTCCTATCCGTAAATCCAAAAGATAATTTCTTCTTTGCTTCTCTAATTTGTTTATGATGTGTTCTTTTTTGATGAGGCTTATCTTGGTATGTGTTGTGAGGTGCTGATCTGAATCTAATTTTTGCCACACTCTTTGTCTAGTTTTTCCAGAGTTTTTGTTAAATATTGAGTCCTACAGTAACTGGATTCTTTGGATTTACTAAATACTACACTATTGTGTTTGCTTCTGTATGTGCCTAATGTATTTCTAACTTTTTAAAATTAGTATTCAATTGTGTAAATGATTAGTGCTGTGTAAGAGTTTGAGATCTGATACTGACAGACTTCCTATCTTATCTTTTTTTCATTATTATCCTTGAGATTCCTAATTGTTTTCTTCTTCCCTATGAATGTTATTGTTGGATTTTTTAAAAGCTCTGTAAAATTCTTTTGGGCCTTAAATTGTTACTGCTCTAAATAAGTAAGTTAATTTAGTTAGCTATGGCATTTTATTATATTGGCTTCAACAATCAATGTTTCTTCACTTATTTAGGTCTGTCTCTATTTTTATAAAAAGTATTTTATACTTTTATTTATATAATTCTTTGGTGAATCTTGGATGATACACCCTCAAGTTATTTATAGCTTCTATAGTTATTTTGAATGGAATTTCTCTTCTTGATGGGTATTGTTGGTTGTGTAAAGGAACATAATTATTGTTGGAAACAAATTCCTGAACCCCATATAAGGGTGCAGTAAATGAATGATCTCAGGATGAATGAAGCAGTTTAAACTTTTAATACATTTCTATAGGAAGCTAGTGTTAAAACTCAGAATGATCTCATATATAATTTTCAGGAGCAAGAGCATAGCCTTTTATCCATTTCTCTTCCATCTTCCCAATGTCTGGGGAGGTAAGGTTAACATTTTTTCACGATTCTTTTATAACATACGTCCCTTAATATGTCCCTCCTTCCCTCTACATACATTGCATGACCATTAAAATGAGCCTTAGTTCCTCCTGTGGAGAAATAATATTTATAAAGCTAAACCTACTTTCAGTTTTTTACTGCACAATTAGTTCTGCCCAGTTTTACCTAGTTTCAATTGGCTTCCTAAGCTCCCTTGCTCCCCTCTTCTGGGCTACTTCGTTCCAGAGTTCCGGTTTTCCTCTGCAGGAGTTCATGAGTTCAAATACAGCCTTAGACATTTATAAGCAGTGTAATCCTGGGGAAAAGTCACTTAACCCTGACTGCCTCCAAAACAAACAAAAAATAAAAACAAAAGCAAAGGGACTGATTCAAATTTATATTGTTTCTCGAATTATTTACATGGATTTACTTTATATTCTGTAAATTTGCTTGTTAGTAATGATTTCAATTAATTTTAGTGAATTGATTCTTTAAATATACCATCATATTATTTGCAAAAAACCCCTATGATTTTGTTTTCTCTTTGTGATTATTTCCTCAGTTTCTTCTTGTTTTATTACTATGTTAAATAGTAGTGCTAATAATAGACATTTTTTACCCCTGATATTATTGAAAAGGCTTCTAACTCTTCTCCATTATAAATAATGTTTGCTGTTGGTTTTAGATAAATGCTTTTTACTATATTGAGGAAAGGGCTATTTATTCCTTTGATTTTTTTTTTTTAGTGTATTTTGTAGACTTGAATTTTATCAAAAATCTTTTCAATTATCTATTGACATAATTTTATAGTTTTTATTTATATTATATTAGTTATTATTATGATCTATTATATTTATACTCTTTTTTTGCTTTGAATTAAAACTGCATTCTGGTGTAAGCCAACCTGGTCATGGTGTATAACCTTTCTAATATATTGTTGTAACCTACTTATTAATATTTTATTCAAGATTTTTCTATAAATGTTCTGTAGGGATATTGACCTTTTGGGCTTTTATTTTTTTCTCTACTTTGGTTAGATATTAAGATCATATTTGCATCATAGAAAGAGATTAGAACAGTGCCTTCTTTTCTTACTATCAAAACAATGTTTTGTTAGAATTAATTTTTCTTGAATATTTTATAGCATTCACTTGTGAATCAGCGTGTCTGATCCTGTATTTTTTTTTTTCCTTTGGGAATTCATTTATAGTTTGTTTAATTTCTTTTTCTGATAATTGGTTACTTAGTCTATTTGTTTTAATAATTTGGTTATTTTATACTTTTGCCAGTATTCATCTATTTCCCTAAGTTAGTTTTGTTAGCATTTAATTGAGCAAAACTTCATCTTAATAATTTCCTTTATTTTCTTTTCACTTGTCGTGAGTTTTCTTTTTATGTTTTGATATGGACAATTAGGCTGTTCTCTCTTTTTCACCCAGGTTAGCAGACTGTTTATTAATTTTAAAAAGTGTTTAAAGCAGTTCCTAATTTTGTAACATCAGCCTTTTTTGCATTAACTTTATGAAAATCTTTAATTTCCATTATCTCTACATTATTGTTTAGTGAGAGTTTTGATTTGTTATTGTCCAATTATTTTAAATTGGTTGCCCAATTCTCTGATTTGTTCTTTTTCTCTTTTGTTTATGAAGGCATTCAGAGATATAAATTTTCCCTTCAGAACTGCTCTATTTATTATGTGTCATTGTATCAGCAAATGTTTTAATAATTTGTTTTTGACCCGTTCTTTAGAATGTCACTTTAAGCTCTAGTTATTTTTAAATATTTTCTTTAAGGGCCCTTTATTAAATATAATTTCATTGCATTATGATCAATAATGTGTATTTGTTATTCCTGCTTTTCAATATTATTTTGTTGAGATTTTGTTTTTGTAATGGTGTCATGTATAGCAAAGAAGTAATGTAAATTCATTTCTATTCCCATTCAGTAAAATCCAGAGATTTGTCATACTTAATTTTTCTAAAATTCTGCTTAGGTCCTTCTTTCTTATTTAGTTTTGGTTTATTAAAGTGGTATACTAAAGTCCTTCATTGTTATAGTTTTATTATCTATTTTTCTCTTTAATTAATTTTTTTCTTTAAATATTTAGATGTTATATACACCCAGAGAGGGATATAAAATGTGGACCACAACATAACATTCTCATACTCTTGATTGATGTTTGCTTACATTGTGTTTCCTTTATCTGATGTCTTTTGTGTAGATACGATTTTTCTTGCACAACAATGATAAGTTTGGAAATATGTATACATATATTCGATTTGCCAAGTATTTTAACATAATGAATATGTAGTGGATATCCTGCCATCTTAGGGGAGGGGTGAGGAGTTGGGGGGAAAAATTTGTAACAGAAAGCTATGTAAGGGTTAATGTTGAAGAATTACACACACATATGTTATGCAAATAAAATTCAATAAATAAATATTTAGATGTTAGTAGGGACATCTATATTAAGTACTGAGGTTGATTTATTCTCTATGGTGCTTTTGATAATAATGCAGTTTCTCTTCTCTGTATTTATTGTAGCCTTACCTGAAATCATGTTGGCTATCTCTTTGACTTCAACTGAAGTATAATAGATTTTGTTCTAGAACCTCATATTAACTCTGTGAATAATATATTGTTGAATTCTGGTTTTTAATTATTTTGCTGTAATATCTTTTATGGATAAGTTCCATTTGCATTCATAGTTTAGACTAATTGTGTTTTCTTTTAGCCTGTCTTAGACTTTTTTCTCTATTTCTACCTCTTTTTAAATGAGAAGGTAATAGAAGAGAATTTTCCTGACACTTGTGATCACTTAAGTGAGCAGCCTATTTCCTTTTTTATTATTTTTTTACTTTTAAATCCTCCATCTTCAGGAGGATTTATTCATGATTGTTTGGCTTATGAATTATTCTCTCTCTCTTTTTTTTTTTTTTATTTGCAAAACATATGTATGGGTAATTCTTTAACATGAACCCTTACAAAGTTTTCTGTTACAAATTTTCCTCCCTACTCCCCACCCCTCCCCTAGATGGCAGGAAATCCACTACATGTTAATTATGTTAAAATACTTGACAAATCGAATATATGTATACATATTTCCACACTTATCATTGTTGTGCAAGAAAAATCGTATCTACAAGAAAGAAAAATCAGATAAAGGAAACACAATGCAAGCAAACATCAATCGAGAGCATGAAAATGTTATGTTGTAGTCTACATTTCACATCCCTCTCTCTGGGTATATATGACTTTCTTCAGTGAACAATTGGAAGTGGTTTGAAACATTTCATTGTTGCAGAGAACCATATCCATCAGAATTGATCATCATATAGTCTTGTTGTTGCCGTGTATAATGATCTCCTGGTTCTGCTCATTTCACTCAGCATCAGTTCGTGCAAGTCTCTCCAGACCTCTCTGAAATCATCCTGCTGGTCGTTTCTTACAGAACAATAATATTCTATAATATGAATTGTTCTCTTACCTATCTTTCCTGCTCTCTTAGACTTCTCTCCCCTTTTCCTTTGTTCCCTCCCATCCAATTTCTCTTTGAATATTTTTCTATTCTGAGATTGCTTTGTAGAAGGGGATATGATGATTGTATTCAGTCTTTCTTTATCCCATTCATTCAGAATAAGGTTCATTGGATACATACTCCCTTAACCCTTTCCTCCATGACTCCATTCTTTTAATTTTATGTACTTATGTTGTGTAGTAATGATTTCCTTTCCTCCATTTCTCCTTTGCAGGATAGTCCCCTGACCACTCATTTGTCAACAAGTATTTATTAAGTGATTAACATATGATAGATCCTGTATGAGAATAGATACAAGTAAAAAGTCATTCCTTTTTTTCAAAAGCTTACATTCTTTTTTAAAAAATTTCAGTGGTATTTTATTTTTCCACATGTAAAGATAGTTTTCAACATTGATTTTTTAAAATCTATTATATTTTATTTTTTCCTTTATTAAAACTTTTTATTTTTCAAAACATGGACAATTCTTCACTACTTTGTGTTCCAATTTTTCCCCCCTTCCCCTACGTCCTCCTCTAGATGGCAAGTAGTACAATATATGTTAAACATGGTAGAAATATATGTTAAATCCAATATATGCATACATATTTACACAATTATCTTACTGCACAAGAAAAATCAAATCAAACCAGACCAAAGAAAAAAAAAGACAAAATAAAATGTAAGCAAACAACAAACATAAAGAGTGAAAATGCTGTGTTGTGAGCCACATTCAGTTTCCACAGGCATCTCTCTGGGTGTAGATGGATCTCTTTATCATGAACAATTGGAAGTGATTTGAATCATCTCATTGTTGAAGAGAACTATGTCCATCAGAATTGATCATAATATTATCTTGTTACCATGCACAGTGACCTCCTGGCTCTGCTCATTTCATTTAGCATCAATTCATATAGGTTTCTCCAGGCTTCTCTGAAATCATCCTGCTGGTCATTTCTTATAGAACAATAATATTCCATGACATTCATGTACCATAACTTTCAATATTCATTTTTGTAAGATTTTGTCTTCCAAATTTTTCTCATTTCTTCTCCCCTCCCCCAAGATAGCAAACAATTTGATACATGTTAACTATGTATGATTCATTTAAACATGTTTCATTATTTGTTGGACAAGAAAAATCAGGAGAAAAACTATAAGAAAAAAAGGTGAAAATACTATGCTTTGATCTACATTCATTCTCTCTGGACGCAGATGACATGTTCGTCAAAAGTCTTTTGGAATTGCCTTGAATCACCTCATTGTTGAGAAGAGCCAGGTCCATCACAGTTGATCATCACATAATCTTGCTACTGTGTACAATGTTTTCTTGGTTCTACTCACTTTATTTAGCATCAGTTCATGTAAGTTTTTCTAGGCTTTTCTGAAATCAGCCTGCTCATCATTTCTTATAGAACAATAATGTTCCATTAATTTCATATAACATAATTTATTCAGCCATTCTCCAACTGATGTGCATCCATTCATTTTACAGTCCCTTGCCACTACAAAAAGGGCTGCCACAAACATTTTTGCACATGTGGAAAGGAGCTTACATTTTATTAGGGGAGGAAATATTCAAGGGAATTGAAAGTCAGAGAGAGAAGGTAGCTGGTGACCTGGTAGAAAAGGTCTGGTTGAGATGATTTGAGTACAGCCTAAAGAGAAGTGAATTTTTCTCTTCTATTTTTGTATTTGACCTATGACCATTAAAATAGGAAAAAAAAAAACAAAAAACAAAACTACTGACAGGCTTGCAATCATTTTGGGGGTGGTGGTGGTAATTTTTAAAATTTTAAACTTAAATACAAATTGAAAAAAAGGAAGAAAAATTGCCATGTACAAAGCAGACCATAAGTGAGGATTCAATGTGAAGTTTTGTTAGGTATATATGCTCAGATATTTTAAATGGTCTAAAACAATATTGAATAATACTGCTGATGCGTAGTGTAGTTTCTTTTTTCTCTTTTGATTAAATCTAATTTAACTTTGCTGCGATCATGATTACTATTCCTGCTTTTTTTACATAATAAATTACACTCCTGCCTTTTATTTTATCTTTGTGTGTATCTCTCATTTTTGTAATGTTTCCTGAAAGCAACAAATTTTTTAATTCAAATTTTTTAATCTGCTACCATTTCCATTTTAGGAGTAAATTTTTCCTATTCATATTCTAAGCTATAATTACTTGTATATTTTCATCCTTCCTATTTTTCCTCACAATCCTTCTTATCCTATTTACCCTATTTCTGCCCACTCCTCTGCTTTACTTCTACCCACTTTGCATTCCTATCTTTAACCTATCCACTTCTGTAAAAGCCCTTCCCTTATCTTCTCCTTGTACCCTCTTCTTTCTCAATTTAGAAGACTTTCATATCAGTGAATATATCTGCTCTTCCTTCTACTAGCTTCTTCTGTATCAGTTTTCCTTTTATGTTTCATTTTTATGAGATAATCATCTCTTCCTCAGCTGTCAGATTCCCACACTGTCTGCAAAGTGAAAGTTTCCCAGACTGAAGTTGCTTCCAGGTCTTATTTGTTGATTCTGGAGAGCCTGGAGGTGCTTGTACTTCACTCATCATTGGACCTTTTCTTCAGCCTTGGAGTTAGGTTTTTCTGGGGCCTTCTTGCATTGTTTTAGGAGGACAACTGCTTTATCTCATGTTTATTTCTGCTGCTCTTAGGCTTTTTGTGCAGGAGGAAATTTGGAGAGTAGAAAGTGTTCTGACCCACTCCACCATTGTTTCAGAATCTTCCCCGGGCCCACAATCATTTTAACCTTTATCTCTGACCCTTAAAGACATTAGGATTTTGAGAAGACATTTGTTTCTCATCCTTCTATTAACACATAAAAAGTCCATCCTCACATATTTCCTTTTACTTATACAAATATGTGTGGTTTTCTACATTTTCTGTATTTCTATTTTCAGATGTCTGCTCGGACTTTTGTTCACCAGAGGTGCTTTTAAAAGCTCTTGAAGGTCCTTTCCTCTTGTATCTCATTTAGTTTTGCTGGATAGAGTATACCTGATTTTAACCTTTTCTCTTGCTTTTTGGAGTATCATATTCCAAGTTCACCTGTCTTTTATAGTGGCAACTATTAAATCTATGTAATTCTTATTGTGGCTCTTTGATATTTGAACTTTTTTTTAGTATTTTTTCCTTTGACCTTGAAGCTTTGAATTTGACCATACTGTGCTTAGGTGGTTTTCATTTTGGGGTTTCTTTCTGGAGTTTATTAGTATATTTTTTCACTTTTCATTTTCCTCAGGTTCTAAACTTCTGGCCAGTTTTCATTGGTCATTTGCTGAAATGTATCTATACCTTTCCTGGTTATAATTTTAGATAATTCAATAATTCTTAGACTTCAATATTTTTTAGATTTTTGAAAAATATATTTTTCCGTTCAAAATTTTTCATTTTCATTTTTTTTGTTTCATTTTCTTCAGGTACTTCTGAAGTCCCTGTAGCCAGGGAATTTATTTTTTTGAGATTTTACTTGTACTTGTTATGGGGTTGCTATCATCTTTGGTGTTAACTGTTTCTTTTCTTTTTTTTTTTAATTAAAGCTTTTTATTTGCAAAACATATGCATGGGTAATTTTTCAACATTGACCCTTGCAAAGCTTTCTGTTCCAAATTTTTCTCCCTTTCCCCCCACCTCCTCCCCTGGATGGCAGGAAGTTCAATACATATTAGGTGTTAACTGTTTCTTGATGGTGGTTAGACTTTTTCTTGCTCCTGGAGGATAGGGGTTGTCTATGCTTGGATCAGGTTTTGCAATTGAATGCCATGGGCAGGAGCTTCCCTGAGTATTTTGGACCAGACTGAGTCTTTGCTTTAAAGTAACTCAAGACTGATTTAATTCTGGACTCTCTCTGAGGGCTTCCTCTGTCATGCAAACTGCCTGTTCATATTCTTTGACCATTTATCAGTTGAGGAATGACTTGCAGTCTTAAAAATTGGCCTCAGTTCTGTATATATTTGAGAAATGAGACTTTTATCAGACACTTAATGTAAAAATTATTTCCCAGCTTTGTTTTCCCTCTAATTTTGGTTGCACTGGTTTTGTTTGTGCAAAAAAATTTAATTTAATATGATCAAAATTGTTCATTTTACATCTAGTAATATTCTCTCTTATTTGGTCATTAATTCTTCCTTTCTCTAGAGATCTGACAGGGAAATGATTCCTTGTCCTCCTAATTTGCTTATGATAATCACTCTTTATGTGTAAATCATGTATCCATTTTGATCTTATCCTGCTATACTTTATAAAATGTTGATCTATACTTAGTTTCTGTCATATCGTTTTCCAATTTTTCCAGCAGATTTTGTCAAATAGTAAATTCTTGTCCTAAAAGCTTGGGATCTTTGGATTTTTCAAACACTAGATTTCTAGTCATTTATTCTTTTTTTTTTTTTTTTTAAGCTTTTTATTTGCATAACACATGTATGGGTAGTTCTTCAATAATGACTCTTACAAAGCTTTCCTTTACAAATTTTCCCTCTAGTACCCTCCCCTCCCCTAGATGGCAGGGAGTCCACTACATGTTAATTATATTAAAATATCTATAGTCATTTATTACTGAATTTCATGTATCTTATCTATTCTATTGATTCACCACTCTATTTCTTAGCTATTTGGTTTCTTTTCTTTCTTTTTTTTTAATCAAATTAGCTAATGGTTTATCTAATTTATTGCTGTTATTGGATGTTGTTTTGTTTTGTCTTTTTCATAAAATCAGCTTCTGCTTTTATTTACTAGTTCAGTGGTTTTCTTACTCTCAAGTTTATTAATCTCCTTTAATTTTCAGGATTTCCAATTTGATGTTTAATTGGAAATGTTTAATTTTTTTTTTTTTAGTTTTATTTTTTTAGTTGTATGCCTAATTCATTGATCTTTTATTTTTTTATAGAGGTAAACATATAGAGATATAAATTTTGCTCTTAGTACTCTAATTACATTCCATAAATGTTAGTATATTGTCTCAGTGGTATCATTCTCTTTAATGAAATTATTTTTATGATTTGTTCCTTAATTCACTCATTGTTTTTGTTGTTGTTGTTGTTTTTTTAAAGCTTTTTATTTGCAAAACATATGTATGGGTAATTGTTCAACATTGACTCTTACAAAGCTTTCCGTTACAAATTTTCCCCCCCTAGTCCCCATAATCCACTACATGTTAATTATGTTAAAATACTTGATAAATTGAATATATGTATACATATTTCCACACTTATCATTGTTGTACAAGAAAAATCGTATCTACAAGAAAGAAAAAATCAGAGAAAGGAAACACAATGCAAGCAAACATCAATAGAGAGCATGAAAATGTTATGTTGTAGATGTATATGGCTTTCTTCACTTAACAATTGGAACTGGCTGTGAGAAACGACCAACAGGATGATTTCAGAGAGGCCTGGAGAGACTTGCATGAACTGATGCTGAGTGAAATGAGCAGAACCAGGAGATCATTATACACGGCAACAACAAGACTATATGATGATCAATTCTGATGGACATGGCTCTCTACAACAATGAAATGTTTCAAACCACTTCCAATTGTTCACTTAAGAAAGCCATATACACCCAGAGAGAGGGATGTGAAATGTGGTCCACAACATAACATTTTCATGCTCTCTATTGATGTTTACTAGCATTGTGTTTCCTTTCTCTGATTTTTCTTTCTTGTAGATATGATCTTTCTTGCACAAAAATGATAAGTGTGGAAATACTCATATATATATTCGATTTGTCAAGTATTTTAACATAATTAACATGTAGTAGATATCCTGCCATCTAGGGGAGGGGTGGGGAGTAGGTGGGAAAAATTTTGTAACAGAAAGCTTTGTAAGGGTTAATGTTGAAGAATTACCCATACATGTGTTTTGCAAATAAGAAGTTTTAATTAAAAAAAAAAAAGCAAAAAAAACCCAATTGGAACTGGTTTGAAACATTTCATTGTTGAAGAGAGCCATGCCCATTAGAATTGATCATCATATAATCTTCTTGTTTCCGTGTACAATGATCTCCTGGTTCTGCTCATTTCACTCAGCATCAGTTCATGTAAGTCTCTCCAGGCCTCTCTGAAATCATCCTGCTGGTTGTTTCTTATAGAACAATAATATTCCCTAATATTCATATACCATAATTTGTTCAGCCATTCTCAAAAAGGGCTGCCACAAACGTTTTTGCACATGTGGGTCCCTTTCCTTCCTTTAAGATCTCTTTGGGATATAAGCCCAATGGAAACATTGCTGGGTCAAAGGGTATGCACAGTTTGATAACTTTTTGAGCATAGTTCCAAATTGCTCTCCAGAATGATTGGATCTGTTCACAGTTCTACCAACAATGTATCAGTGTCCCAGTTTTCCCACATCCTCGCCAACATATGTCATTATCATTTCCTGTCATTTTAGCCAATCTGACAGGTGAATTCACTCATTCTTTAGGATTAGATTAGTCTCCAATTAATTTTTAATCTCTTTTCATAGCCCTTTATTAAATGTAATTTTTGTCACATCATGATCTGTAAAGGATAAGTTTAATATTTTTGCCTTTCTGTATTTGATGGTAAGGTTTTTATGCTCTTATACATTGTCACTTTTTGTGTAGGTGCCATGTTTTACTGAGGAAAAGGTATATTACTTTCTTTCCCTATTCGTTTTTTTCAGAGATTTATCATATTCAACTTTTCTAAAATTCTTTTCATGTTCTTAATTTCTTGTTTATTTTGTAGTGTCATTTATCTAGTACTGAGAGGGGGAAGTTGAAGTTCCCCAACTAATGTAGTTTTACTGTCTATTTCCTCCTGTAACTCATTTAACTTTTCCTTTAAAAGTTTGGATGTTTGACTATTCGGTGCCCATATGTTTAATATTGATATTACTTCGTTATCTATAGTACTTCTTATAAGTACTTATAGTACTTATAGTACTTCTTAATGTGTTCTTGTAAACAACATATTATAGGGTTCTAGTTTTTAATCCACTCTGCTGTCCATTTCTTTTTTATGAGTGTATCTCATTCACATTTGCAGTTATGATTACTAATTGTATATTTCCTTCTCTCCTATTTTTCCCTTTCTACTTCTCTTTGCTTTCACCCTGTCCTTTTCAGCAGTGTTTGGCTTCTGATTACCCTCTCCCTCAATTCTGCCTCCCTGATAACAATTTTCCCTCTTTTTTTTCCCTCTTTTCCTTCTACTTTCTTACAGGGTTAGATTGATTGCTTATACCCAACTGAATGTATGCCATTCCTTCTTTGAACCAAATCTAATGAGAGGTTTGAATGATGTACAGGTCCCTTCTTTTTTCCACTCCATTGTAATAGGTCTTTTGAGACTCTTCATGTGAGCCAATTTACCTCATTCTACTTTCCTTTCCTCTTTTCTTTATGCAATCCTCTGTCTCCTTAATTTTTTCTTTTAAATCATTCCATCAAAGTTAATTTATACCCTCACTCTGCCTATGGATACTCTCCTTAACTGGCAAATAATGACACAATTCTTAAGAGTTACAAGTATCATCTTCCCCTGCAGGGGTGTAAACATTTTAACATTCTTGAAAAAGTTACGTTTTCTCTTTCCTATTTACTTTTTTGTTTCTCTTGAGTCTTGTATTTGAAAATTGAATTTTCTGTTTAATTTTGGTCTTTTCATCAGAAATGTTTGAAATTCCTCCATATCATTGCATGTCCATTTTTATTCTTGAAGTATATTCAGTTTTGTTGGATAGTTGATTTTTTTGTGGCCTTCCAAAGTATCTTTATTCTAAGCCTTTCTATCCTTTAATATAGGAGCTGCTAGATCTTGTGTAATCCTGATATGATACCTTGAAATTTGAATTTTTTTTTCTGGCTGCTTGGAGTATTTTTTCCTTGACATGGAAGTTCTGGAATTTAGCTATAATATTCCTGGGAATTTTTATTTTGGGATCTCTTTCCAGAGGTGATCAATAGATTCCTTAAGTTGGTGTTTTACCCCCAGGATCTAGGACATCAGGGCATCTTTCTTGTATGATTTTTTGAAAGATGTTGTCTAGGCTTTATTTTTAAATCATGACTTTAAAGTAGTTCATTAATACTTAAATTGTCATTCCTGTATCTAAAAAGGTCACTTGTTTTTTCTCATGAGATTTTTTACATTTTCTTTCTTTTTTTTTTTTCATTCTTTTGATTTTGTTTGATTGATTTTTGATACCTCCTGAAGTCATTAAATTCTAATTTTTAAGGAATTATTTCCTTCAGTTAGCTTTTGTGCCTCCTTTTCCATTTGGTCAATTTTACTTTTTAAGAAATTAAAGTGGATTTTTATATATCTTTTCTGTGTGTGTGTGTGTGTGTGTGTGTGTGTGTGTGTGTGTGTGTGCGCGCACGCGCGTGCCTTCTTTACCAGGTTGTTTTCTTTTTTCATGATTCTCTTCTATAACTTTGATTTTTCTTCCAAATTTTTCTTCTGGCTCTCTTATTTGATTTTTTTTCTCTTCAATCAAACTTGAGAAACAGTTGTCTTTGAGGCTTCACATATATTGGTGTTTTGACATTGTTATCCTTTTCTGATTTTGTATTATGACTTTCCCAGTCACCATAATTGTTTTCTTTGATCAAGGTTTGTTTTTTCTCATTTTTCAGTCTATTTTGTGACTTTTAAAGTTGAACTCTGTTCTTGGGACATAGGGGGCAACCTTTCAAGCTTCCTGGGCCAAGTCCACCAGAGTCCCTGGGTCTAGCAGCTTACATGCTGCCTTGGGTCTGCAGTATGGCAGCTGCTTGCTGGCCTCAGAGCTGGTCCTCTGGGCCTTGGTTGCTGAGCTGTGCTGGGGCTAGAGGCCTCTTGCTGGCTTGCCTGGACAATACATGAACTGGGCTGTGCTCCTCTTTTACCTGAGTGAGGTAAACTTTTTTTTTTGCCTTTTTGCTGAGGCAATTGGGGTTAAGTGACTTGCCCAGGGTCACACAGATAGGACATGTTAAGTGTCTGAGACCAGATTTGAACTCAGGACTTCCTGACTTCAGGACTGGTGCTCTATCCACTGTGCCACCTAGCTGCCCCCCCTTTTTTTGGGGGGGGAGAGTAGTTGTGTGCCCAGGGTCACACAACTAATAAGTATTAAGTGTCTGAGGCCAGCTTTGAACTTGGGTCCTCCTGACTCTAAGGCTAATGCCATCTAGCTCTCTCCCCTTTACTGCCAAGTGAGATAAACTTTTCCTGCAATCCTTCTTGGGCTGGAAAATTGTTTCATCCCATTCTTTTGTGGGTTCTGCCATTCCAAAATTTGATTTGAAACAAGGATTAAAGTTTGAGGGAGTTCCTGCCTTTTCTCTGCTACCTTGGCTGTGTCCACACTTTACTTTTTTATTTTTACTGATACCTTTTGTTTTTAATGGCCTTCATTTCCAAATAGATCTCCCTCCCCTCTCTCATGAGAGTGCTATTTCTTGTAATAAAGAATAAAAAAGAGAGCAAAAAAAAATAAAGCAACTTGGCAAAGCTCTTTCCAGTTTTACTTTTGCATCTTATCTGAACCTCTTTGTTTCACACCTATAGCCTTTCCTTCCTATGAGGAAGGGAAGAATCATTTGATGATAAAATTGTTCATTACAATCAACAGTGTTCATTTTCCTTTTTTTCTTTCCGTTACAGAGTTGTTATTCTGTTTATTGTTTTCATGGTTCTGCTTATTTCTTTGTCATTTCAGTCTATTTTGCCTGTATTATATTTATTCCTCCTAAATAATGTGTCTGATGACCAGTCATACTCCATTATATTCATGTACTAAAATTGGCTTAGCTATTCTCCAGTTGATGATGTTGAATCTGCCTTTCAGTCTTTGACACCCTTTGGTGTATATGCTTAGCAGTGGAATTTCTGTGTCAAAGGAAATGGATACTTTAATTACTTTTCTAGCATATTCATGCCATATTGCTTTCCAGAATATTTGGACCAATCCATAACAGTGTATTGGTGTGTCTTTTTTAAGTGATTTAATGATCTTTTAAAAACTTAAGTTTTATATGAGGATCAGTTTTAATGGACATAACTCTTTTCAACAATGAAATGCTTCAAACCAGCTCCAATTGTTGCTGAAGAGAGCCATATACACCCAGAGAGAGGGATGTGAAATGTGGACCACAACATAACATTTTCATGTTCTCTATTGAGGTTTGCTTGCATTGTATTTCCTTTATCGGATTACTCTTTCTTGTAGATACGATTTCTCCTGCACAAAAAATGATGCAATAACTATACATATATTCGATTTCTTAAGTATTCTAACATAATTATCATGTAGTAGATATCCTGCCATCTAGGGGAGGGGTGAGGAGTAGGGGGGAAAAATTTGTAACAGAAAGCTTTGTAAGGGTTAATGTTTATGAATTACCCATACATGTTTTGCAAATAAAAAGTATTAATAAATTAAAAAAAAATCCAAAACTTAAGTTTTATTGATACTATCACTGTCATTTCTGCATTGGATCTTTTCTCATTTAAAAAAAATATATAAGTAAGGAAAAATAACTAATGCAGTGACTAAGTTTGTAGGCAACATTCTATGTCCTAGGAATCCTCTGTTTCTATTGAGAAAGGAATTATCTTTTAGTCTGTTATCTGAGGTCATTTATTAGTTGTAGGTTTTTTGTTTTGATTTTTTTTTTAATATACTTAGCAATGTTGGCTAACACAAATATATCAGAACATGGAATAGAATGAAAATGTACATAAACGTGTGAATTGGCTTTTTTAAAGAGCATATTAAATTTAATAAGGGAGTTAGAAAATCGTTCCATTTATTTGTGCCCTCTTATGAACTTTTTCTTATATATTTTTAAAAAAAAATTTTTAACATTAATCCCACTTAACCCTTTGCTTCTCAACTGAATGGAAGCCCTCCTTCATAATAAATATAGTAAAGCAAAACAACTAAACACATTAGCTGTGCCTGAATGAATTTCTCATTTGGTACCTTTAGTCCATCACTCTTTTCTACGTGATAAATAAACCAATCTTTCTTTCTTTCTTTTTTCTTTTCTTTTCTTTTTTTTTTAAAGAAACAGGATTTATGAAGTTTTTTTATGTTAAACATATATAATTCTTCTATATAAATTTCTACATTTATCATGCTGCATAAGAAAAATCAGATCCAAAAGGAAAAAAAATTGAGAAAGAAAGCAAAAAAGGCAAAAACACTGTTGTGATCCATATTCAATCCCCACAGTCCTCCCTCTGGATGCAAATGACTCTCTGCATCACAAGTCCACTGGAATTGGCCTGAATCATCTCATTGTTGAAAAGAGCCATGTTCATCAGAATTGATCATTGCATAGATTTATGACATTTTTTAAAGCATTATGGTAGGGAAGTTCAGGATTTATTTTTTAAATTGAATATTATTATTTTTACATGAACAAAATCTTCCTTCTCTCCTCAACCTCCCCCATCCATTGAAAAAGAAAAAAAAAAAAAAAAACTTGTAACAAATTCCTTTATTGCATTTCTTTCTACAGCTTTTCCAGTGAGAAATATTTTCATATATTGCCATCTTTGCTAGTTTTGCTGAATGTGAGTTGACGCCCAGAGTTAATTTTAAAGTTTTTCTTTTTAGAGATTTGGGGCACTTTAAAATAATATTGTTAATAATTTGTAATTCTTTTGAGAACTGTTTATATCTTTTGACCATATATCCATTGAGAAATAAATGACCCTTGAGTCAGATATCTGTTAATTTTCTACCCTTCTTGGATTTCAGACCCTTTTTGGAGATATTTGATGGAAAAAATTTTTTCCTCAGTTGAGAGCTTCCTTCTTAAACTACTTGCCTTTTTTTTTTTTTTTTTTTTTTTTTAAATTTTATTTTTTTGGTGATTGGGCATATCTTTTATTTCATTCTCTCCTGGAGCAGTTTGGAACTATGCCCAAATGGCTATCAAACTGTGGATACCCTTGGATCTAGATTTCTACTGGGCCTATATCCTAAAGAGATCATAAAGGAAGGAAAAGGACCCATGTGTGCAAAAATGTTTGTGGCAGCCCTTTTTGTAATGGCAAAAAAACTGGAAACTGAGTGAATGCCCATCAGTTGGAGAATGGCTGAATAAATTATGGTATATGCTATGGAATATTATTGTTCTATAAGAAATGATCAGCAGGATGACTTCAGAGAGGCCTAGAGAGACTTATGAACTGATATTAAGTGAAGTGAGCAGAACCAGGAGATCATTATACCCAGCAACAGCAAAATTATATGATGATCAATTCTGA
Source organism: Myrmecobius fasciatus (assembly GCA_023553655.1). NCBI lineage: Eukaryota > Metazoa > Chordata > Mammalia > Dasyuromorphia > Myrmecobiidae > Myrmecobius > Myrmecobius fasciatus. The sequence continues at coordinate 34,375 of JAJPUD010003274.1, read as the reverse complement.
TGGATATAGCTCTCATCAACAATGAGGTGATTCAGACCTTGCAGTGGTCTTGTGATGAAGAAAGCCATCTGCACCCAGAGAGAGGACAGTGGGGACTGAGTGTGGATTAAAATAGAGTATTTTTACTCTTTTAGTTGTTTGATTTCATTTTGTTTTCTTTCTCATTTTTTTTCTTTTTGATCTGATTTTTCTGGAGCAGCATAATACTTATGGAAATATGTAAAGAGGAAATTGCACATGTTCAACATATATTAAATCACTTGCTGACTGGGGGAGGGAGTAGGGAAAGGGAGGAGGGAAAATTAGAACAGGGTTTTATAGGAGTGAATGTTGAAAATTATCTATGTATATATTTTAAAAATAAAAAGTTTTCATTTATACATACACACACACACACACACACACACACACACACATATATATATATATATATATATATAAAGAATTTTCTCTTGCCCATAGATTTGAAAGGTTATTCTTTCACATTTTTTTTTCACATTTTCTTTCATTAATGTTCATGGTGGTAAGGCTCAAAGCATTCTGTCACATTTGTTGTGCATAGTCTTCTATTGAGGTTCTCAGGGTGAAAAAATGAAATTCAAAGGAAATAAATGAAGTGCTGCCTTTACTTCTGGGGAACAGCAGTCTGGAGGGAATGACATTTTTTTAAAAACAAATAAACAAAAAAACCCCAACTTATTCGCCTTTTGGTTTTACCTACATTTCCCATTGTTACCTATACCTATTTCTTTCAGAGATCTAATATGGACATCCTTTGTAATAATGAAGAAAAGAAAAAAGTTCATTGAAACTAACCAACATGTCAAAAAAGCCTGATACATAGTAAAATAGTCCTTGATGACTTATTTAGGGAATAGTCTTGAACTGTTTCTTGAAGGAAATTACAGTGAGGGGGGCAGTCCTGGTGTGGACAATAAAAGGCTTGGTAATCATCCCAGAAGTGAAAAGAGAACTTTCTATAGAGAGCACAGATGATAGACTTCTAGCAAATCAAATGTGAAAGGATAAGGCCTGTTAGTTTGAGGAGAACAGTTGGTGAGAAAAAAAAATCACTTGTACTTTTTATTGTTACATTATGATTATGAAATCTATCTCAACCTACTTTCCCTACAAGTCCCTCTCTTAAGTCATCCCTTAAAAAAAAAAAGATTTAAAAAAAAAAAAAAAAGAACAGTGGAGGTGGGCAGAGGCAATTTTTTAGCAATGAATACCCATGTCCCATTCTCTCCCGCAACTTTCCAACCCACTCCCCTTCCCCCACTGAGAAGGGGAGATGTTCCCTCAGCCCTTCCAGGCCACAGTTTGATTTATGGTGTTAGCTTTGTTTTCTTGTTCTTACAAGCAAATTGTTTTCCTGATTCTGATTATATCACTGCATCAGTTCAGATAAGTCTTCCCATGCTTTGTGTTGTGTGATATTCTTATTATTCTAAGATGTTAGTGTAACTCATTTTATCCATTTCTCAATCTTTGAGTATTTCATCTCCATTCTTTGCTACCACAAAAAGACTCAATAACCTTCAACATCAACTATTCCCTTCTTTTGTCATCTTTGTTAAAATTCTAGATGGGAAGAGTAACCTTAGATTTGTTTTGATTTGCATTTCTCTTATTAGTGATTTGGAGCAATTTTCTCAAAGCTTTTTGTTTATAGTTAGAAGTTAGTCCTTAGTTCCATTTGAAGTGAAAATCTGGGACAGCATGTCTCCTTAATGATGTCTCTTCTGTCTCCCTTCCTCTTCATCTCCTGACAGCTACACAAATGCTTCCGGCTACATGTAGAGAGTCTGAAGAGACTAGGCCGGCTAGCCCAGGGCTGCAAGATGGTGGTTCTGTGGCTGATGGCGCTGCGGCCCCGCACCGTGGAGCAGATGGCGGAGCCCATCGGCTTCTGGGTCCGTGTCAAGATGGATGCTGCCAAGGCTGGTGACAAGGAGCTGCAGTTGAAGTGAGTTGGGATTAGGATAAGGAGAAACCTTCTCTGGGGGGTTTTTGTTATTGCAACATGCCCATGAAAGATGAGCTTGTGCCCATGGCTGTGGCCCCCAATACAAAATGAAAAAGGCTGCTGATTCCCTCCAGAGCGGGAAGTTGGGGGTTTCTGTCAGGGAGAGGCCGGTTCTAAGCCCCTCTCTCCCCATAGGACACTTCGAGACAGCCTGACTGGATGGAGCCCAGAGATCCTGATACCCTTGCTGGTAGAAGAGTTGCGAGGATATAAGGCAGTTCGGGCTGACACAGCACAAGAGCGCTTCAATATTATTTGTGACTTGCTGGAGCTGAGTACAGAAGAGACACCGGCTGGGGCCTGGGCCCGGGCCACCCACTTGGTAGAGCTTGCCCAAGTGCTGTGCTACTATGACTTTTCTCAGCATGCCGACTGGTAAGGTTAAATGATCAGGATGGGAGCTCTGGGGAAGGACTGTCCTTTCTTTCAGGCCTTTTGGCTCTTGTTGGAGCCCAAATAATCAGAGCCTATGTGCTATTTAATGTGAGCCCCATTGTGGTTCAATAACATGTCTCACTTCCCCATCTTTACAAACAGCTCAGCTTTGGATGCAGTGCAGGAGGCCTTGAAGTTGCTGGAATCTGTGCAGCCCGAGTGCCAGGTTACAGACCAGTTTTTGGATGATAAAGCACAGGCTTTGCTGTGGCTCTACATTTGTACACTGGAGGCCAAAATGCAGAAAGTGAGTAGGACTGTTCACTAGTGTGGTAGAGATGAGCTGCTTCCCTCAACCTTAGACCAGGCGTGTAGCAGACCCTGTTTTTCTATTCCTCAGGGCATTGAGCAGGACTTGAGGACAAAGTTGCAGCCCAGCTTGATAGAACTGGAAACCAATGACCTGAATTATGAAGATAAAGTACAGGATGACCATTTTCTCTACAGTAGCCTTGCCTTCAATCTGGCTGCAGATACTGGTGAGGGCGGTAGGAGCATGGGAAGCTGGGGGAGAATGCAGTGCTTTTCTAGGGAGACAAGATCTTGCTGGCTAAAGATCAGGGTGAAGTGGTTTCACTTAATTACATATTGAAGAGTAGAGCACAGCTGAGGGGACATGTCTCATGTGTTGAGGCTGACCTTAATGTTTTTTCTTTTGACTTTCAGCTCATTCTAAATGTTTAGATCAGGCATTAACGCTTTGGAAGAAGATGCTAACAAAAGGGCATGTGCCCACTGTGAGATGTCTGCAACAGACTACTTCCTCCCTCCAGATCCTGGCTGCTCTCTGTCAGCTGCTGGGCAAGGTATTGAAAAGGAGAGGGTTTGTGATACTTTGTAATCTTTTCAGAGCATTGTTTTTAGCACCCACCACAATGGGTCTGGCATGCAATAGGCATTTGATAAATAATTGTTTTGAATGAGTGTCTCTGGCATGAAGGACCTTGTGTGGCTCTTGTAGCTTCCCAGGCAACTTAGAATCAAACACAGAAGGTCAGAGAAACTTGTGGTCTCCTTGATTCTCTCACATTCCAGATTATTTTCTGATCTGGGACCACCACTGGAAATCATGAAAACTACAGTGTTTGGTGTCATACTTCCTGGTGCTTCTTTGTTGTTGTTAGTGGTCAGAGAACTGTTTTTTATGGAATAGAATCTCAGCCTAGCTCTGGCTCAGATGGGGAAATAAGACCCCGAGGGGTTTTGGGGAACAGGTTGATGAAGGTTAGAGAAGGAGTTTGGTACCTAAGTTGGCTGAACCATTCCTGGGTTCTTAGCCCCTACAGGCTCTAGAGACACATTTGTTGCTACATATGCTCTCAGAAAATCTTAAGGACCACATTCGAGCAGCCAGTGCCTCTTGCCATATTACCCGGATCCTTTTGACACTTGATTGTCCCAGCTATGCCCAGGTGAGTAATAGGCCAGCCTTGCCTGGTGCCTATGGGAGATAATAACTAAAGCTTTGTACCTCTTTTCAGATAAATAAAAGAAACGAATCATTTGCTTCCCCATAAATTTTTTCTTACCTGTCATGATACAGCAGAAATATGCTGTAAGGAGTTTGTCAAATGGGTAGAGAAGCAGGGAGAAGAAAAGTCTTTTTAAACTGTAAAACTTGTTAAACTTGTGACCCATATAATCTTTTAGCTGAATTTTGAATATATCTTGCTTTTATATATGCTTTAATGAGTGATATTTGATTTAATAAATAATATTTGGCTTAGACACTTGCTGCTTCTCCTTTTATTACCAAATATTTTCATATTGTTCCTCTAGGTATATTTGAAAGAGGCTGAGTCCAGTTTGCAGCTCAGTGATCACAGTAGTGATGGATACCTGCTCCTCTCCCAAACCTGTACTTTACTTCGAAGTCAACTTTACTACGTCCATAAAAAGGTACCTCATCATTTTTCTTTTTGGTAAAGGAATCTTTAGACTTATCTGAATTGTAAGGTCTTCTTTTATGGAGATAGTGAGATAAAGGAGAAAGATGACTAGCTTGGAAGGGATAGTTTCTAGATTTTTGTACTACCTTACCAGGTAGGGTAATCAAAGACCATTTACCCTTATCTGTGAGAAAACATAGACTCTAGTAGTCTAGCCATATGACCCAGTTACTTATCTCTCAGCCTCCATTTCTTAGAAGGCTATAACCCCTCTGAGAGGATAGAAGTGGAAATAGTATGGGATGTTTCCTGTTGGCAACTCTCATTAGTGTTCATGTATTTTTTTTCCCTGTACTACCCTTACTCAGGTGGCTGAAGGCCTCTCTTTGCTGCTGTCTGTGTTGCGGAACTCAGCCCTTCAGAAACCTTCTAAGGCCTTTTACTTGCTTCGGGTTCAGGCCTTGCAGTTAGTGGCTGTCTACCTTAGTCTCCCCTCAAGCAGCCTTTCTGTCCAGCAATGGGAGCAACTTTATTCTCAAGGTACATGTATATTCGAAGGAAAGAGAACAAGGACACTCCCATGCCTCAGAGGTACTTTGGGGAGCTGCTTTCCATGCAGAATTCAAGGGAACCTGTTTTTTCAAGTTATCAGTTCACAAACCATCAAGAATATCTTTAACTTATCTTAGTTCTCTTCTCGGATTAAATCTATGAGCCTGGAACTGTCTTAAGTCTGAACTTGGGAAGTTCTGTCCATAATCTTTTTCTTTTTCTCCCTCCTTCTGCCACCATGGCCCCTTTTCCATATGCAGGCTGGCAGACCTCTGAAGTAGCTCTCATTGAATCCCACAAGCTCCTCCGAAGCATTATCATACTTCTGATGGGCAGAGACGTGCTCTCCCTTCAGCGGGCTGCTGGGGAGACTGTCTTTCTTGACTATGGTAGGTTCACCCTTTCTCAGATTTGTTCAATAGATTCTAGGGGAAAAAGTCCCTCTGAAGTTCAGAATGTAGAGACTAAATAAAGATTGTGTCTGTTTTTGTCTTGGGGGTGTCTAAGCTGTAATTGGTATACAGTGATGTCTTCCTATCCTTGATACAGGTGAAAATCTAATACAGAAGTGGCAAGTTCTTGCAGAGGTTCTGGGCTGCTCAGAGAAGCTGGTCACCCTGTTAGGACACTTGGGCACTGTGAGTGAAGCCAAGGCCTTCTGTCTGGAGGCTTTGAGGCTCACGCTAAAATTGCAGTGTCTACGCCAGTGAGTACTGGGGAAAAGGGGGAAGGGCAGAAAAGCAGTGACTTCTAAGTATTTCTTAAGATTGGATATGTTGTTGTGTTTCCTTTATCTGATATATCGTTTGTGTAGATAAGATTTTTCTTGCACACCAATGATAAGTTTGGAAATATGTATACATATATTCGATTTGCCAATATTTTAACATAATTAACATGTAGTGGATATCCTGCCATCTAGGGGAGGTGTGGGGAGTTGGGGGAAAAATTTGTAACGGAAAGCTATGTAAGGGTTATTGTTGAAGAATTACCCACACATATGTTATGCAAATAAAATAAAAATTAAAAAAAAAAAAAAAAAAAAAAAAAGATTGGATATGTTGGTCCTTGAGAGTTTTTCCGGTTAGATTCCAAATGTCCAATCCTATATACTATTTAATACCCACAATGCCCGTTTTCTTCATTTTTAAGCTGCATTTACTCTAAGGCTTTTGTGTGAAGAAATGGGGAAGAACGGAGGTTTCTAAGGGAATGTTCAACCCAACTGCCCTACCTTAGCCATTGTGAGCTTGGTGAGCTCTTTTGTAAAAATAGCAAGAAGCTATGGATGTCATAGTAGAGAACCGGTGGGAATCACAAGGGGAAAAAGAGAGGGGACAGCATACTGATGAGTTTTTCCTTGTACTACTCCCTTTCCCTCTTGAAAAAGGTGTGCCCTGTTCCTGGTGCTAAAGGGAGAACTAGAACTAGCCCGAAATGATCTTGACCTCTGTCATTCAGATCTCGAGCAGGTGCTATTCCTGCTTCAGTCTGGAACAGGTGAGTGACTGGCAATCTTAAATTGCAGAGAATAGTGAAAATAATTAAAATGTGTGACATGGCACAAACTGAGTCTTTTCTGAACAGATTTATTCCTGGCTCCAAAGTAAATTTCCAAGTGATCACCTTTATACTGCAGAAAAAAAAATAAGATTAGAGATAAGGAACAACTTTATTACTATAGTAGCTAGATACAGGACTAGAACTAGGAAGGAAATGGATTACCCTTCGAGAGCATAAGTTTTAGAGATGATATCTGGGATGGTTTGAGATAATTCTCCTTACCTTCAGTTCAGTGATTTCATATTTGATGGGATTTTAGAATTATCTAGTCCAACTTCTATCTGATTTAGTTTTTTGATTTTGCCAGAGTTTGAAGGGATAACCCAGCCACGAGATAATGTGAAAAAGATCCATCCCCAGAAAGGACAACAACAGATCCAAGTACCACCCTGTTCTGAGTTCCTCGAAGAAGAACCCTTCCTGAAGGGACCTGCTCTGCAGCTGGTGGCCACTGTGGATAAGGATCCTGGCCCCTCTGTATCCTCCCCCGTTCTGAAAACTAAACCTCAGCCTTGCCCTGCCTTCCTTTCCCATCTGTCTACCTGCAACTGTACACTCTGTACTGATCCTGCTCTATTAGCTGTCTGCCTCCGGTGGATGCTAGCCTCTGCTGGTGTAGAATTTTCCTCAGGTCATCGGGCAAAGGGTCTGAACTTGTTACAGTCTGTGCTCAAGAGATGCCCAGAGGCCACAGACCGTCTGGCACAGGTTTTGCAGGCTACTCTGAGCCAAGAAGTCCCACCGTCACCTGCCCCAAGATTCCTAGAGGACCTCATTGCTCAAGCTTATACTCAATTGGCTCTGGAAGGCATAAATCAGCCACCAACCAAGGGCCTATGGGGGATATTAGAGACTGGGTTGAATTTTGTTGCTTCTAGGACTCCCCATCTAGACCCCTGGCATGCCAGCCTACTTGTGGCAAAGGCCCTGGCATCAATATCCAATCTCAGCTGTTGTACCACTCAACTTTTTGGGAACACCTGGCCGTGGCAGCCTCCAGTGGGGAAGTTATCCCAGACTTCTAAGTCTTCTAAAAATCAGAGCCAGAAGGTTACGGGAGAAAAGGGCAAGCAGATGGTCTCAGATGACCTGACTCTTCACAGTACCACTCTAGAGGGTCTGGATGAGAGGCTTCCAGTTGTACTGCGGCCAATGGGGAGACCTTGTACCCCAAAGCAGCCAGGGCCAGCTGGTCCTCACGTGCCCTTCACTGTCTTTGATGAGGAGCTCTCTGTACAAACCAAGCCTGAACTAGTGAAAGCACCAAGGATCAGGTGCAGGGCCCAAACCCGCCTCAAGGTACAGTAGAAGAATGGGTTTCAGGAATTGGGATGCTGTTCTCTAGTTGAGTGTTTATTGTGTACAAGGTACATCATGAAACACAGTTACTAACCTTAAGGATCTTAACATTTCCCATGAGTATTCCAGATAGGAAATTCTCCTGGTATTAATACATTGCTATCTTTGATCTTTCCTTTCCATTGTGGTTGTGGTTGTTGTTCAGTTGCTTTCAATTGTGTCCAAATCTTCATGAACCCATTTGCTGTTTTCTTTGAAAAAATTCTGGAGAGGTTTCCATTTTCTTCTCCAGCTCATTATATAGATCGGGTAAGTGACGTGCCCAGAGTCACCCAGCTAGGCAGCATCTGAGGCCAGATTTGAGCTCAGGAAGAGTCATCCATGTGCAGCTATCCCAAAAGTAAATGTCCCTTGATTTTTGGAACCCTGTTGAATACAGTTCAGGTGGCTTAAGCTCTCCAAACCTCCATTCCAATACTATCACAGCATGCAGACTCTTGTTATTTTTCTGTCTCCCCCCCCCCCCCCCATATGTAGGTGAACTTTAGTGATGATGAAGACTCCATTCCCTCTGTGAGATTGGCTGAAAAACCAAAGAGAGGAGGAGCAGCCTCTCGAGGCCGGGGCCGGGGTAGCAGGATCTCAAGACTAAAGACAGATAGCAAAGGTGCTTCAGGGTCCAAGGATCAGTTTACCTCTGACAGCCACAGCAGAAAGACCATGGTGGAGGAACATATCTCTCAGAGAGCCCTTCGACGTCAGACAAGGTTGGATGTGGAGCTCATGCGAACCATTCGTGAAGAACACAAGACTGACCAGCTGGATATGAGCTTTGAGATTCTCCAGGATTCTGATGAGGAAGGCATGGACTCAGGTGTGATGGAGGGACTCCTATACTACTGAGGGCATCTAAATAGTCAGAACCTGAGGTTTTTCTGTAAAGGGGAATTCCAGATCATGAGGTTTGATGAGATGGCTGAAGGGATGGTAGTTTGGGCCAGTGGGGAATAAAAATGAGGTCACTGGGCCAAGGTAGGAGGGTGAGCAGAAAGCGGAAGTGAAATCTCACAGGATTCTCACCACCTAGGTGGGCAGAAGTGGATGCCAGTGTGGCACGAGATAGCCGAGGGAGAGTGTGAAGTGGTAAGACAAGACGCTGGCAAGGAAGTTCCATCTGTCCTGGCTCCAGAGAAGAGGGAAAGCCACAAACAGCGTGGCATGCATTCCAGGCTTGCCTCTGCTCCTGCTACCTTTGGTGAGTGAGGGAGCCCTGAGAGTGAAAAGGCCTGGGCCTGGATGGCTCACATCCCCAGACACTCCTGCCATTGAAGGCAAAGTGTCAACTAGAGTGAGGACCCTGGGGGCAGATGAGATGGACACTTTGTCCATGTTTCATTTCCAGACTCAGCACAGAGACTTAACTGCAGGAGGAAGGGTTCTTAGAAGAGTCAAAAAGTGGGGAATTCACCCACAGAGAGTGATGTGCTCCCTTCTAGGCTTCTCTACCCTTGACTCTGTGTACGAGTCCCTAAGCACTGCCTTCCGCTGCATCAACCACTGTCCCCCCAGCGGACTCCATGCTCAGCTGTGCCGCCTCCTGGCTTTGTGCCTGGGATCCCGCGATCCCCACGCCACTGCCTTTTTTGTGACTGAGTCTGTCTCCATCACCTCTCGACACCAGTTGCTCACCAGCCTTCACCGGCAGCTCCAGTAAGTAACACTCTTTTGGTACTTTCTGGGATCTTTTTTGAGACTGTCTCTATTCCCAAGGTCTCTTTCTGATCTCATTTTTGTTGCCCCTGGGACTAGGCTTTGGGTGTTATGGATTTGGGAAGTCTTGAGTCTGACGTTGGCCACTGCCTTGGAGGAAGTGAAGTTGGAAGCTGGTTAACTTTTCCTTCACCTTTCTTCCTATGTCATTCATAGCAAAGCACAAAAGCAGCAACCAGTAGATGTGACTGAGCAGTTCCAGGGGCTGAATCTCCAGGAAGAGCCCAAAGGTGTTCCCTTCAATCGCCTCCAGCACCTCTTTTCATTCAGGACTCCAAGACCTGGCTGCTTTCCTCAGCCTGAGAAGGAGAGTTTCCAGGAACTCTTGGCTCAAATTCCTAATGGTATGATGGGGTGTGGTATGGTTGGAATGGAACTCTTCTCTTCTGTCCTTCATCGAGTTACTGAAAAGCTAGAGTTGGAGGCATTGTGACTATTATCAGGGACTCTTTTTTTGTGAGAGGTAGAAGTTGGTGACTCTGGCAACTAGAACGGTCATGGATGAGGAAGCTTTTTCTCCATTGGAGCTAGTTGATTAGGGAAGTGATAATAAAAATAATTAAGAAACTGTTGGATAATGAGATGATTGAGGCCAATTCCAATGTTCTTGTGATGAAGAGAGCCATCTACATCCAGAGAGAGGACTGTGAGAACTGAATGTGGATCACAACATAGCATGTTCACTTTTTGTTGTTGTTTGCTTGCATTTTGTTTTGTTTCTCTTTTTTCTTCCTTTTTGATCTAATTTTTCTTGTACAGCAAGATTATTGTATAAACATGTATACATATATTAGATTTAACATATTTTAACATATTTAACATATATTGGATTACTTGCCATCTAGGGGAGGAGCTAGAGGAAAGGAAGGGGAAATTTGGAGTGCAAGGTTTTGCAAGGGTCAACGTTGAAAAATTATTCATGCATATGTTTCGAGAAAGAAAGCTTTAATTAAATAAATAAATAAAACTGAAGGGGGTTGGGTGGAAGAAACCATTGGAACAATCCAGGAGAGAAGTGATGAGAGTCAGAACTGAAGTTATGCTTGTGTGAATAAAGAGACTGGGTCTGTAGCAAGAAATGTTTTGGAGATGGAAGATATTATGGTGATTGATTGGCCATGTGAAGTGAGGTTGTTGAAGATAAACTGAAGTAGCCAACCTGAAGAGATAATGAAGGGTTCAATATTGGGTTCATTGTTAGACATGTGGAGTTTTAGATGTCTCTGAGATATCCTGTTTGAAATGCATAGCAGGAATTGGTGACATAGGCTAGAAGCTCAGAAGAGAGACTGGGACCAGTTGGTCTTTTTATCAGCCATTATCAACATAAAGATGCTGGTTAAATCTCTGGAAGCTGATGAAGTTACCAAGGAAGAGTACAAGATCAGCTCCACAGTTAGGGCCAGAAATGACATAGGTGATGAGTCAGCAAAGAAAACTGGGAAGGGAACAGTCACATAGGAAGAAGCAAACCAGGACGGACAAGTGTGGTAGAAAGCCTATCCAGGAGAAGAGGGTGAACCCATGTTACATGCAGCAGACAAAGAAGGACTGAGAAAAGACCAGAATTTCTGTCGATTAAGAGATCATTGGTAACTTAAAGCAGTTTTAGTGGAATGGTGAATTTAGAAGCTGGATTTCAAAGAATTGGAAAAGTGGAGGCAGAGAGTGTAGGAAGCTTTTTCAAGTAGCTAGGCTGAGAGAGGGAGACTAGATATAGGATAATAGTTTGAGGGGATGGCAGAACCTATGACTTTTTTTTAATGATCAGGAAGGCCTGAGTATATTTGAATGTGTTAGGGAAGGAACCAGTACATAAGGAGAGAGAGAATGATGAAACAGATGAGTTATTGAGAAAGACTAGAAGTGGCTTTTAGAGGGATTGACTTAAGCAAGAAGAGCCACTTCTTTGTCAGACACTGCAGGAACAGAGGAACACGTTGGAAAGTGATCTTCTGAGATAGAAGGGAAGAGCTGGGGGTTTCACTGAACAAGAAGAGGTGGAAAGAATGAGAGCAAAAGGTCCAAGATGAAGGAGTTTGTCCACTGGGGAGCAGTGTTCAGTGGAAAGAGACCAGAGGTAAACTGTGACCTGGATGTCATAGGATTGAAGAGAATGGCCATGAGAAACCAGGATAGAGTGCAGCTATTAGGAACAGGGAGAGAAATCCAGAAGTCATGAGGACAGTTTGAAAGAGAGCGACTTTGGGACTGGGTGTGTTCCTCTTTAGAAGCTGGGGCTGGGTTTGACCCCATCTCCTGGACCCTCCACCTCCTGCTCCTTTATTTGAGGTATTAATCTGCCAATTGTTATGAGGGGTGTCCTCTAGAAGACAGTTTCTGTCATAAAGGAGCTTATTGTCAGATTGGGGAGGTGATGTTTTGTCATGTAAAAGATAACTAGCCATGTAGGAGTTTGGAGGAGGGAAAAATTGCCTTGATTTAGGAATATTAGGCAAACCTTTATGAAGAAGATGAAATATAAGCTGGATCATAAATAGAAAGTGGAGAGAATTCCCTTCTAGTCACTTATAATTGTGGGTATATGCTTTTCACTTAGGGGTGACAGTATGTGTGCTGGCTTTGGTCAGCCTCCAGAACAGAACGGTGGGAGATACATTACTGTTGACACGTTTGGAAAAGAACACTTCCCCTGTCACTATCCAGATACCCACCGCCCAAACCAAGGTAGGTGCCAGAGCTGACAACTGGAGGTTATAGCTAGAGAGGGATTGACATTGTTTATTTTGGGGTAGGGATGGGGGTGAAATGGCGAGAGGCGACAATGGGAAATGTTATTGTTTTGTCTTTAAAAGATGCCTCTGAGTTTGGCTTTGGGAGAGTTTGATGCAATCCAGAAGGAACAGAAAGAGAATAGCAGCTGTACAGAGAAGTCCAAGTGGTGGGCAACTCGGTTGAAACTGGATCGAAGGATGGAGGTACTTGGCTGGGCAGGAGAAAGAGCCATCACTGTTCTCTGTGATAAAGTATTTCAGTCTTCTCTTTGTGTCCTTTTCAACAAAGAAAGGTACATTTGCCAGGTGAAGTCTCTTGTTGCAGTAGGCAGCCACAGTATATAGGGGAAGGAGCACTGTGCTTGAATTCCAGTCTCAGCATGTGCCTGTGTGATCCTAGATAAATCATTGAACCTCTCAGCCTCAGCTTCTTCATGGAGCTAATAATGCTTACATTATCTTCCTATTGGGGTTTTAAATAGATATTTATTGATAACTTGTTTCTCTCTTGATATTTCCTTCCCCTTCACTGAGAGCCATCTTCTAGGACAAAGTTTTTTTTTTTTTTTTTTTTTTTTTTTTAAAGAATAAAAGGGGGAAAACATCAGGTAAAACTCATTAATATATTAAAAAAAATATATAACATTATAAATAATGTGGTATACCCATGGATTCCCTATTTATGCAAAAGAGTGAAGGCCAGGGAAAATAGCTGTCAGTTGCCAAATTTATTCTTTATAATTTCATATCAGTTTTCTTTTCTTTTTTTTCTCTCAATAGTATTTTATTTTTCCAAATACACATATGGTTTCCAACATTGATTTTTGTTAAGGTTTTGAGTTCCAAATTTTTCTTCCTTCTCATACATCTTTTCTCCCCAAGACAGCAAGCAATCTAATACGGGTTAAGCATATGCAATCTTTTAAACATATTTCCTTATTTGTCATGGATTACAAGAAAAATCAAACCAAAAAGGAAAAAAAAACATGAGAAAGAAAAAGCAAACAGGGGCAGCTAGGTGGCGCAGTGGATAGAGCACCAGTCCTGAAGTCAGGAAGACCTGAGTTCAAGTCCAGTCTCAGACACTTAACATGTCTTAGCTGTGTGACCCTGGGCAAGTCGCTTAACCTCAATTGCCTCAGCAAAAAGCAAAAAAAGAAAAATAAAAAGCAAACAAAGACAGGCAAAAAAAAAGGTGAAAATACATTTTTCGATCAATTCAGTCTCCATAGTTCTCTCTCTGGATGTAAATGAGATGGTATTCTCCATTCCAAATATATTGGAGTTGTCTTGAATCACTACATTGCTGAGAAGAGCCAAGTTCATCACAGTTGATCACCACATAATCTATGTATAATGTTCTCTTGGTTCTATTCACTTCACTTAGCATTAGTTCATGTAAGTCCTTCTAGGCTTTTCTGAAATTAGCCTGCTCATCATTTCTTATAGAACAATAATATTCCATGTTTGTGGATAACCTTTGATCCAGCAGTATCTCTACTCTGCAGTAGATCCCAAAGAGATCATAAAAAAGGAAAAAGGACCTGTATAAAAATATTTGTAGCAGCCCTTTTTGTAGTGGCAAAGAACTAGAAATTGAGTGAATGTCCTATCAGTTGGGGAGTGACTGAATAAGTTATGGTATATGAATGTAATGAAATATTGTTATATAAGCAATGGTCAGCAGGGTGATTTCAGAAAAGTCCAGGAGGATTTACATGAACTGATGCTAAGTGAAATGAGTAGAACCAAGAGAACATTGTACATAGCCACAAGATTATGTGGTGGTCAACTGTGATGAATTTGGCTCTTTTCAGCAAGGCAGTTCCAATAGATTTGTAGTGGAAAGAGCCATTTGTATGCAGAGAGAATTATGGAGACTAAATGCAGATCAAAGTATACTATTTTCACCTCTTTGTTGTGGTTTGCTTGTATTTCCTTTCGTATTTTTTTTTAATCTCTTATTTTCGGTTTTATTAATGTCCCTTTTTATTTTCAGAATGTCCAATTTAATTGAGGATTTTCAATTTGTTCTTTTTCTAGCTTTTTTTAATTGTAAGCCCAATTCATTGATCTTCTTTTTCTCTATTTTATGCAAGCAAGCATCTAGGGATATAAAATTACCCCTTATAACCGCCTTGGCCATATCCCACAAATTTTGGTATGTTGTCTCGTCATTCTCCTGGATGAAATTATTGATTATGTCTATGATTTGCTCTTTCACCCATTCATTTTTTAGGATTAGATTATTTAATTTGCAATTAACTTTTGGTCTGTTTTCTCCTGGTCTTATATTGCATGTGATTTTTATTGCATCATTATCTGAAAAAAATGCATTTATTATTTCTGCCTTTCTGCATTTGATTTTTGAGGTTTTTATGCCCTAACACATGATCAATTTTTGTATAAGTTCCATGAACCACTGAGAAAAAAGTAAACTCTCCAAAGATCTATCATACCTAACTTTTCTAACATTTTATTTACCTCCTTTACTTTTTTCTTATTTATTTTGTGGTTTGATTTATCTAATTCTGTGAGAACAAGGTTGAGGTCCCCTCACTAGTATCTCTTCATGAGATTTTATCTTATTTTTATTTCCTTTTTTTACCTTATTTCATCTCCTTTTTCCCTTTTTTTTTTCAGTATGATACCCCTTCCACCTCTAGTTTCTTTTTCCAATTATCAAAGTAAAATCAAATTATACCCCCAATTCTTTGAGTATACCCATAGTAGAAATATAGTTCTCAAGAGTTCTTTCCTTTTTACCTTTTTATGCTTCTCTTGAGTTTTGTGATTGGAGGTAAATTTTTTTGTTCAGATCTGGTCTTTTCATTAGAAATAGGTGAAATTCACCTATATCATTAAATGTCCATCTTCTTCCCTGGAAGATAATGCCCATTCTAGCTGGATAGCTTATTCTTGGCTGTAATCCAAGTCCCTTTGCCTTTTGGAATGTCTGATTCCAGGCCCTTCTATCCTTTAATGTGGAAGCTGACAGATCCTGGGTGATTCTAATCATAGTTCCTTGGTATTTGAATTGTTTCTTTCTAGCTGATTGCAATATCTTTAGCCTTGGTGCGATAGTCCTGAAATTTAGCCACAATATTCCTTGGGGTTTTAATTTTGGGGTCTCTTTCAGGAGGTGATCGGTGAATTCTTTCAATGGTGATTTTGCCTTCTGATTCTAAAACATCAGGGCAGTTTTCTTTCATGATTCTGGAAGATAGCATTTAGGTTCTTTTTTCATCATGGCTTTCAGGAAGTCCAATAATCCTTAGATTGTCACTCCTAGATCTGTTTTCCAAGTCAGTTGTTTTTCCTAAAATATATTTCATATTTTCTTCTATTTTTTCTTTTTTTTTTTTTGTTTTTGTTTGACTGATTCTTGAAGTCTTATTGATTCATTCACTTCATTTGTTCAATTCTAATTTTTAATGTATTATTTTCTTCAGTTACCTTTTTTTAGCTCTTTTTGTAATTGGCCAATTTGTTCATTGCATACTTTTTCCATTTCACCAATTTTGTTTTTCAGTGAATTGGTATCTTTTTCATATTTCTTTTATAGAGCTTTATATGCTTTTTCCATTCCTTCTTGTAATGATCTCAATTCATTTCCCCATTTTTCTTCTAACTCTCTTTTGAGATTCTTTATGCAGTCTTCCAGGAAAGCCTTGTGAAATGGGGACCAGCTCATGTCTCCATTTGTGGCTTCCTTTGGAGTTGCTTTATATGAACCTCAGGTTCTGAGGTCTGTTCTTCTCTGCATAAAAGGTGTTTATGGTGAGAGTTTTTTTTGTTTTTTATTAATTTTTTTTTTTAAGCTTGAGGTCTGTTTAAAGCAGAGGAGCGACAACTGCTTTAATTTGCTCTGGGGCAGTTCGGCTGATTGACTTCCAGTGCTGGGCTATGGGGCTAGGTCTGGCGTTCTCAGGGGTTTACAATCTACCTTTTACAAAAGGCAGATCTGCCAAAGTACCTGCCCACAATGAGGACAGAGTGGCCCAAGAGGCTCACAAAAGCTTCCCAGGTGCTTAGAAACTGCCACACTGAGTCCCTGCCGGCTTCCTGCCCGGTCTCCCGGAGCTGCCGTCTGAGCTCGGCAAATTCCCCCCTGCCCAACTGAAACAGACCTGTTCTGACGTTCTTCCAAAGTAAATTCTTCTGGTGTGTTGTATTCCAAATATTTGTGGGTGCTTTGACTCCAGAACCAGTTTAGAGGCTTAATCTGCTATTGGTTTGAGAGAAGGTCAGAGGAGGACACAAAGAGTGATGTCTGCCCCACCTTTTTTGTTAATCTTTTGATCTGATTTTTCTTGCATAGCATAGCATGACAAATATGGAAATATGTTTGGAAGAATTGCACATGTTTAAATATTGGATTGCTTGCTGTCTAGGGGAGGGAAGAAAATTTGCAACACAAGGTTTTGCAAAGGTGAATTTTGAAAATTATATTTGCCAGTTCCAATTGTTCAGTGATGAAGAGAGCCATATTACACCTAAAGAGAGGACTGTGGGAACTGAGTGTGGACCACAACATAACTCCTCTTATCTCTCTCCCCCCCCCCAGCACTTGGGGTTAAGTGACTTGCCCAAGGTCACACAGCTAAGTGTTAAGTGTCTGAGACCAGATTTGAACTCAGGTCTTCCTGACTTCAGAGCTGATGTTCTATCCACTGCGCCACCTAGCTGCCTTACAACTTAACATTTTCATACTTTCTGTTGATGTTTGCTTGTATTTTGTTTTCCTTCTCGGGTTTTTTTTTTCTTTCTAGATCTGATATTTCTTGCGCAGCAAGATAACTGTATAAATATGTATACATATATTGGGTTTATCATATATTTTAACATAGTTAACATGTATTGGACTACCTGCCATTTAAGAGAGTGAGGGAGGGGAAGGAGGGAAAAAATTTGGAACAGAAAGTTTTGCAAGGGTCAGTGTTGAAAAATTACCCATGCATATGTTTTGTAAATAAAAAGCCTTAATTTAAAAAATAAAAATAAAATAAAAACCAAAGGGGCAGAGGGGGAGAAACAGAAAACTATGTTTCCATATATTTGGAAAAATAAAAAGCTATGTGTTTTTTTTTTTTGTTTTGTTTTGTTTTTTAAGGGGAAGGTATACACAGTTTTATAGTCCTTTGGGCATAGTTCCAAATTGACCTCCAGAATGATTGGATCAGTTTACAACTCCACCAACAACACATTAGTATCCCAATTTTCCTATAATCCCCTCCAACATTTATCATCTTTTCCTGTCATCTTAACCAGTCTTAGAGGTGTGAAGTAGTACCTCAGAGTTGTTTTAATTTGCATTTCTCTAATCAATCATTATTGATTAGATAAATCACTTTTATAGTGATTTAGAGCATTTTTCATACGAGTATAAATAGCTTTAATTTGTTCATCTGAAAATTATTCGTATCTTTTGACCATTTATCCATTGGGGAATGACTTGTATTCTTATAAATTTGAATCAGTCTTTTGTATATTTTAGAAGTGAAATCAGAAATAATGACTATAAAAATTGTTCCCCAGCTTTCTGCTTCTCTTCTAATCTTGGCCACATTGGTTTTACAATATTAATTTTCTTTTGTTTTGTGATAGTTGTTGTTTCCATTATTATAATCCCTTTCTATGTTAGTATTGGTAGGGCTCTGCTTATTTCGCTTTGTATGAGTATATGTTGATCTTTCCATGTTTCTTTGGATTTTCCATATGTAGCCTAGTAAAATTCCATTACATTCACATATCACGATTTGTTTATCCATTTCCCACTTGGTGGGCATCCACTTTTTCAGTTCTTTATTTCCCTAAAAACTTGCTGTTATAAATATTTTGGTGTATAGAGGATTTTGTTTTGTTTTGTTTTTGTGAAGAATTTCCTTTGAAGATCAATGAATTGTTTTGTTGGGGTTTTTTCATTTTATTTTTTATTTTTAACACATTCCTTTATGAATCATGTTGGGAGAGAAAACTCAGAGCAAAAGGGAAAAACATGGGAGAAATTAAAAAAAGCAGAAAAAAGAAATGAACATAGCATTTGTTGATTTACATTCAACCTCCTTAGTTCTTTTTCTGGATACGATGGCATTTTCTGTCCAAAGTTTATTGATATTGTTTTGAATCCCTGAACCACTGAGAAGAACCAAGTCTTTTGTAGTTGAGAAGATCAATGAATTGTTAATGGCTGATGAATTATTTTGTTTTGGGGGTTAAGGGACTTGTCCAAGGTCACACATTTATGAGTGTTAAGTGTAAGGTCCTCTTGACTCCAAGGCCAGTGTTCTATCCACTGTGCCATCTAGCTACCCTTAATGAATTGTTAATATCTTATTCCTTAGGCTTACCAAGTAACCCTGTATTCAATATTCATATGATTCTTGTTTATTTTCCCTCAGTTCTTATTAAGCTTCTCCTGGCAATAAAAAAGGGGGAAATTTTTTCTTACCTATTGCAATTAATAGGAAGGATATGTGGGATCAAGTATCACAAAAAAAATGTTCTCAGGGTTCTATCTCTGCAGTGTAATTTATTACCTTCATCTCTCCCTCACTCCCATTTAGGACCTCATCACTTCCCTTGAGAAACATGTACTAGGCTGTTGGAAGGTGATGCTGGTACCCTTCACTGGGAGTCCAAGCCTAACCCAGGAGGCTTCCTCTCTAAAGGACTCACTAGGGCAATGTGGCTGGAGGTCTCCTGACCCTACCTTGCTGCAGGTGAGTTAAGGAGAAAGGGGTTGAGTAAAAGTCAGGTAGGGAAGAGGAATCTGATCTATCTGGAGGTCAGTCCCATATTTCTTTAAGTGGAACTATAATTGATTTTTCCCTGCAGGTGGTTCTGGGTGCTGCCCATACCCTTTCGCCTCAGGACATTCAGGCATTAGCCAATGGTCTATGCCAGGCCCAGCCAGAAAGAGCTCAGAAGCTACTTCATGAGGCCGTTGAACGTTGGAAAGGCCAGACTGGGCAGAGTAATGGACACCTAGTACTGGTATTGGATAAGGTGAGGAGTTGGAAATCTAATAGACTCGCTGACTTCACTCTGTGAGACTGTATTCTTATAGAAGGGTTCTTCTCTGACAGCAAGATCCAGATCAGAATATTAACTTCTGTTTTCTTCTCCTCAGGACCTGCAGAAGCTGCCCTGGGAGAACATTCCTAGTCTTCGGGCACAGCCTGTCACTCGGCTGCCCTCACTCCGATTCCTGCTCAGCTACTCCCTTATCAGAGAGGTGGGAGCAGAGGCTAATTTGGGGGAAGACCTGAAAAGGGAGGGGCCATGTTTCTGGGGGAAAGTGAGAAAGGATCTGAGGCTTGAGGATGAAGAGTTTAAGTATGTTACTGAAGGTTTATCTGTCTCAGACATTTGTAAACATTAGTGGATAGAAGTGTAGCTGCTGGGGTTCTAATACAGGTTTCACTTATCAGGCTTAGCAGAAAAGCCTCTCTTTAAGAACCTAAAGGAATAGAGCTTTCAAATACAAGTAAAACCTTCCAGAGGTCAGCAGTTGCCCTGGATTGATCAGTCTTATGTAATCTTCCTATGTTAGGTATCTTGATACCTGACTCAGTTCTGTTTTCTTGCCCAAGTTTCAGGGTCTCCATCTGCCTGTCCTGTTTTCAAGCTGCCTTGCCTATGCTTTCTCTTTTTTGTCTGCTTCTCTCTCCAGTCTGACGTGCTCCTCATTCCCCTGGTCTCCTTTCCCCTGGGCTGTCACTTAAGATTTCCTACTGCTTGTTTCTATTGGGCCTATATCCCAAAGAGATCTTAAAGGAGGGAAAGGGACCCACTTGTACAAAAATGTTTGTGGCAGCCCTTTTCATAGTGGCTAGAAACTGGACATTGAATGGATGCCCATCAATTGGAGAGTGGCTGAATAAATTATGGCATATGAATGTTATGGAATATTATTCTTCTGTGAGAAACGACCAGCAGGATGATTTCAGAAAGGCCTGGAGAGACTTGCATGAACTGATGCTGAGTGAAATGAGCAGAACCAGGAGATCATTATTCACGGCAACAATACTATATGAGGATCAATGCTGATGGATGTGACTCTTTCAAACAATGAGATGATTGATGCCAGTTCCAATGATTTTGTGAAGAGAGCCATCTACACCCAGAGAGAGGACTGAGGGAACTGAGTGTGGATCACAACATAGCATTCTCACTCTTTTTGTTGTTGTTTGCTTGCATTTTGTTTTCTTAGTCATTTATTTACTTTTTTTGATCTGATTTTTCTTGTGCAGCAAGAGAATTGTATGAATATGTTTATACATATTTGATTTAACATATATTTTAACATATTTAACATATATTGGATTGCTTGCCCTTGCATTTAGGGGAAGAGGGAGAAAATCTAAAACACAAGGCTAGGAAAGGATTAATGTCAAACACACAAAAAAAAAAAAAAAAAAAAAAAAAAAAAAAAAAAGATTTCCTACTGCTTTTCTTCTGTTAAGGTATCTTCATTAGGTTCCCTGAATGATTGTCATCAATGAAACCTGAACTCCTCTAATACCTCTTACAGTTCTTTATTAATCCCAGAGAGTCCCAGATTCTCTCCAGATTTTGACAATTTAATACCAATCCAACCTTGTGGTATGGAGGATCTTATGGGTGCCTCCATATAATGCAGGCTGAAAAACACATAATTTGGGCAGGAGTAGAAAAAATGTCTGGAAAAAACTTCAACCTGAATCTTTACTTATCACTCAATATGTTGAGAATTGACCTTGTTAAAATCTGAAGATTGGGATATTGCAGAAATTGTTTGGCTTGTTTCAGTTGTCTATCTGTGTACCAAGTAAGTGAATCAGTACAGGAGAACATTGGGGAGCTCTGATTCTGCAGTGACTAAATCTGGTTAGGGCCTCTAACTTAGTGCCCATAAAAAAGGGGTCCTTATGGAAAATCACAATGCATACTAAGTCTGGTTAATGTGAATATGCTGTTGGAGTGCTGGACTTGGCTTCTGTGATGTCTCCATTATGTTCAGTTATAAATTGCTCCAGAACCAGGAAACTGAGACGGGATTATGATATACCCAAATGGAACTTTAAACTAAGAACCAGACTTATATACTTTATTTGTTAGAAGCAAGATCAGTATTAGCTACAAAAGTTCAAGTTCACTAGAAAAAATTGGAATTGTAGTGTAGTACTGTACCTAAGAAGGATCTACAAGATGACACTTGAACTTAATTCATCTGTAACTCCCTGATGGGTGAATGCTCTATCTAGTCATAGAGGCTTTGAACCCTGACTCAGACTGATTTGCAGGGCTTAATTTTTTCTATGTAGAAAGCCATCCCTTCTGCCTGAATCCAATAATACAATTTACTTATCTAAATATCAAATTACTTCTTCCTTAACTTTATTGAACTAGATCACAACAATACTTTAGTGCAACAATTTGGATCACTTCCTGTTGGCTGAGCATTTGTAGACTTTAAACACCTCAGCTAAACAGTATCATATGGCCATCAAAGCCATCATTATGGTGGTGCTATTTAGAAGGTGTTGTGTCAGGATAGTCACCCTTTTTGGAATTAAGGAAGAATTAAGTTCAAGTGTCAACTATTCAACCCTTAGTTAGAATTATTCCCTCAGGGTTTTGAACTTTCTCCATCACAGTTTGACTCTTGTCTTTGTCCTAATAGGTAACAAACAGTAGCCTTTCCTCACTTTCCTCAATTCTGGCTCCTCTCAATGGCCTCTGGTCCACCTGTCATAACTGCTGGTGGTATTTCCAGTCTCTAGTCTTCTGTAAAGCTCGTCTTCTACTTCTTAAATCTGATGTTTACCCATCCTCGGACTGACAGAACAAAGGCACCAATGAGATATTAGGATAACATTTGTGCTGCCAAGTCTCTTGCCTCCAGGACATCCGAGTTTCTCCATATCCTAAACTGAATTAGTTTGTTGTAACATTAGATATGTTCAGTTTTCTAATGGAAACAGTCCATTCTACTCTAAATATAATCTTATTTCTGCTATCCATTTCTTTTTAACACTGTCACCCTGACACCTACAGCTGCCTGCCTAACCTGGCTTATGACCCCATTGCTTATTCTTGAGATTTTTTTCTCAGCCCTCATAGGTCTCATCATTTTGGTAGTCCATTCTTTCCCACTCTTAATTTTTTCTCCATGCTCCTATCCAGTCTTCCATGCTGGTTTCTTTTATTCTCACTAAGAGTGGGTTCTTCCTTGGCTGCTGGCCCCAGTGAAGGTTTCTGCTGCCCTCTGCTGTCACAAGTGACACTTCCTTATAGTACCTTGTTAGAGGATGTTAGTTCAAGATCATTCTCCTATTAGGACCTGATCCCATATATAAAATGGAGATTATTTCTAGTATCTACCTAGAATTGTGGCAAAGCAACAGAATCATAATTTAAAATGTTAAGGTCCCCAGTCTTGTCATTTTGGAGGAATAATGAACATTCATCTTATTGATACAGACCCAGGCTTCATCAGTGTTGAATAGGGGAGTGAATCCACAAAAGACCTTCTACATTCTGAACCCGCAGAACAATCTGGGAAGCACAGAGGATCGATTCCGAGCCCGATTTTGCAGGTGGGATGGGGGAAGAAAAAGAGATGTTCAAGGGGCCACTTATCAGGAATACTTGACTTGGGAAGGGCAAGGAAATGGATTCTCTAATTTCACTTACCTCTTTGATTTTGACATTTTTTCTTTTGTTCCTCTCTACAGTGAGGCTGGCTGGAAAGGGCTGGTTGGTGAGGCTCCAAGCCAAGAACAGGTTCAGGCAGCCTTGACAGAGCATGATCTATATATGTGAGTATTTGGGGTAGAATGAGGGCCCTGAAAGGATAAGAATGGGGTCGTCTGGGTCCTGTTGCCCTTTCTTGTAGAAATCTCTTGAAAGTTGAAGCTTCAGAACTTATTTACTGAGGAAAGTTCTGCAGAAAAGAATGGTTGGTGGTATGGAACAATAAAATGTAGAGTAGTTTAAGTAATAGAAACTTGGTCACAGGCTCAAACTTATTCCACTTCTGCATCAGTTATGCAGGGCATGGGGCTGGTGTCTCCTTCCTGGATGGGCAAGCAATTCAGCGGCTCAGCTGCCGAGCAGTGGCCTTATTGTTTGGGTGTAGCAGTGCTGCCCTGGCTGTACACGGGAACCTGGAAGGGGCTGGCATCGTTCTAAAGTATATGATTGCAGGCTGGTGAGTCTTAACTGGGTAGATCGAGTCTGGAGAGACAACTCTGTCCCAGCTCCCCTCTTTCTCTCCCTCTTACAACCCCTCTCTTTTTTCTCTCTTCTCTCCCCTCCCAGTTCCCTCACTCCCAAAGCTAGCTCTCTTTAGCTTTCCCTTTCTCACACACAGATACACACACTTCAGCTTTGAATTCTGAGCTGTAACTGCTTTCCTTCCTTACTCCCATGCCTAAAGCTCTTCTATGACCCATCTTTCCTTTTGCTCCAGTTCCGTCCCAAAATGAATTGGCAAGTGGTTTTTTTTCCCTTTAGTTTTTCTATTTATAAATCCACCCCAGGCCTCTTCTTAACCTCTTTTCTTCTGTTCTCTTAGCCCCCTGTTCTTGGGAAACTTGTGGGATGTGACAGACAGAGAAATAGACCGCTACACAGAAGCGTTGCTGCAAGGTTGGCTGGAGGCTGGCTCAGGAGCTCCCCTCCTCTCCTATATCATCCAGGCACGCCAGGCTCCCAGACTCAAATACCTCATTGGTGCTGCACCAGTAGCTTATGGCTTGCCTGTGTTTCTTCAGTGATAACTAAAAAAAATAGTTCTTACCTCTAGTTTCTTTGCCCAATCCCATACTTCTGAGATTTTCCCCTGTTGGATATTTAAATGGTTTTTTTAATTGTTTATAATGTGTTTTTACTCATTTTAATAAAGTTGTTATTTAAGCTTTATAATGTCTGGTTTATATGAAGAAATTGCTGAAAACATTTCTCTGCCTTTCATTTTGCATCTTTGATGGTGTTTTGATAAGCTTGAGCTTTGTATTGGATGTTTCTATGACCTGTAGTCTCTTTTACTTTTTGCCTGTTCTCTTCATTTAACTTAAAGGCCAACATTTAAGGTGGAGAAAGTGAGTACTGGGTGGGGGTCAGTGGCATTGGCATTAGAGACGAACGGGTCTAACTCTCCCAACAGAAAATGTTTCTGGGAGGGAGTGAAGGGAAAAGCTGAGAAAGGGGGTGGGGGGAAGGGTCCGTGGGGGTTGAAGGAGAATTGCCCTAGCCAGGCTGTGTCTCAGCCTCAGACTTCAAGAAGAGTACCACAAAGTTGCCTTCAGAGTGGGTGGGCCATCTGGCAGCCACGGGCAATAGTAACCTTCCTACAATGTACTTTCAATCATCAAGTAAGGGGCTTCCTGCTGTGTCGGGCTGGAGAAGAGCCAGGTTCTGGGTTGTGGCCAGGAGGGGTAAATCCCCCGAGGAGGAAATCCTTTGAGAAAACCGTCCTCTGAGTCTTAAGGCATTGCCAAGGAGCTAGGAAGCTAGGGCTGGTAATGATATAGCCAGCACTGGAACCAAGGACTTCCAGGCTCAGTCAGTTCTGTTCATCGTGCCACACTCCCCTCTCCCGCTATACATCCCTAGGTGATCTGGTCCTTTGCCTGTGGCAGGAGGGGGAATGCCCGCTCACGGAGAAGCGGGCCCGCTTCGAGCCCAATAACTTGGACGGCCGCTCGCTGTCTTATACTATTTCTATCCCGCACGGTGCAGGGATACATGCTAGATTGTAGCCAGATACGGGGCGGGGCGGGGCGGACCGGTCGGCCGCGAAGGCCCCCAGGCCCAGCGCTTGGGCTTTTCCCAGCCGAGGGGCTGGACCGGGAGCAGCGGAGGGACCAGCGCCCAGACCTTGGAGTGGATCCGGCGGCCGCAGGCGTCCCGGGACCATAGAGAGGGCCGGCGGACCAGGCTGCTAGAGGGCCATAGAGACGCGCCGGGCGGGCGACTAGAGCGCTTCCCACGTGCTCGGCGTGCCCCGCCCTTGCCCAGCCTCCCAACATGGCGCAGTCGGTGAACATCACGGAGCTGTCCCTGCCGCAGCTGGAGCTCCTCAAGAACCAGCTGGACCAGGTGAGGCCGGACCCCAGACCCCCGCCCAGCCCCGTCATCTCCGCCGGCCCTTTCCTCATCCTGATTTCCCCCCTTACAGGAGGTGGAGTTTCTCTCCTCTTCCATTGCGCAGCTCAAGGTGGTGCAGACCAAGTACGTGGAGGCCAAGGAGTGTCTGAATGTGCTGAACAAGAACAACGAGGGTATGGTGGGGGAGGGGCAGCTTGGGGCAGGAGGGGATCAGGCTGGGGAGGGGAGAGGATTGGGCAGCCTCTGAAGAAGGGGAGGTCTAGGAGAGAAGGCAAGGGGGGGGGAAGGAGTTTTGTGTTGCCACCCCTCAACTCTAAATTTGAGAAGTGGCTACTCAGACATCAGCTTCTGTCTCCTCCCCTCTCACATCAAAGGCCTACAATTTCTTTTACATTCTGACTTCTGAATTTCCTCCTTCCTTCCCTTTTCCTACCACCTCACTTTTTGCTATCAGACCCCTTTTAAGATTTTGTCCGTAGTCCTGATTGCCTCCCCAGATGTTTATCTCTGTTACCTTCACAGGGAAAGAATTGCTCGTCCCATTGACCAGTTCTGTATCCTTCCCACTGGGGACTGCTGTTTTCCTTCCCATTTAGAAACAGGTTTTGGTTTCTTGGGCAGAGCCCTTTCCATGTTTGATGGAGAAAATACTTCCCTCACATGGTACCAGAAGATGTTCCTAAATTGTATTATGCCATCATCTAACGTCAGCCCTCCTCAGATGTTTAAATTCTGGTGGCCAGTGGAAAGGGAAACAGTTAATTCCAATTCTGCTTCACGTTTATGCTGGCCTTTGAGTGCTGAGGTCCATGAACCAGACTGAGTATAAAGGATGTTTCCTGCTACCACAGGATTGGTACAGTTGAGATCAAGCAATATCCTTGCCTTTTAGAAGCTTGTTAGTAAAACAAATTAAGTTACAAACTATATACAAGTTACAGAGAAATAGAAATGAGGATAGGAATAAGACATTTTGTGTATTATTTTACAATTTGAGATCAACATTCCTTTATGCCCCTACACTTCAACAGGCTATTCTGGGTGTTGTGTAACAAAGATTATAGGGGAAAGGCCCTATATTCTGTAGTGTAATAGACTTCTTTACACAGCAGGACAGAAATAGCTACAGATGGAAGATAAATAGTTGCCTAAAACATGGAATAACTTCATAGTTAAACATATGTGAATTAGGAGCCAAGTTGCTGGTGAATTGATAAATGAAACCTGGGTTTTATTCTTGGTGGTGGTCAGTCATGTCTGATTCTACATAACCCCATTTGAGGTTCTCTTGGCAAAGACACTAGAGTGGTTTGCCATTTCTTCTCCAGCTCATTTTAAAGATAAACTAAAGCAAACAGGGTCTGAGGCTAAATTTGAATTGGTGCTGTCTCTCCCATATGTTTGAAAGGCTTGTAGAAAGTAATCCTTTATCAGCCTGTAATTGCTAATGGGATTAACATTTCCTGGGGGGGGGGGGGGAGGGAAATGGATTGGCTTTTGATTGTGAGATGGTGGGGTTGGAATTTTTAGTCAGAGGGCATCTTCCCTATAGTTTCTGAGGGCTCTCTGTTCACAGAAACCCTTGAGAAAACATCTCTCTCTATTCACATCCCCTGGCTTACTGTCATGTGTTTCATGGCTTTTAAGCAGGGAATGAAGGTATCCCAGGTTGGGCTAGCCCTTTCCTTAATCCTTACCCCTCAGATGTATGTACCTGGGAAGCTACATGATGTGGAGCATGTTCTCATTGATGTAGGAACTGGCTACTATGTGGAGAAGGTAAGTTGGGTGAGAGACAGCATTATTGACAGTGGGGATACCTCTTCCTGAGAGTCCATGAGATTCATTAACTTCCTCTCCTTTGACAGTCAGCAGATGATGCTAAAGACTTCTTCAAGAGGAAGATTGACTTCCTCACTAAACAGATGGAAAAAATTCAGCCAGCTCTGCAAGAAAAGCATGCCATGAAACAGGGTGAGGCCATGGGTTTGAGTACAGGGATATCACTCTTCCCCTCCCCCTCCCCCAATCTTGCTCTGATGACTGTCTTTCTCTGGGCATTATATATGCTTGAATGGGCAATTATCACATATCAAGTACCCCTCTATGAGTAGAGTTGTCCTGGACTTTGTTGAGAGATTTAGAAAAAAGCAGAGATGTGCCTCTTTCTGGGGTTTGTCCTAGTTTATTGGAGGATAAAAAACATATACCTCAGAACTGTGGCTTCATCAATCTGAGTGCTCCCTCCATGATACAAATTGCAGATCTTGTCTTTATTTTTCCATTTCTTCATAGCTTAGCTACCAATGGGTTGAAAGCATTGCTTTGGCTCTTTTAATATTTCCAGAGTACCAGTATAACAGTCTATCAGTCCATCTGTTATACAGCTTCTTACTCTAAAGTCTTCATTGGTAATATGCAGTGCTTTATTTTTGCCTATCATGCATCTTTTCACTACACTTTGAGTCATTTGAATGTGGATTCTTTGGAGATTGTAGAGTTCCAAGATTCACACACATAACATCATTTGAAAACTGTTGCCAACAAAAAGAAAGGCTTTTTTGGCAGGGAGCAGTTTGGAATTACAGAAAGTACTGTTCATCTTCCCCATTACAATTCAACCCACTCTTAAACTTTCTATTCAATTCAGGACCAAACTCATTTGGGTTGTCTGCAATGCCTTTTCGAGATAGATACATAATGAGAGACTAATTCAGTGGGCTGTCTGTGAAAGTGCAAGTTGTAATTCAGAAAATATTAATTCCTTATCTACTTGTTTTTCCTGTGTGGATTGTAAGGTTTATCTCTTTTAGGTACTTTTTTTAGTTGTTTTCATTAAGGATCATTTTTGTATTCTGGGCTTTAGTGCCTTCAATACAATATCTTCTGTAAATGGGAGTCTCTGGAAAACCTCAAGGTAATTGCGTTTTGACTTTGGTAAACCCTTGGAGAACATGTCTTTTATGCCTCAGTTGATGTCACTGTTTAGAGTACTTTTAATAAAATTATGTCCATGACTGTATCTGTCATGAAATCTTGTATGATTTTAGTGTATGCATTGAGATTTTGTTAGAACAGAACTTTTAAAGCTACGTTTCTTTTTTTTAAATAATAGCTTTTTCTTTTCAAAAATATATGCAAATGCAAAGGTCAGTGTTGTCAAATTATCTGTGCATATGTTTTAAAAAGAAAAAGGTTTATTAAAAAACAAAAAAGGGCAAAGATAGTTTTCAAAAACCTTGTGTTCCATATTTTTCTCCCTCTCTTCCCCCTAGCCCATCTTCTAGAGAGCAAGTAATCCAATATATGTTAAACTTGTGCAATTCTTCTATATATATTTCCACAATTATGCTGCACAAGAAAAATCAGATCAAAAGGGGGGGGAAATGAGAAAAAAAAGCAAGGTGAAAAAAAAAAAGGTGAAAATACTATGTTGTGATCCATATGCAGTTTGCACAGTCCTCTTTCTGGATGCAGATGCCTCTCTCCATCACAAGACCATTGGAATTAGCCTTAATTACCTTGTTGTTGAAAAGAGCCAAATCTATCAGAGTCGATCATCACATAATCATCTTATTGCTATGACAACGTTCTCTTGGTTCAACTCACTTCACTTAGTATCAGTTCATATTAGTCTCTCCAGGCCTCTCTGAAATCATCTTAGTGATCATTTCTTATAGAACAATAATATTCCATAACATTTTAAATTTTAAAGCTGCAATTTTCTTACTGCATCAAATGCATTTTGTAAAATATTTTGTTTTTGCTTTTTTACATAGCTGTCATTTTCCACTCTCTTGGTAGATTCTTCCTTCGTAAAGGAAGTATTAAACTTAGGAAAAATGAATCATCACATTGACCATATCTGATGGTATATAGTTTTTGCTCCACTGTTCTACTGAAAGAGAATTATCTTTGAGCATCAGTTCACTAGAGTCAAGACTGGTCACTGAATTGAACTGAATTCTATTGTATTTAACTGTTTTTCTTCCTTTACGTTAATATGTTCATGGGTGTAACTTTGGTTCTGTTTTGCTTTGTATTCTTAATTCACTGTTTCTTATAATTCCCATTAATAACAGTTGCTAACATTTATATAATACCTGTTGGGTGCCAGGCACTGTACTAAAGGTTTTATAATTATCTTATTTGACCCTTACAACAATTCTTGGAGGTAGGTGCTATTATTATGAGGAAATTGAGGTAAACATTTATGTTAAATGGCTTGCCCAGGGCAAGTGTCTGACCTAGATTTGAACTTGGGTTTTGGGATTAAGTGACTTGCCCAGAGTCACACAGCTAGTAAGTTTTACGTGTCTGAGGCTGAGTTTGAATTTAGGTTCTCCTGATTCCAGGACTGGTGCTTTATCCACTGCACCACCTAACTGCCCGTTTGCAGCTTTTGAAGATAAACTTATATCCCAAGTTGGTATTACCCTTAGTGCCCATATCTCATTGTGCTTTTTGGCTAATAGTTTTGAGACTCATCTTGGCTTTTCAGTTTGGGGACTATATTACATAAGTTAAAACTTCTCTAAAAATTGTGCTAGTTGAACATAATCGTTACTTGGATCTGTTTTCCATTTTTCAGCATCAAGTTTTTTTGAATATGTCAGTTGGAAGTTGTTCATAGGTGTGCCTTTTCCTCTTTTCCCTCTATACTATCTTAGTAATCTCATCAACTCCCATGAATTTAGCTGTGCCTTTGTGCAGACAATTCTCCAAACTATATATCCAGGCAACAGTTCTTTTCTGCCAACCAATCTAACCAAGTTGGTTATCCCCACCTGTGTCATATAGGTATCTCAGACTCAGCATACCCCCCAAAAAAACAACTCATTATCTTTTCCCCTAACTTACTCCTACTCCTAACTTCTCTTTTTTAAGGCATTACTATCTTGATGATGATCTAGATTTACAACCTAGAATTCATTTTCCATGGCACAAAATAGGTTCAAATGCTTGTTTGATCCATAACTCTTTCACTCTTACTCTTCCCCTTACAGTTAATCAGCTGCCAAGTTTTGTTGATATTTCTGTCTCAAATTTCTTTCTGTAGCATTCTACAGATCACCCTATTTCAGACCTTCATTAACTTATGAAAACTATTATAGGAGCCTTCTAATTGGTCTTCCTGCCTCATCTTGTTCTTTTAAAATTCATCTTCATGTTATTTTAAGCTTTGAATTCAAACTCACCCTCTTTCACTTCCCTACCCATTGAGAAAACATGAAAAATAAAACCCATTATAAGTTTGTGGAGTCATGCAAAACAAATTCTAGGCTTAGCCACGGAAGAAAGGAACCTTCAGTCTACATTGAATCTCAGCTCTTTTATCTCTTGGTGAATAGCATGTTTTATCATGAGTTCTTTGGAAATATGTTTGGTCATTGTGTTTATCAGAATCAGTAAGTCTTTCAAAGTTGGTTATCTTTACAATATGGTTAGTGTATATATAAATCTACTAATATTGCTCACTTCATTGTGCATTAATTAATGCAAGTCTTTCTAGATTTTTCTGAAACCATCCCCTATATTATTTCTTAACAGCACAATATTCCATCATATTCATAACTTACTCAGCCATTCCTCAACTGATGAGCATCCCATCTACTGTCCCATTCTTAGCCACCACAAAAAGGTGTGTGGATACTCTTGTCTCTCTGGTTGAGGTAGGAGAGTTAGGATGTTCCTTTTCCCCCATTCTTCAGATTCTCCCTTTACCTCCATTACTTGGTAATCTCTCCTACCTAGGTGTTCACTCATTTAATTACATTTACTAGCCAACCAAGATACCAGATCTCTGGGACATGCTCTTTCTTTCATCAGCAAGTTCATTATTTGGCTCACAATCTTTCTTCTCCAATTACTGCTCTCAAGTCGGAATTCTCTGTGACCCCACTGCATTCCTTCTGACCCTTTTCCCTAAAGCCCCTTACTGGTGCCTTCCCTCTCACTTAGGACACATTCTCTGAGAGGTTTGTACCTGCTTGTCTGCTTCATTGGATGAGAGCCTTTGCTTTTCTTTGTGCCCCCAGGAGTGGGCACAGAACCTAGCACACAGTCAACTCTGATATTAAGTCATTTTATAGTAATAAATGCTTGCTGCAGAACTGCCTCTCCCTGATGGGCCAGGACTAGAGGCTTTACAGGGGCTGCAGTGCCCCCCTGGAAAGCCTCCTTTCACCAGGGCCTAACTTGCTGAGGTCCCTTTTCTATATCCCTCCCAGGAAGCCTAAGGGCTGGGCTGTCTCAAGTCTCTCCAGAGTCATCTTGTGCAAAGTACTGGAGGTAGTTAGGTTCCTTTCCGCGGGTCCCAAATTTTCAATTGTACTCTATTGCTCTTGCTCCTCTCCTGTGTTCACTTGTATAGTGGGGACCTGGAGGATCGAGTTTTAAAACTCCCCTTAGCGCTTTGGCCTGGTCTGTTTCTTTTGGGAGAACTCTTGAGTCGCGGTCTGGGGGTATACATAACGCTAGGGTGGAGACCGACTCCGGAAGTGGGGGTGGGTGAGTGCTCCAGAGAGCCTATCTAGGCGCACGGGGG
>JAJPUD010003273.1:232677-259705 GCA_023553655.1 Myrmecobius fasciatus | reverse complement strand
ACCCATACCTAACACCACATACCAAGATAAGATCTAAATGGGTTCATGATCTAGATATAAAGAGGGACTTTGTAAGCAAGTTAGAGGAACGTAATATAGTTTATCTCTCAGACCTGTGGAGGTGGAACAAATTTATGTCCAAAGAAGACTTGGAACTCCTAATTGAACACCAGATGGATAATT
Source organism: Myrmecobius fasciatus (assembly GCA_023553655.1). Taxonomy (NCBI): domain Eukaryota; kingdom Metazoa; phylum Chordata; class Mammalia; order Dasyuromorphia; family Myrmecobiidae; genus Myrmecobius; species Myrmecobius fasciatus. The sequence continues at coordinate 259,522 of JAJPUD010003273.1, read as the reverse complement.
TTGACTATATTAAGTTAAAAAGTTTCTGTACAAACAAAACAAATGCAGACAAGATTAGGAGGGAAGCATCTAATTGGGAAATGATCTTTACATTTAATGGTTCTGATAAAGGCCTCATTTCTAAAATATATAGAGAATTGTCTCATATATATAAGAATTCAAGCCACTCTTCAATAGATAAGTGGTCAAGGGATATGAACAGACAATTTTCAGATGATGAAATTAAAACCATCTCTAGTCATATGAAAAGTTGCTCCAAATCACTATTGATCAGAGAAATGCAAATTAAGACAACTCTGAGATACCACTACACACCTGTGCAATTGGCTAAGATGACAGGAAAAGATAACGATGAATGTTGGAGGGGATGTGGGAGGGCTGGGACACTAATACATTGTTGGTGGAACTGTGAATGGATCCAACCATTCTGGAGAGCAATTTGGAGCTATGCTCAAAAAGTTGTCAAACTGTGCATACCCTTTGACCCAGCAGTGTTTCTACTGGGCCTATATCCCAAAGAGATCTTAGAGGAGGGAAGGGAGCCACATGTGCAAGAATGTTTGTGGCAGCCCTTTTTGGAGTGGCTAGAAACTGGAAACTGAAGGGATGCCCATCAATTGGAGAGTGGCTGAATAAATTATGGTATATGAATGTTATGGAATATTATTGTTCTGTAAGAAACGACCAGCAGGACGATTTCAGAGAGGCCTGGAGAGACTTGCATGAAATGATGCTGAGTGAAACGAGCAGAACCAGGAGATCATCATGCACAGCAACAACAGTATTACATGATGATCAATTCTGATGGACATGGCTCTCTGCAATAAAGAATTGTCTCAAACCAGTTCCAGTTGTTCACTGAAGAAAACCATATACACCCAGAAAGAGGGACATGAAATATGGACCACAACGTAACATTTTCATGATCTCTATTGACATTTGCTTGCATTGTGTTGCCTTTCTCTGATTCTTTTTTTTTCTTGTAGATAGGATTTTTCTTGCATAACTTCTCAAGCATTTCAACATTATTAACATGTAGTGGACTTCCTGCCATCTTGGGGAATGGAGGGGACTGGGGGTAAAATTTGTATTGGAAAGCTTTGTAAAGATCAAGGTTGGGGAACTACCCATACATATGTTATACAAATAAAAAGCTTAAAAAAATGCTTTCCTTCTGCTGACCCCTACCATGGTCTCCTTGACTGTGTTTACTGGAGCCACTTTCCTTGCATGAAACTTCTTTCTGAACAGTGTGTTCCTTCCCCTTGGCTTCTCTTATAATAAACTTCCCACTATTTCAGCATGAGTAAAGTGTTGACTGCTTATTTTCCCAGTCCCTGGTTAAATCCTTTGCACTTAGGACCAAGCAGTACTTGGTTTATCTATGTTTCTAGTGGAAGTTCTCAAAAGAAGGCCCTGAATCTTAGTTTGAGCACTGAGAATTAGCTTAGTTGTATCTTTTAGCTGCACTTGTTCTTTGAGTTATGGGTAGTGGTCAAGTCAGAGGAATAACTATGAATTCTGTCATTTGGTGCAAATTCAGTTTAATGTGGATGTGCCTAGGAGGAGGGGAAGGAGTTATGTCTACTTGTGTATAAGGCAGAGTAAGATTGGAAGTCCTGGGTGTTAAGGAGGATGAGAAACAAAGTGAGAGAGAGTTTTCAAACCATATCAGTCCTGGACCCTTGTTGATGTTATATGTAAGTTCCTAAATTTGCTGGGAACGATGGAAAGGGACATGAAGTTTTTAGGGGACAACACAGAAAATCTGGACAAAACTGAGTAAAACCTAAACAATGAGATGCCCTTTGCTGAATGGTGGTGGCAAAGGGAAAACAAAAATAGCAGAAGAAGGTATGAATCATAGCAAATCTTCCTCCTGGCCTCACAGCTCTGGGGAAATAAGACAGCTGAAAAATCATTCACCTTTCAAGAAGGTATTAGAAGAAACAGTATCTTTAGGAAAAAATTTCAGGTTCAAGAATCAAGGAACTTCCAAAGTTCACTTGGAAGAATAAAAGATCAAGAATTTCAAGGGAATTAATGAAAAAAAAATGTAAATGAATGTGGCCTAGCTGTGCCATTCCTAAAACTACATTATAAAGCAGAGGTCATCAAAACCATTTGGTACTAGCTAAAAATAGAGTAGTCAATCAGTGGGATAGGTTAGGTTTTCAGAACAAAATAGTCAATGGCTGTAGTAATCCACTGTTTGACAAACCTAAAGACCCCAGCTTTTGGGTTAAGAAGTCACTATTTGATAAAAACTGCTGGGAAAATTGAAGACTAGTATGCCAGAAAGTAGGTATGACCCACACCTAACACTGTATACCAAGATAAGTTTGAAATGGGTTCATGATTTAGGCATAGTGATATTACAAGTAAATTAGAAGAACATAGGATAGTTACCTCTCAGATCTGTAGAGAATGAAGGAATTTGTGACCAAAGAAGAACTAGAATTAACTGTTGAATACAAAATAGATAATTTTAATTATATTAAGTTAACAAGTTTTTGTACAAATAGCACAAATATAGACAAGAAGGGAAGCAATAAACTGGGAAACATTTTTATATTCAAGTGTTCTGATAAAGGCCTCATTTCTAAAATGTATAGAGAATTGACTCAAATTTATGAGAATTCAAGCCATTGTGCAATCAATAAATAAAAGATATGAACAGACAATTTTCAGATGTAAAATTGAAACCACTTACTTCTATTCTAAACCTCTATTGATATCAAAGACATACAAATTAAGACAACTTTGAAACACCACTACACACCTCTCAGATTGGCTAAGATGAGAAGGAAAAGACAATGACGAATGTTGGAGGAGGTATGGGAAAACTGGGACACTAATAAACTGCTGCTAGAATTGTGAATGGATCCAACCATTCTGGAGAGAAATTTTGAACTATACTCAAAGGACTATCAAAGGGGACACATGCTTTGATCAAGCAGTGTTTCTACTGGGCTTACATCTCTAAGAGATCTTAAAGGAGGGAAAGCGACCCACATGTACAAAAATGTTTGTGACAGCCCTTTTTGTAGTGAATAGAAAATGGAAACTGAGTGGATGCCCAGAAGCTGGAGAATGGCTGAATAAGTTATGGTATGTGAATATTATGGAATTGTTGTATAAGAAAGGATCAGCAGGATAATTTCAGAGAGGCCTGGAGAGACTTATCTGAACTGATGCGGAGTGAATTGAGCAGAACCAGATCATTGTACAAGGCAACAACAAGATTATATGATGATCACTTCTGGTGGCTGTGGCTCTTTCCAGCAATGAGATGATTCCAGGCCAGTTCCAATGATCTTGTGATTATGAGAACCATCTTCACCCAGAGAGAGGGCTGTGTGAACTGAGGATGGTTCATAATATAGTATTTTGACTCTTTTTGTTGTGGTTTGCTTGCATTTTAGTTTATTTCCCATTGTTTTCCTTTTTGATCTGATTTTTCTTGTGAAGCAAGATAATTGGATATATTGGATTTAATGTATATTTTTACCATGTTTAACATATATTGGATTACATTCCATCTAGAGAAGTGTGTAGAGGGAAGGAGAGGAAAAATTGGAACACAAGGTTTTTCAAGGGTCACTTTTGAAAAATTATACTTGCATATGTTTTGAAAATAAAAAACTTCATTAAAAAAAGAAAAAGTTGCTTTTTTCATTCCTCTTTTCAAGCAGGTAATTTATGCCATTCCACCTTTCACTTTCTCTTTTCCCCAGTATATTCCTCTCTTCCCGTTTTTCTAGATATTAATTATCCTTTCATATTCAGCTCATATCTGTGCCCTCTGTCTATACAAACTTCTCTAAACTGTCCTACTAATTGTCCCATATAAAAGTATAACCAAGTTAACTTTATGGTGTCCATCATGATTTTCCTTTGCTGATAACCCCTTTGGTTTCTCTTGAATCCTGTATTTGAAAGTTATATTTTCATTATATTCACTCAGCCTACCCATGAGCATTTTATGTTTTTCCAATTGACTAGGTCTGATTTTATTTGTGTGGAGAGTGTTTTATAGTTTAGTTCGTATAGTTCCTGACTTTTCCTTGGCAGATAGATTCCCAAATATTTTATACTATCAACAGTTATTTTGAATGGAATTTATTTTTGTATCTCTTGCTGCTGAACTTTATTGGTAATATATAAAAATGCTGATGATTTATGTGGATTTATTTTGTATCCTGAATCTTTGCTAAAGTTGTGAATTGTTTCTAGTAATTTTTAAGTCAAGTTTCTAGGGTTCTCTAAGTATATCATCATGTCATCTGCAAAGAGTGATAATTTGGTTTCCTCATTACCTACTCTAATTCCTTTAATCTCTTTTTCTTCTCTTACTGCCAAAGCTAACATTTCTAAGACAATATTAAATAATAATGGTGACAGTGGGCAGCCTTGTTTCACTTCTGATCTTATTGGGGATAGCTCTAGTTTGACTCCATTACATATGATGCTTGCTGATGGTTTTAAGTAGATACTACTAATCATTTTAAGGAAAAGCCCATGTATTCCTATACTCTCCAGTGTTTTAATAGGAATGGGTGTTGGATTTTATCAAAGGCTTTTTCTGCATCTATTGAGATAATCATATGGTTTTTGTTAATTTGGTTATTAATATAATTCATTACGCTAATAGTTTTCCTAATATTGAACCAGCCCTGCATTCCTGGTATAAATCCTACTTGGTCATGGTGTATTATCCTGGGGATAACTTTCTGTAATCTCATTGCTAAAATCTTATTTAAAATTTTTGCATCAATATTCATTAGGAAAATGGGTCTATAGTTTTCTTTCTCAGTTTTCTCCCTACCTGGTTTAGCTATCAGCACCATATCTGTTTCATAGAAGGAATTTGGTAGTATACCTTCTTTCCCTATTTTTTCAGATAGTATTGGGATTAATGTTCTTTGAATGTTTGGTAGAATTCACATGTAAATCCATCTGGCCCTGGAGATTTTTTCTTAGGGAGTTGATTAATAGCTTGTTCTATTTCTTTTTCTAAAATGGGGCTATTTAAATAATTTATTTCCTCTTCTGTTAACCTGGGCAATCTATAAAAGTAAAAAAAAAAATGAGATGAGCAAGAAACAGAAAAGAACCTTGATATAATGATACTATGGTGACAGGGAAGACCAAAACACCAACTCAGATGAGAACAATATGTCAAGAGGAAATATCAAAGAGTGATATGAATTGGTCACAAGCCTAAAAAGGTTTCTTGGAAGTGGTCATAAAAGACTTTAAAAAGCAAAGAGAAATAGAAGAAAAATGAGAAAAGAAATGAAAGATATGCAAGAAAGATTCAAGAGCTTGGAAAGGGGAGGAAAAACATTGACTGAAGAAAACAATTCCTTAAAAATATAATTGGCCAAATGAAAAATATCCATTGAACAAAACAACATCTTTAAAAGTAGAATTAACCAAATGGAAAAAGAAATACAAAAGCTAACTGCAGAAAATCACACATTAAAAACTAGAACTGGGTGAGTGGAATCTAATGACTCTGAGACATCAAGAATCAGTGAAATAAACGAAAAAGAATGAAAAAATGGAAGAAAATGTGAAATTCCTCATTAGAAAAACAGCCAATCTGTGAAATAGATCCAGAAGAGATAGTTTAAAATGTTTTGGTCTACCTGAAGGCCATGATCAAAAAAAAAAAAAAAAAAGCTGGATGGCATTCTTCAAAAGAACATCAAGGAAAACTGCCCTGATATTCTAGAAACAAAGAGGGAAATACTCATTGATGAATCCATCAATCACCTTTGGAAAGAAATTTCACAAGGAAAACCCTGAAGAACATTGTTGCAAAACTCCAGAACTATAATCTCAAGGAAAAAAATATTTCAAGCTGCCATACAGAAACAATTCACATATCAAGGAGCAACAGTCAGAATTGCCCAGAATCTGGTAGCTTCTACAGTAAAGGACTGAAGGGCCTGAAATGCCATATTCTGGAAGGCTAACCTGGAGTTACAGCCAAGAATTAACTATGCAGAAAGACTTATCATTGTCTTTCAGGAGAGGTGATGGATCTTCAATGAAGTAAAAAAAAACTTTCTATTATTTCTATTGAAAAAAACAAAACTAAGCAGAAAATTTGATCTACAAATGCAGAACTCAAGAGAAGCATAGAAAGCTAAACAGGGGGGAAATATATATTATTTAAGGGTTAATCTGTTTAATCCATAGATGAGAAAATGATATCTGTAACCCTTGAGAACTGTAACTGTCACTGAGGCAGACAGAAGGAAGTATCACATGAACAGAAAGTGGGGTGATGAATGAACTCTGATGTGATAATATCAAAGAAAAATACATTAAGGGGTGAGAAAAGGTTTGTACTGGAAGAAGAGGAAGGAGAGATATAATGGGACAAATTGGATCATATGAAGAGGTGCAAAGGCCTTATTGCAATGGAGAGAAAGGGAGCATTGTCTGAAGCTTGATCTCATCAGTTTTGCTCTAAAAGGGAATAATTTAATCAGTCAGTTCCGTATAGAAATTTAATTAACCCTTTAAAGAAGTAAGAGGAGAAAGAGGAAAGAAAAAGGAGGGACATAATAGAAAGGAGAATAGATAAGAGAAGGGGAAAGGGATGATAAGATATTGGGTGTGATGGGTTAAAAAACACTACTAAAAGAAGAGGGAAGAGTGATAGGGGTCATAAGACAGGGTGGAAAGTGAGGACAAAGTGTATACAGGGGAGAAAATAGGGTGGAGGGAAATACAGGCTGGTAATCATAACAGTGAATGTGAAATGTTTACAAGAAACACAGTTGGCATTTAGAGATACATACAAATTACATGTAAAAGGTTGGAACCAAATTTATTATGCTTCAGCTGAAGTTAAAAAAAAGCAGGGATAGCAATTCTGATCTCATATAAAGAAAACGTAAAAATAGATCTTATTAGAAGAGGTAAGAAAGGAAAGTACATTTTGGTAAATGGTACTGTAAACAATGAAGTAGTAATGATGTTAAATGTATATGCATCAAGTATTAGAGCAGCCAAATTCTCAGAGAAGATTTAAAGCCAGTTACAGGAAGAAATAGACAGCAAAATTATATTAATGAGAGACCTCAACCTTCTCCTCTCAGAATAAGACAAATCTAACTACAAAATAAACAAGAAATAAACTAGGGAGGTTAATAGAATCCTAAAAAACCTAAATATGATTTGGGCATAAAGGATGATACCATAAACAAATTAGAACATGGGATAATTTACCTATCAGATCTTTGGAGAAGGAAGGAATTTATGACCAAAGAACTAGAGAACATTATGAAAGGCAAAATGGACAACAAAAAGAACAAAATGTTTGTAGCAGCTCTTTTTGTGATAGCAAAGAATTGGAAAATGAGTAGTGCCCATCAATTTACTTACATTAATTAAAAAGTTTTTGCACAAACAAAATCAACAGAAAAAACATTAAAAGGAAAGTACAAAGCTGAGAAAAATCTTTACAGCCAGTGTTTTTGATAAAGGTCTCATTTCTAAAATATAATAAACTGTAACAAATTTATGAGTACAAGTTATTTCCCAAATGACAAATGGTCAAAATATATGAACAGACAATTTTCAGATGATAAAATTAAAGCTATCTATAGTTATATGAAAAAAAGTTCTAAATCACTATAAATTAGAGAAGTGCAATTTAAAATAACTGTGAGGAACCACCTCACACTTCCCAGATTGGCTAAGATGACAGGAAAATTGGATAATATTGGAGAGAATTTGGGAAAACTGGGACACTAACACATTGTTGGTGGAGTTGTGAAATGATCTAACCATTCTGGAGAGAAATCCAGAACTATGCCCCACGGGTTATCAAGCTGTGCATTCCTTTTGATACAGCAAAGTCACTACTGGGTCTGTATTGCAAGGAAATCATAAAGAAGGGAAAAGGACACACATTTGCAAAAATTTTTGTAGCAGCTCTTTTTGTGGTAGCAAAGAATTGGAAAATTAGTAGTGCCCATCAATTGGGGAATGGCTGAATAAATTATAGGATATAAAGGAAATGGAAATACTATTGCTATATAAAAAGTATTGAATAGACTGATTTTAGAAAGGCCTGGAAAGATTAACATGAACTGATTCTGAACAAAACAAGCAGAACCAGGAATACATTATACACAATAAGAGCAAGAATTTGTGATGATCAACTATGAAAGGCTTGGTTCTTCTCAGTGGTTCAATGACATAAAGTAAACCCAATAGACTTTGGACAGAAAATGCCATCTGCATCCAGAGAAAGAACTAAAGAGACTGAATGTAAATCAACACATGCTATGTTTCTGTTTTTTTTTCTCCTCCATGCATTTTCCCTTTTGTTCTGATTTTTCTCCCCCAACATGATTCATAAAGCAATAAAAAAATAAAAAGAATGCTTGAAAATCTTATATTCAATTAAATGTTTATTTATTCCTTTGAAGGATTATACTGAGTTTAAATGGTGGGCTACATTCCCAGAATCGGTAAGGGGTGTAAGAGAATGGTCAAGCTTCAGAGTTTTTTTCTGAACTGCTATTTTCAGAGCTATCGTTGAGGTTTTGGAGGATTTTGCTACTTCTCAGGTGATGTGATATGCTCTCTTGGTCTATACTCTGTTCCTTACCCAGGAAGGGCCCTTCATCTCTTGGAATTGCAATTAGTATTGCTGTTCAGTGTCCTTCCTCCTGAAATTGATACTTCTCAGAGATTCCAATCCCTCTTGACCGAAAGTGTTCCTCTTGAATTATGACCCAGAAATTGTTATAAGGAAGGGTGGTACCAAATAGCATCTGGTCCTACATGCAGTGCTAGCATGTATGTATTCTATAATTTCTTTCTGATTAGTTATCAAATCCTCTCATCATCTCTAACTTGAGAACTCTTGAAGTTGTTGTTTCTGTCATCACCACCTAGTCCCACCATTGATGTTTCATTAATAGTCCTTGGCCAGCCTCCTCCCCATGCCACAGATTTCCCTTTCAAACCTCTTACCTGATAAAATGTCTCACTCTCCCTTTTTGTTTATGCTGCTACTCCAGAATTTCAATTGAAGTATTGTTTTAAAGTTTTTGGAAGGAAATGTTGGGAAACTTCAATCAATTACTTTCTCTATTCTTCCATCTTGCCTTTGGCCCTAGAAGTTTGGTCATTTGCTTCTGTAAATCCTCTACCTAATCTGTTCCAATGATCATCAGCTGCATTTAAACCAGTACCAAATTAATTTATCCTATAAATCATGGTGAATGGAGGAAGGCATAGAGAGAAAAAAAGGAAGAGGAAAAGATAGAAAGAGGAGATGAACGATGTCTCTCTTCTCCTCTCCCATCTTTTGTCATGGTATCTGAAAACAGAATTAGAGTTGTCCTATCTAGCACCTAGGGAGTGGGAAATCATATAAACTAGGAAGTTTTTGTGGAAAAGACCCCCATGGAAAGAAAGTAGGAGGGTTGTAGTTTTTTTTCTATTTTCCCACCCCCTAATCTTTTTTTTTAATGATTGGTGTTTCAGGACTCTGAAAAGTTAAATAACTTGCCTTATGTTTGACAATAACAATTGCACCCAGTACGTAAATTCAGGATTCCTGATTCCAAATATTCCTTCTGTATTATATTGGTTTTGGAGAAATTGTGTTCAGTGACCCAGCAGAAGGGTGACCATAAGTTCTTCCAATGAAGGGGAAAGGAATAAGAAGCAATTATTATGCATCTACTCTGGGCAAACACTGTGCTAAGCACTTTACAAATATCATCTCAAGTGATCTTCATAATAACCTTGCAACATAAGGGCTATTATTATTCCATTTTATAGTTAAGGAAACTAAAACAAGGAGAGGTCAAGTAACATGCAGACAGTAAAGGAGAGGATGTATCTGAGCTTGGATTTGAATTCAAGTCTTCCTGACTCAGAGCCTACTTGGCTGCCTACTAGCCTGATAATTCCACTAAGATAAATCTCCTTCTGCTACTGAGTATGTTCCTTTGGATGAGTACCTTTCCCTCTCTGATACTCAGTTTCCTCTTTAATCAAATGATGAGATAGATCTAGATCTATTCTGAAGCTCTCCAGTTCTGACACTCATGACATGTGCTCAAAGAACTTGCCAAAGTTCTTGAACTAAGATAATTGTAGATCCAAGAGCAGAACCCTGATATCCTGATTGGCAATCTAGATTGTCAGTTTTGTGGCATAAAAGAAACCAGGCTGAACTTTGATCAAACTGACAGTTACTTAACTGAAGGGTAATGAAGAAGCTTAGTTAAAACCCATTTTTTTCTTGATGTTGACAAGTACAATAGATTTAAGTACCTTCTGAGAGTCCAGTCTTGGGTTTTGTGTCTGCCCTGGAGAATTTCCACAAACACAAGAACATACCCAGCCTCAACTATTACTGTCACTCATATACTTAATTAGTGTCAAAGAGAATGAGCAATGACTACTCTATCAATGCAAAGATAGGGAGAAGTTTATTATAAGGAAAATGCAGGGAAAAGAACAGGATGCCCAGAAAGAAGCTTCAGATGTGGAGAGTGGATCCAAATGTAGGGAAGAGAAACTTCATGGATACCAGTAAATCAAATCTGTTTTATCTCATCTAGTGCAAATCCAACACAGGAGCCCTGGTCTCTTCTGTTGGAGGTCCTTCAAGCAGGAGAAAATTTGAAGAGAGGAAATGCTTCTGTCAGGAGCAAATTTGGGAATTTGGGAATTTGTGGAATAAATCTATGATTTTACATCTTTAAGATTCTTAGATTCACAGTTCTACATTTCCAAAATTTGCAGATTCTAGATTCTAAGATTCTAAAATTTTACTGTCAGAGAAAATATACTGGAAAATCAAGAAAGTTAAAGATAGAAAAGTCTTACCTACTTGAAGATAGGGTTGGTCTCTTTTGATAAAGTTTACAATTTAAGATGCAGTGTAAGTCCATGTATTAATATTTCTGAAGGGAAAAACACATGTCTCAGACTGAGGGAGCCAACTTGAAGCAGAGGGTCCCAAGAATGAGTCTCTAGTTTGACCTTTGTAAACTTTGAAAAACTAGATTTAAAGGATTCCGAAATAAAGGATCATGAAGAGGCCAGAACCTATTATTGAATGGATCACAACCTTTTCTCTAGGTTTAAATGGGGAAAGCCAGTTTCAGCAGAGAAAGCACTAATAAGCTATGCTCAGTCGAGTTTCCCTGGAGCCCAACCTAAATGTCCTTATACCATTATCGATTGGAGGTAGAGATAACCTTATACATTATGTAGTTTAATCAATCCCCTGAACTTATAGGTGAGAAAATTGAGGCTAGGGCTAGATAGGAAGAAAAAGCAGAACTTAAATAAGGAAAGCCTAGGCTTGTATCCATTTGGGGTGAGAAATTCTTAAATGTCAAATTTGACAATATAGAAAGGGGGCAAAATCATCTGAGCAATCCAATCACTTGCAGAGAAGAAGGTTAGATCAGAAACTTACCAGCCACATCATGTACCAAGGTAGCATCCAGACTACCGATGATATTATTAAGCAGAGGGCAGATCTAAAACACAAGCACAGAAAGAAATTTGAGATGAATGGGCCAATACACAGAACCAGAAGGGAGATGCCATGGTCACCTCATCATTGAAGAATCTGGACTTGGAGAGATTGCTAGTGGTCAGATAGAATATTAGTGAATATCAAAACTGGAAGCATCCTCAGAACATATCAATATTAGAGCTCAAAGGGACTTCAGAAAGAATTTCATTCAATCCTTATATTTAACAGTTGAGGATCCTGAAGCTCGGAAAAAGTTAGAGAGCAAAGTAGTGGCAGTTAGGATCCATCCCATCCCATCCATTGAGACAATATGGTATAGCAGATGCTGGATAATCAGGAAAACCAGGTTTTAAATCCCATTTCTGCATTTCCACACTTACTTCTTTCTGAATTAGATGTGGAAGATGTTCAATCAGAGTTTTTGTCACTGTGTTTACAAGTTCTTGCACTAGAGATGGTGCAGTCCTGGAAAAGGGAAGGAACACATGAATGGAGAACTAACAGGTTGGGTGGGAGCAGGATGCAAGGTTGGATATGATCTCATTGGTGGGAAATTCCTTGTATTGGATCCTGAAGTGGAATAGGTCAAAAGAGGGAAGACAAAAGCCCATTTCTTGTCACCAAGCATGGTCATTGTCTGGTAAGAATAGGGCTCAAAAGGATTGATCTTTGGTGACTCACCCTTCCAGGAGAGTGATTTTTAAGCTGCCAGGGTCATGCTTACAATCCCCAATAACCAGGTGGATTTTTCCATCTTTATCTCTCACTGCGATGACTTCCACTATGATATTCAGTTTAACATCCAGCTTAAGAAGTTCACCAGTCAGGAATCTAAACAAGAAAAATAAAGAAATAAAAGGAGTTTGGGAGAGACCGACACAGAGAGAGACAGAGAGAGACAGAGAGACAGACACACACAGAGAGAGAAATACAAAGACAGAGAGAGAAATAGACACAGACACAGGGACAGACAGAAACAGAGAGAGACAGAGACAGAGAGAAACAGAGAGACAGAGAAATAGAGATAGATAAGGACAGAAACAGAGAGAACCAGAGACCCTGAGAAAGAGAAAAAAAACATAGAGATGGAGAGAGAGAGAGAGAGAAAGACAGAGAGAAACAGAGAAACTCTAGACTCAGACAGAGAGGAGGGAGAAAATCCCTCTACTGGCCCCTCCAAACCAGCATGCGGTTGTGATTATAAAGTGCTCCCACTCTGTTCACAAGTAGACCTTTGTGAAGTATTTGGTGCATACTAAAGAACTCACACATAGAATTTCATAGCCAAACCTCCCAAATGTCCTATGATGGTCAGGGATTATTATGCCCTTTGTGCAGGTGAAGAAATTGAGGTTCAGAACATAAAGAGGTTAGCACAGTGTTTTCTCTGTGCAGACTCCCACCACTGGGGAAAAATAGAATAGCAACTCCAGATTCTTCGGTACTGAAATTGCTTGGTGGCCAAGAAGGGAGCAATTCTTGGACTCAACAAACTCAGTTATTTGGCTGTCAGGGATAGAAGGGAGTTGGTCAAGTCCCTATTTTATGGAGGAGAAAACTGAGGCATAGAAAGTACTCATGAGTTTCCCAAGGTCCCGTAACTAGTAAGGGGCAGAGCAAGGATTCAAAGTCAAGTCTCCTGACCCAAAGTCCTGTTACACCCAGTCCCACCTGGTTTTAACTTCCCTACTTCAGAATAGGTCTGAAGGGGGCAGGTCATGGGGAGCCAGAGATGACCAGGGCCTCAGACATAATACAGAATCTCAGGCTCTAATAGCCACAGGAATAGTTTGGAGAAATTATAGAAGATGAAGTAAACATCTCTCAAAGGAGTGACGGAGGAAGCCAGGAACTTAAAGATAAAAGATTCTCAATGTAAACCTACATGGTTAGTTACCAGCTCACCTACCATCTTTTATACACTGAATAAACTTAAGATCCATTGGGATCCAGGCTCCTTGTTCTAATCCCATGCCTCATTCTCTGAACAAGACCTTCCAGGATCTCAAATGTCACTCACGTTTTTAGTTCCAGGACCATTCCAAGAGGGATCGTTACAAAAAGTCGGTGTCCATCAGGAGATTGTTCTAGCCCGAGTTCCAGGAGAACAGGATTGGTGACATTGATCCTGTACAGAGAAGCTACACTGTAAGGAAACTCTGCTTAACTTAGAACCTTTAGAGCAGGGGAGGGAAATATCCATATAATGCCCACAAAAATCATTTACCAAGGCAACTGCAGGTAATGAGCTGAAAGTGAAGTACAATAACCTCCCACTGCTTGAGTTCTATTAGTTGATAATTTTGTACGGCCCATGAATGTTATAAATATCCAAAAGGCCCCAAATAGCAGAAAAAAGGTTACTCACCCTTGGTTTAGAAGATGACCCACACCTTGAACCCCAGATCAAACAATCCCAAAACTATTCTAAGTTGAGGAGATGGAGTTGAATTACATAAATTCTGAACCTTGGCATTGGCTGTCAGTTGGAGCTCTACTGAGTAAACTCTAATAGTTGCATCTATAATCAAAATACCAGCTCTTCTGTTTATCTCTAAAGGCCCTTCAACCTAACCCCAACCCACCTTTCCAACTCTTTGGTTCAGTTAAACATGTCTGCATTCCTTGCACATAGCAGTCCAATTCCCATCTCTTTCCCCTTCACTTATTGTCTTCCATACCTGGAATGCTTCCCTATCTCACTACCACCACCACCTTCAATCCTTTGTTCCCTTCAAAAGTTTATTCAAGTCACCCATCTTAATTCTAATGCCTTCCTTATGTTAACTATTTCCTCCTCATCCTGCAAATAACATGGGTTTAATTATTTTTTGCTTGTTATCTCTCCCATTAGATTATAATCTCCTGATTCAGGAGATTAATGGTCCTGTGATGAAGAAAGCCATCTACACTCAGAAAGAGAACAGTGGGAACTGAATGAGGATCACAACATAGTATTTTTACTCTTTTTGTTGTTGTTTGCTTGCATTTTGTTTTCTTTCTCATTTTTTTTCTTTTTTGATCTGATTTTTCTCATGCAGCATGATAAATGTAGAAATATATATACAAGAAATGCACGTTAACATTCATTAACAAATAAATCATTTACCATCTAGGGGGAAGGGGTAGAAAAAGAGAGGAAAAAATTATAATGCAAAGTTTTGGAAGCATAAATGTTGAAAATTATCCATGTATATAATTTGAAAATAAAAAGCTTTCATTAAAAAAAACCAAAAAGACAAAACAAAAAAGATTATTATCTCCTTGAAGGCAGGAATTTTTTGCCTCTTTTTGTATTTTCACTACTTACCACAATATCTGGCACTTAGTAGCCTCTTAATAAATGTCTATTGACTGATTTTCTCTATGAACCCTATTATCTCCCTAACTAGTGTCTTCCTTATCCCATCCCACCAAAAAAATTAAATATTTTGGAGTTATGGCAAAAATTCAAATTTTATCAATTTATTAATATCAATGTTATGCAACAATTTACTTGGTATACATTATTCATGTATAAGTTGTCTCACTCTATGGATTAAAAGTTTATCAGAATTATGTCATTTTTGGGGGTATGTTCATTGTCTTACACAACCCCTAGCATGTAGTAGAAACTTCATTGATCATTTATTGATACCTGACTAATTAATACCATTGACTAATATGTTATTGGGAATGGAGGGAGGGAGAATCGTGTAACCAAGAAACATACTTATGCTCAGCACCTAGTCTTCCCTCCCCCTCAGCACCTAATCTATAGATTTCTTATAGGCTCAAAGAATTTTAGAGTCAAAAATTACTTTAATGATGGTTTAATCCAACTCCCTCATTTTACAAATGAAGAAACTGAGGCTCAGAGAGGTTAAAGTGGTTTGTCCAAGGTCATCCATCAAGTCAGTAGCAGAGAATAAGAACTAGATCACAGATCTTCCCTCTTCCAAATCAAGTACTTGGTACTTTTTACTATCATCTCTCAAATTAGACCTATTGGTTCTCAGGTCTCCCTCTCTAACTACCAGAGGATGAAAAACTTCTCAGTTTTCTCTGCCATCTGTACTATTAAAAAGTGAAAAGACCTTCCCAACCTCCCCTCATGCTCTTTTTAGCTCCTTCTTTAAGGATTTCTTGTATGCTGTCTCTGACAGAGACCTTCTCATTTCCTCATTCAAGGTTGAGTTTAATAATACATCAAAGAAACTCACGAAATTATATCCTGTAGTCCTGGAATTATCGAGGTTAGTTTGGGTAGTAAACCTCCAATGAGACCTCCTGATGAACCTCCCACAGATTTCAGGATATCCAAAATGGGAAGATTTTGGAGAATATCAAGCACATTTGAGTTGTGAAGTCCTTTTGTTAGACCTGGAATGGAATGATAGGATTTAAATCTAGAAGGGACCTGAGACTTCATTTAGTCCTCATTTTATAGAAGATGGAATTTGAATTGTAAATTGCCCAAGAATATATTGGTAGCAATTGGCAGAACTGAAACTCAAACCCAGTTTTCTGACTATAAATCAAGGGTTCTTTCCATGACACTATGCTGCCCTTGTGTCCTGGTGAGTGGCCAGTTGCACTGAGGATTGATTTTGGATTACTTTTATACACAAAGTGCAAGGACTTCCATAGAGCTCAAAGAACAGCAAGTTTAATAGGGAATGGCTTGATCCTTTGCATATACCCACAAGTTGGGCTTTCCCAAATTCCAACTGCCACCTCCCTTTCCATTTCCCCTCTTACTCCCCTCACTTTCCTAAAACACTTAAGCCCATTTCAGTTTTTATAAGGAAAATCTTTTGTCTGTCAGAATGTCTTAAGATAGAATGGGCTTCTCGGATGTCATGAATTTTCCATACTTTGGATATTAGAAGAGAGATTCATGCTTCAGAGCTGGGTTGTATTAGATCAAGTCTTCTTAAACTTTTTCTACTTGCCACCTTTTTTTTCCTGAAGAATTTTTACGTGAACCCAGTTTTATAGATATATGAAACACTTGTACAAATCAAACATTTACTAATAATAAATCATAATTTTGTGACCTCCACATTCAGCTGCATGACCCCATGTGAGATTGTGACCCACAGTTTGACAAGCTTTAGATTGGATGATCCTTGAGGTGTCTTTCCTAGGGTATTCTAGAATTCCACTTTTTCACTCCACAGCAATTGCCTCCTGATAGCATAACTTACCATCTAATAAGCCTGAGACGAGATCTGGTGGGGTATGAGACAGAGTGGGGCTCGGGACATCAGGAGGAAGCCCAGGGATGGCTTCAAGTTGGGCTGAACTCTGTGTAAGGAGGCCATAGAAGAGAACAAGTCCCCAAATCTGAAGCATCTTCTTTATTCCTGATTCACAGGAAGCACAAAGAGCCAACATTAATCAGGACAGAGACAGAAACACCACAAGCCTCCTGGTTCTACTAGGAAACTTTTTTGGGGGGGATAATGGGGGAGAGATGATGACAGGCATCAAAAGAACAAACATATTAGACATTTTTAATTACTTAAATACAAAGTGAAAGTTAAATTGTCCCTTCAGACCCAATTGTGATAGTAATCTCTAACCAAATTAACTATTGTGACTATTCAAACAAAGATAAATTTAAAGATTTAGATTAATATGATCAATAATAAGGAGAAGAAATGTCTTTCCTTGCCCTACCCAGAGGTTCATGCCAATGGTTGCTTAGAATAAGATAGTTTTGGGGGCAGGTAGGTGGCTCAGTGGATAGGGTACCAGCCCTAAAGTCAGGAGGACCTGAATTCAAATTTGGCCTCAGATACTTAACACTTCCTAGCTGTATGACTCTGGGCAAGTCACTTAATACCAGTTGCCTCAGGAAAAAAAAAGAATAATATAGTTTCTTCAGTGGGTCCCTAAGGAGTCTGTTTGAGGGAGAATAATGGGATGGAATTGCCTTCTTTAGGTTAGGCCTGTGCCCCACACATAATTTTTATTTTGTTACTTCATTTATATAGGAACTTCTCAAATACATCTCAGCTTTTCTGGAATTCCTACTTTCAGCCTGTGCAAAGCCTCAGTACTAAAATCGCTAGATTTCTTTTTTGTGCAAGGTACCAATTTCATTTGCTTTGTACTAAAACTGTTTCCTGTAATCTTGCACAGGTTCCCCTAAAGCATCCCCTCAAGTACCAGGCTTCTTTGGGGTCTTCTCAAGTTCCAGGATAATCAGAAGGGCATTTAGAATAGTGTAATGGAATACTTGAACCCCATGGCAGTCAGGAACCTTGTATTTTAGTCCCAGGTCTGCTATTAAAGATTCTATTTTATAATTGTAAGGGCTATTCCAATCCTGGCATTCAACGTATGAGGTTCCTTCTCAAACTAATATTTAATGAGTCTAAGTGTTAATAATTTTGGACTTGGAAAAATATTGGAAAACCCCATAATAGATTCAAAAATTTGACAGTTTCTAGCACTTTTATGAAGATACTCTGCAACTAACCAGGTGGCAATCAATTGGGTAGTCCTGAATAGAGATAAACTTCATTTATATTCAAATAATCATGTTAAAGGTATACTCAACTTAGTGGCTTTGTAATTTACTTCAACCATTACTATCACTTCCAGATTTCCTATTTCTAGAGCAAGTGCTCTTAATGTAGATATATGAATATTTTTTAAAAAAAATATTTCAACATCTATATTTTTCTATAATTGGTTTCCTTTGTAATACTATGCATTTTATTTTATGAACTTAAAAATGTTACTCTGAGGAGGGGCTCATAAGCTTCAGCAGATTGCCAAAAAAAAGTCCAATGCCCAAAAATAAACAGTTAAGAATTTCTAGTCTAGAGTTATAGAATGTGTGAGCTGAAAGGAAAATGAGAACAAAATGGCAGCACTGGAAGAAATCTTAGGGACTATCTAGTTCAACCTTTTCATTTCATATGGGGAAGAAAATAAGGTCTAGTATAAGGAAAAGATTTTGACCAAGGCTGCCCAGACAGTTAATTATATTATTTATAAAGCAACGTCACTGATCTAGTGGCAATCTATCTATCTATACATATATATGTATGTATATGCATATATAGAGACACATGCATATTTATGTGCACATGGTGAATAGACTGCCCTAGCTTAAAGTTAGTTCCTCTTACACATACCAGCTGTGGGATTGTGGACTTTTATTCTCTCCCTTCTTATCTAAATAACTCTCTAAGTCTATCAATTGCTGACCTATATTAGTAGAGAGAATTTCTTCATCAGTTCCCTAGATCAATGAATTCACAAATCCCCTTTCTTTCCTGTTATTGTTTTATTAAATCAGTCAAACAAGTATACATTTCCACTGAGATTCATCAGTCCTGTTTGATTTTTAAAATTGGCTCGCTCAGCTATGCCTTAAATAATTTTAATCAATTGAAGTCCTTTAGGAAAGTTCTTTTATTCACCTAATTTTTAATCTAACAATAGAGGCTTACAGGGATTTAAAGAAAGGTCTTTGAAGGTTTGTTTTAGGCATGGGAAGCTTCTACCCTACCTCCAGGGGAAGATGGATCTGGAATTGTTGGTCTTACCTAGATCTCTTAGAGGCCTCTCAGCAGGAATGAATTCTCAGCTACTCTGCCTCTTCCTTCAACCTATGCTGAGGAGAAGGACCTTATATAGCAAAACTTGATAGAAGAATCAGGAAATGAAGACTATGATGACAGATTTTAAGAAAGCAGTATGAAATATCACAATTGTGGTATTTCTCACTGTCCTCCAAAGTCAATAATTGCTGATTACACTTGGGGGTGGGATAGGGGTGAGGGCATGATACATAAGCCAAATCAGAGACAGATTAAACAGGAGCAAATTTGAGCCAGAAATGTTACTCAAGACTTGGAGCTTTAATGAATAAGGGTCAGACAAAGTACCCCTACTGCATGTGGTTTTCCTGAATCTGGAGGATCAGGCTTAAGACATCCAGAAAAGAAGGCAGTAAGACTTGTCCCCCCTCCCTTAAGCAACTTAGTATTTATTTTGTATTTATTAAGCATTTACTTACATATGCACATTTTGTCTCCTCTGATAGAACCCAATCTCCTTGAGAGTGAGAAATGTTTGTTTTTGATCTTTGTATCCTAATATCACTGAGCACATATTGGATACTGAATAAATGCTTGTTGATTGATAGACTTGATGGAAAGATCTCAGCTCAGGAATGGAGGCCTTGTTTTATATGCAGTCTCAATCGTCATTCTCATCACAGAATCAAATTTAAGATTTTTTTTTTACACATGAAGAAACTGAGGACCAGAATGGAAGGGGAGAAAAGTTGGCTCAGGGCATACGGAAGCATTAGCAGAGGCAGACCTGGAAGCCAGGCACATTGGCTCCACATTTGGTGCTGTCCCCACTGTATCAGGGCAGAGAGGGTATTATCTTCTCTTGTAATTGGAGAATTTGGACTTCAAGTTTCTTATCTGTGAAATGAGGGGTTACAATGAGGCTATAGAATACTCAATTTAGAGATGGAAAGTTATTATAGAGTATATTAGTCCAACACCTCATTCTTAAAAGATGAGGGAATCGAGTGCCAGGGTCTTGCCCATGGTCACCCAGACATATCAGAAATAGGATTGAACTTGGTACTTCTTAAACTCAAAAAATAGTGGAAACACTATGTCATGCTGCCTCTTACTATAAAAAACTGGTTTTATAACAACTTTTGTGTTTTCATGAAAGTGATAATGAATTAATTGAAGGTGGATGTTGTTTATTTGTTTCAATAAATTAAGATTTCAATTCTATGTAAGGGGACCAGCTTCACAGAGTTCGTCCAAGACAATATCTGATTAAACTGTGAGCTCCAGTTCATTGGGAGTCAAGGTCGGATGATCATCTTTAAGCAATATCATAGAATGGAGTCATATTTCAGCTAATTATTGAGTAAGAGTCCTTCTAACTCTAGGCTTCTTTATGAGAGAAGATTGTGTGTGTGTGTGTGTGTGTGTGTGCGTGTGTGTGAAAAAGAGAGACAAAAAGACAGAGACACAGAGATAAACAGAGATAGAAAGGCAGAGAGACAGAAAAAGATAAAAATCAAAACAGACACAGAGACAGAGAAAGATGGGGGAGAGAGAGGAGAAACAGAGGGAGACAGAGAGAGATGGAGAAACAGAGAAAGATAGAGACAGACAGAGAAAAAGAGACAAAGAGACAGAGACACAGTCAGAAGACCAAAGCATGAATGTTAGTAGTATTGCTTTCTTACTCATCCCCAGATGATAACTGTTTGGTGATTTATCTATTTAGACTTGTAGACTTTAAAATTTTTTATTTAATTTTTTAAAAATTCAATTTAGACTTGCAACCTGGGTCAATATCTCAACTTTTATGAACCTCACCTGTAAAATGGTAATGTCAGTAGCATTATTTGCCACTAAGAGGGACAAAGTATAGGACAAAGTATGTAAAAATGCTTTGTAACAGAAAGAGACTTATTAATATATTTACATCAACACTTTCATAATTTCACTGGTGTAAGCATACATATCCCTCCCATTACCTGTGTAGGTCTTCTTTGTCCCTTAGAAACAATTCCTTAGAAACCTATATATATATATACATATATATATATATATATATATATATATATATATATATTTGCTGCGGCAATTGAGGTTAAGTGACTTGCCCAGGGTCACACAGCTAGGGAATGTTAAGTGTCTGAGACCAAATTTGAACTCAGGTCTTTCTAACTTCAGAGCTGGTGCTCTATCCACTGTGCCACCTAGCTGCCCCGAAACCTATATTTTTAAAAGAATCATTACCTCATCATCTCATACCTCTCAGATTGTCTAATGTTACAGAAAGTGAAAATAAGAAATGTGGGAGGAGGCATGGGAAAATTGGAATGTCAATGCATTCTTGGTGGAGTTGTGAACTGATCCAACCATTCTGGAGAGCAATTTGGAATTATGCCCAAAGGGCTATCAAACTGTGCATACATACCCTTTGATCCAGCAGTGTCTCTACTGAGTCTATATCTCAAAGTGATCATCAAAAAGGGAGTGCACCTGCATGTATAAAAATTTCTAGCAGCTTTTTTTTGTGATGGTAAAGAATTACAAATTGAAGAGATGCTTTCAATAGATGACTGACTGGACAAGATATGATATCAATG
This sequence comes from Myrmecobius fasciatus, assembly GCA_023553655.1. Taxonomy (NCBI): domain Eukaryota; kingdom Metazoa; phylum Chordata; class Mammalia; order Dasyuromorphia; family Myrmecobiidae; genus Myrmecobius; species Myrmecobius fasciatus. The sequence continues at coordinate 237,842 of JAJPUD010003273.1, read as the reverse complement.
TAATGGAATACTATTGTGCTATAAGAAATGGTGAACAAGTAGAGTTCAGAAAAAAAATTATAAAGATGTGCGTGAACTAATGTTTAGTGAAGGGAACAGAAGCAGGAGAATATTGTACACAGTAAAAGCAAAATTGTGTGGTGCTCAACTCTGATAGACTTAGTTCTTTTCAGCAATACAGTGATCCAAGATCATTCCAAAAAACATGATGGAAAATGCTATCCACATCCAGAGAAAAAAACATGGAATTTGAATAGAGATCAAAGCATATTTTTTTCCATTTTCACTCCTTTCTTATATTTTTCCCTTTGTTCTGATTCTTCTTTCACAACACAACTAATGTATAAATATGTTTAATATTACTGTACCTATATAACTTATATCAGATTGTTTTTCATCTTGGGTAGGGGGAGAGAAAGAGAAAAAAATTGGAACTCAAAATCATAATGTTGAAAATGGTTTTTACATGGCAATTTGAAAAAATAAAGCATTGTTAAGTGAGAAAAATTTTAAAAGTTAAAATTAAAAAAAATTTAAAGATTTTTCTACTAGACTAAATAAATAAATCACCTCTTGGCTGCCATTTGGGAATGAGTAAACATTATGCTTTCCTACCCAGATGTTCTCTGGGATTTTGTAATCTCCAGAAACTCTTTCTCGGTGTTGAAGGTGATGTAAGTTTTGCAATTCACACTTCCTCAGTACCTCCTGCTCCTCCCTCCCCACTTTCAGCTTCTTTTTATGTACTTCCCCCATTAGGTTGTGAACTCTGCGGGCAGCAACTTTCTTTTGTCCTTCTGTACTTGTGTATGGCATAATGGCTGGCACATAGTACATGGTTAGTAAATGTTCACTACTTCAGGGAGAAAAGACATAATATACATTACAGGATTCAAAGCCTCCGTGAGCCTCAATTATCTGCAAAATGAGGATGATATTATTTGCTCAGATTGTCTCAGAATTGTGGGAATAAAAGGAAGCAGTATTGCTCTCTGAATTCAGCAAAAGAATATTTCAGCATGTTTATTTACTGTGGGGATGATCCTGGCCAAATGGTTTCACTTATGTAAGCTTCAATTTCCTCTTTTTAATATGAGGTTTTATTTTTATTTAAATGAGAAAGATTAGATCTAATTTAGGGGTTTTCAATGTGAGAACCTTAAGGCATCCATGGATCAATTTCATGTGAACTTGGGTGAATGAAAATATTACACCTTTATTCTCAATATCCTTGGACTGAAATTGATCATTTCTTTCAAAATAAATAATAATTTTTTAAGAATAATAAATTTTTAAGAAATTCTTTTGATAAGAGGTTTATAGGTTTTAGGAGATTGCTAAAGGATTCTATGACATCAAAAAAAGCTTAAGAATATCTGCTCTAAAATGCAAATTAAGACAACTCTGAGGTACCACTACACACCTGTCAGATTGGCTAAAATGACAGGAAAAGATAATGATGAATGTTGGAGGGGATGTGGGAAAACTGGGACACTAATGCATTGTTGGTGGAACTGTGAATGGATCCAACCATTCTGGAGAGCAATTTGGAGCTATGCTCAAAAAGTTATCAAACTGTGCATACCCTTTGACCCAGCAGTGTTTCTACTGGGCCTATATCCCAAAGAGATCTTAGAGGAGGGAAAGGGACCCACCTGTGCAAGAATGTTTGTGGCAGCCCTTTTTGGAGTGGCTAGAAACTGGAAACTGAAGGGATGCCCATCAATTGGAGAGTGGCTGAATAAATTATGGTATATGAATGTTATGGAATATTATTGCTCTGTAAGAAACGACCAGCAGGATGATTTCAGAGAAGCCTGGAGAGACTTGCATGAACTGATGCTGAGTGAAACGAGCAGAACCAGGGGATCATCATACACAGCAACAACAGTATTACATGATGATCAATTCTGATGGACATGGCTCTCTGAAACAAAGAATTGTCTCAAACCAGTTCCAATTGTTCACTGAAGAAAACCATATACACCCAGAGAGAGGGAAATGAAATATGGTCCACAACGTAACATTTTCATGATCTCTATTGACATTTGCTTGCATTGTGTTGCCTTTCTCTGATTCTTTTTTTTTTCTTGTAGATAGGATGTTTCTTGCATAACTTCTCAAGCATTTCAACATTATTAACATGTAGTGGACTTCCTGCCATCTAGGGGAGGGGAGGGAACTGAGGGTAAAATATGTAATGGAAAGCTTTGTAAAGATCATTGTTGGGGAACTACCCATACATATGTTATACAAATAAAAAGCTTTAATAAAAAAAAAGAATATCTGCTCTAAGGCTGATTTCAGAAAATCCTGGGAAGACTTACATGAATCAATGCTAAATGAAGTGAGCAAACCAAAAGACCACTGTCCACAGTAACAGCAAGATTATGTGATGATCAGCTGTGATGGATTTGGCTCTTCTCAGCAATGTGATGATTGAAGGCAATTCCAATAGACTTGTGATGGACAGAGATATCTGCATCCAGAGAGAAAGAGTGAGAGAGAAAAAGCTATAGAGACTGAATGTGGATCAAAGCATAGTATTTGAACTTAGGAAGAAGAGTGTTCCTGACTCTAGACCCAGGGCTCTATCTGTCACCTTGCTGCCCTATGTTCTTTCTAATTAGAAGAAAATCATCCTGTTGATCATTTCTTATAGAACAATAATATTCCATTACATTTATATACTATAATTTATTCAGCTATTCTCCAATTGTTGGAAAGCCCAGGAATCCTTTTTTTAAAAATAATAATAGCTTTTTATTTTCAAAATATATGCAAAGATAGTTTTTAACATTCTCCCTTGCCAATCTTGTGTTCCAAATTTTTCTCCCTTTCTTTCACCATCCCTCCCCTAGATAGCAAATAATCCAATATATGTTAAACATGTACAATCCTTTTTTTTAAAGCTTTTTACTTTCAAAACATATGCACAGATAAATTTTCAACACTGACCCTTATGTTTCGGATTTTCTCCTCTTTCTCCCCACTCTCTCCTCTAGTTAGTAAGCAATCCAATATATGTTATACATATTAAAATATGTATTAAATCCAATATGTTCAAACATATTTATACAATTCTCTTGCTGCACAAGAAAAATCACGTCAAAAAGGAAAGAAAATGAGTAAGAAAAGAAAATGCAAGCAAACAACAACAAAAAGAGTGAGAATGTTATGCTATGATCCACACAGTTCCCACAGGCCTCTCTCTCTGGGTGTAGATGGCTCTTTTCATCATGAGATCATTGGAACTGGGATCAATCATCTCATTTTTGGAAAAAGCCACATACATCAGAATTGATCATTGTATAATATTGTTGTTACCATGTACAATGGTCTCCTGGTTCTGCTCATTTTATTCAGCATCAGTTCATGTAAGTGTCTCCAGGCCTCTCTAAAATAAACATTTACTACTCTTCTATACACATTTCCACATTTATCATTCTGTACAAGAGAAATCAGATCAAAAAGGGGGAAAAGTGAGAAAGAATAAAACAAGCAAACAGCAACAAAAAAGTTGTAAAAACTATGTGGTAATCCACATTCAGTCCCTATAGCCTTTTTCTGGATGCAGATAAGCCCAGGAATCTTTAGGGAACAATGGTAATCAAATAGCAATGGGTATAGAAGCAGAACAATAAGAAGGCTAGGAGATCCATCATCTTAATAGAAGAGACATTGTTCATAAAACTTTTAGGTCACAGACCAATCTGTTATATACATATATAACATTATTAGCTTTGTTTCATCCTAAAGAAAGGTTAAAGAAAAAAACTTGAGGTAGTCAGTCAAAGAATTATGGCATCCCAGGGATATAATAGTAAGGCCCATCTGAGGACATCACACGTGAAAAGTTTTCCCCTTCAGAGTAACAAAGCAAAACAAGCCTTCACAGGCCTATCTCCTCAAGTTCCCCTCAGCAATCTAACAAGCCCACTTAGGATTACTTTTAAACGTAGGTATTGGACACACCAGTGAGGGCCTGCTAATAATTTTTCTAACAAGATGGACTACTGACTCATCAGCATTAACACTTTTGGTTGGATCTGTGTCAGATAACAAATGATTCAAATATACATTTCAAGGGATTATAGCACAGACAGTAACTTCCTTTGGTAAACATCCAATGGAGTGCAGATAGCCTGAAGGTAATATCAGTCCTAGCAGGATACATGCCAGGTTGAAATGAGATCTTTTTAAACGTACCACTTTCTAACTTTTTTTTATTCCCTTTTAACTACCAGCCATAAAATGAAAACCACACTAATTTCATAATATGTGTGAAAGAGAGCATTCTTGGTATGCTTTAATAATCATAGAGATGACATGGTCTTATGAGAATTTGTTATTCAGTCATTTCAACTGTGTCTAAATCCTTAAGATTTTACTGGGAGTTTTCTTGACAAAGATAATGGAATAGTTTGCAATTTCCTTCTCCAGTTCATTTTACAGATGAAGAAATTGAGGCAAACAGGCTTGAATGACTTGTACAGCCATAAAGGTAGGAAGTTTCTGAAGTCAAATTTAAACTCAGGAAGAGGAGTCTTTCTGACTCTGGGTCTGACGCTTTATCCACTTTGCCACCTGCTACTCTATGTGAATTTACAGAAAAGCCATAGGCTTTCATTCTAGATCAGAAAAAATTTATAAAGGCCAACCAAATGAAATCATATGAGGTTGTAGATTCATGATTGTCTTTTTATTTGTTTCTCAGACAGGTGAGAGGTGAGCAACATGATCAGCTTACCTTCTGTATTATCCTCATTTTGAGATGCCTGAGTCTTTGATATAGCTTCCAGAGATTTAGGGTTCAAGGTCTTGCCATAAAACCATCCTGCTGTTGGTTAGAGAGGGCTTTAGCTGTGTCTCTAATCCATAACAGAAGAGCCCCAATAATGATCCTGTTAAGGAAAGGTTAAGATATTTCAGTATTTTTTTGGAGGGGGTAGCTGAAAGGGACTCTGCTACAAAGCTTTTTGCAAAGAGAGAGAAAAGAAAGAAGAAAGGAGGAAGGGAGAAAGGGAGGGAAGAGATGTAAAAGAAAAAGAAGAAGGGAGAGAAGAAGGCTGTGAGGGAGTGAAAACAGGAAGGAAGGAAGGAAGGAAGGAAGGAAGGAAGGAAGGAAGGAAGGAAGGAAGGAAGGAAGGAAGGAAGGAAGGAAG
>JAJPUD010003273.1:187443-232667 GCA_023553655.1 Myrmecobius fasciatus | reverse complement strand
AAGGAAGGAAGGAAGGAAGGAAGGAAGGAAGGAAGGAAGGAAGGAAGAGAGGGAGGGAAGGAAGAAGGAAGAGAGGGAGGGAGGGATGGAGGAAGAGAGGGAGGGAGGGAGGAAGAAAGAAAGAAGAAAAGATTGAAAGAGAAAGGAAAAGAAAAAAGAGAAAGAAAGGCTTTGTGGGAAAACATAGCATGAAAGGAAGGTCTGGGGATCACTCTTATGTCTTCTTAAGTCTAGGGTTGCAAATCTCCAGTCAAGCATTACGGATTATTGTTATTTGGATTTAAAAAAAAACCAAGAATATTTGAGCTAAAACTCTCTTGATCCCTAGACTTTTTTTCCATTTCCTTGTCCTATCTTTCTCCCTTCTTAAATTTGACTATTATTTCATCATTTCTCCCAAAGACTGACATGTTTTGGCCAAAATGTTGACTTTGCTAAGCCAAGAAGATTTTAGTACCATTTTTCTTCCTGTTTTGAAGTCTGAGAAAGGAGATCTCCTTCAAATCCTATTTGTCCCTTGTCCCTAGGGTCAGGGCCAGTTTTCCTCTCTTCTGGGCTTCCCCCTTTCCAGGTTCCAAAAGTCATTTTTGGCTGCATGGTGTAATGAATAGAGGGTTAGATCTGGAATCAGGAAGACCTGAGTTCAACTTCAGTCTTAGATCCTTACCAATTGTTTAACTCTGGGCAAGTCACTTAACCCTGATGGCTTCAGTTTTACCATCTATAAAATGACCTGGAGGCAAACCACTATAGTATCTTTGCCAACAAAACCACAAATGGCATTGAAGAATTGGGCATGACTAAGTAAGTATTATTTTTCTGGTTCTACTAATTTCATTTTGAGTCATTTTTCTTTAGTATTTGCGAAGCATCATTTTTGTAAGTGAATAATTGACTAACCAAATACATATTATAAATTTGGGCTTAGTGTTATTTGAACTATATTTTTGGAGTTAGAATAACTTATAGAATAGAGCTGGTCAAAAATAGAAGTTTTCTCAGTCCACTATTTGACATTGAAGTTGTTAATGTGTCATATTGCAGTCCCTGTTATTTTAACTCCAAAGATACATACAGTGTAATCTCATACAAAAAAAAAATATTTTCCTGTCTAATCCTTTTATTTTAGGAAAAGGTAAAGAATGAAAGGGAAGTCGCCAAAAATGGATTAAAGATGGTGAATAGCTTTAAAAAGTTCTTAGCACAATGTTAGGTAGCAGTAAGTTCTTAATAAATATTTATTGACTGAAAATCCTCTCTTCCAAATTAAGATCAAAGCCTTCCCCTAAAGTGATTAAAGTAATGGTTCACCTAAAAACTGTATCTCTTCCTCCCCCTAACCCCCAACCCTGACTCCCTTTTCTTGAAGGGATTAGAGGGACTACTGGCATAGGAAGGTCTTTGAGGGGAATGGTCCTCTGAGATCCAGTAGTTTTAGGAGAATGATTCTCCAGGATTAAGTGATTCTTTTTTTGGGGGGGGGCGTTCATGAAGCAAAATGTAATTGGTGTATAACCATATTTTACTTGGCACACAAATGGTATGTTGAATTTTACGTTTTTCATGGTATGTAATTAGCATGTTGAATTTTTCATCATCATTTCTTGGCATGTAATTGGGGTCATTTACATTCCAGTTTCTCTCCTAAAATATGCCAATTATATACCAACATTTTATTGTTAAAAAGTATTGGGTGTGAGATGTTTCTATCGGGCTTATGTTCCAGAGATCTTAAAGGAAGGAAAGAGACCCACATGTGCAAGAATGTTTGTGGCAGCCCTTTTTGTAGTGGCTGGAAACTGGAAACTGAATAGATGCCCATCAGTTGGAGAGTGGATGAGTAAATTATGATATATGAATGTCATGGAATATTATTGCTCTGTAAGAAACGACCAGCAGGATGATTTCAGAGAGGCCTGGAGAGACTTGCATGCACTGATGCTGAGCAAAATGAGCAGAACCAGGATATCATTATACATGGCAACAGCAATACTATATGATGATCAGTTCTGATGGACCTGACTCTCTGCAACAATGAAATGTCTCAAACCACTTCCAGTTGTTCAGTGAAGGAAGCCATATACACCCAGAGAGAAGGATGTGAAATGTGGACCACAACATAACATTTTCATGCTCTCCATTGTAGATCCGACTTTTCTTGCACAGCAAGATAACTGTAAAAATATGTATACATATATTTGATTTGTCAAATATTTTAACATAATTAACATGTAGTGGACTTCCAGACATATAGGGAAGGGGTGGGGACTGGGGGGAGGGATTTGTAATGGAAAGCTTTGCAAGGATCAATGTTGAAAAATTAACCATACATATGTTTTGCAAATAAAAAGCTTTTTAAAAAATTAATTAATTAATTAAAAAGCATTGGGTGTATATCATTGGCTTTGACAGTAAAGTTTTAGTGTATAACTGGAATATCTTTTGTATTTTACATGGTTGTCATGTTATTGGCATTTAGCTTTGATGGTGGCGTTTGTGTGTAGTGTTGGTCCTGATGGTTTCGTGTTAGCATTTATATGGTGTCTTGTTAATATGCTCTTGGTTTTGTTGTTGGCTTGATGTGATATTTGTATAATGCTGACATGTCATTGGAATAAATTATGTTCTTTAAATGTTCTTTCCACCCCTCCTCCCTTTCTTGCTTTGCCTGATTTCCTATATTGTCTGTACTAGGTTTTCTTTTTACATCTCCAAAGCTAAAGATTTCCTTAGGTTTTTAAGACAAATTGCATGTGTGACATATTTCTTATTTACCTGTGTTTTAATAAAGGCTGATGTGCTTACAGAATAGTGGGGAGATGGGAATCATAGAAGTACCAAAAAATCCCTCCTGATCAGTATGCTTGGGTTAAACCTTTTACCTTGTCCCTTGAGGTCACGGTGGGCAACACCTTACAGCTAAGCTGTGTACTATTTTTAAGTTTGATTTTGTTTGTTTGTTTTTGAATAAGAGACCAATGCTAAGGGTGTCCAGAAGGGTGGTTCTGTCCAGAGGCCCATCAACGTGATTGATAGTCTTGAAGTATTTAAACATCAAAGAGATTGGGACAACAGTGTACTTTGGACATGGGCTAACTAGGACACTGATATGCTAGCTGGGTAGCTGTGACTGATTAATGTAAGACTTTTTTATTCTATATATTCCATATATTCTATATATAACAGTTATTTTCACTCAGAGATCTTGACTGAAATGATCCATGACACATCCAAAATCACATTCAAGCTAAAATGCAACATCTGTGGAAGACAGTCTTAGAGAGTCTCCACTTGACATTTGTGGATAAATCTAGAACAAAGATAATAAATATAGTTCATCTGAAACTCATTTTGTTAGTCCCTTTCTCAGTAATCATATAAAATAGATGTAAGATGTGAATTCTCTTGTCTACCAAGTACATAATTGACTATACTCCTAGCCATTGAGAACAGCTAAGAAATGCAAATATTTTATAGAATGAGAAAAAATCAACAAACAACTTTTTCATTGAAGAGAATCCTAGGGTTTTTGAGGTAAGGTAGTAGACTCTCTGGCAGATGTTACCAAGAGTAAAAGAACAGTGATGGGCTGTGCTTCTGTCATCTGAGGATCATTATTACCAAGCTCATTACCCACTGGCTACAGGGGATTGAATTTCGCAAGCAAAATAAATATTAAAGATGACCTGCCAAGTAAGTTGTGATCTGTGTCAGTGGAGAGAATGCCTACATCAATGAAATTATAGCACAGAAATAGTTTTCCTTGAAATAAGCAGTATCTATCAAAAACTATCAGCAAGCATTATATGTAATGGGGAGAAGCTAGACACATTTCCCAGTAAGATCTAGAGAGAAACAAGCATGCCTATTACCACCACCATTATTCAATATTGTACTAGAAATGTTGCCTTTAGCAATAAGGAAAGAACAAAATTGAATGAGAGTAGGCAATAAACAGATAAAATTATCACTCTTTGCAGATGATATAATGGTCTATTTAGAGAATCCTAGAGAATAAACTAAAAAACTATTTGAAATAATGAACAACTTTAGCAAAGTTGCAGGATATAAAATAAACTCATATCAATCATTAACATTTTTATATGTTATCAACAAAGCCCTTAAGCAAGAGGTAGAAAGAAATTCCATTTAAAATCATTGTAGACAAAATAAAATATTTAAGTGTCACCTGCCAAGACAAACTCAGGAACTATATGAACACAAAACACTCTTCACACAAATAAAGTCAAAAGCAGCAGTCATCAAAACCGTCTGGTACTAGGTGAGAAATAAAGTGGTAGAACAGTGGAATATATTAGTACACAAAACACAATAATCAATAACTATAGTTATCTAATGTTTGATACCCAAAGACTCCAGCTTCTAGGATAAACACTCACTATTTGACTATGCTGCTTTTTATGCAAGCATCTGAAGCACCAAGTCTCTTGCCCATAGTAGATATCTGAAATGTTTTCCCTAGTATTTTAGCTGTCACTACAGTAGAATTAACAATCAAGACAAACTAATTCAATGTTTGTCCAATGGGAAAGAGGTTTATGGCTTGGAAAGAACTAAAAGAGCACTGACTCATGAGCAATATTACCATGTATCAATGTGCTGGGACCCTTTGAGGCTTTACATAATGTATTTGCCATTTTTCCTAACTCTACTAATGGGAATACTTTAATTTTTTTAAACTGGGTTAACTGTGAAAGTACACTCCAAAGTGAAGCTGAGCTGGCTTAGTAGATTCTTTTTTCATTAAATAAAGTACACTATTGTGTAGATATTTAGCTAGGACAAATTAGAGATTTTCACTAAACACACACACACACACACACACACAAACTTTCTCCTATGGTCCTTACACACTATTTTCAAAGTTACAAAACTAATTATTTTTTGCTTACCCTGTGGTAAGACTATACATTATTAATTCCAGAAGCCATGTCTGTTTTTACCATTAAAACATTTAAATAGACAATGATTTGCATACTAATGATAAATCAAGAATTTCCAGGGTTGTTGCATTCTTACATATCTCCTGCCTCACTTTTTCTGGCTCTTTTTATGCAAGTAGTATTTGATGAATAATACCCTTGTTGATGGGATAATCATTATTAATACGACTTTTTTTTCTAGGTTGAGAATTTGATTTTCTATTCAGATTCAATAGTTCAAATGTCTATTAATAATAAAAATTACAGCTTTATACTGGTTTCCAAAATATCTCACTTCCTCTCACAATGACCTTATGAGCTAGGTAATCCAGGTGCTCAGTAGTATAACAGTTTTTCTATCTGCCATTAACTGTATAAAAAGAAATGGATAAATCAACATTTTAAGAGAAAATTCAGTTGGGAGGATATAATGAAACCCAGAGACATAGCCCTGTAATAAGAAATAAAAACTTGAGAAGCCACAAAGTTGATGGTAGAAAAAGTCAAGATCGATACAAACAGGACCTCAAATGTGATACAGTCACCTGGGGGAGCTAAGTGGATAAAGTACTGGACCTGAATCAGGAAGACTCATGTACCAGAATTCAAATCTGGCCTCATCATTTCTTTTAGCACAATATTATTCCTTCGTAATCATATATAAAATTAAATTTTATATTTTTCTTTCATTTCTTTGGGGTACAAACTTAGTAGTAATGGTAGTAGTCAAGGGAGATGTAGAATGTTGTAGCCCATTGGGCATAATATCAAATTGTTCTCCAATTGGACCAGTTTGTGGTTCCCAATCTTCTAGATACCTGACCAAGGAAGCATACTATGTACTCTCACTGTCTTCATTCTTAAAACTGCCTTTTTCATAGTCTGAATCTGATAGCTGCTGTATCACTCTTATTGACTCACTGAGCTAGGTCCACTAAAAGCATGATTGTCAAGCACATCTCTTTCAAAAGAAAAATGATAGAGCAGAATAATAGCACCAGGAGAGGAAAGCATTGGAAGATTGAATAAAAAGGGTAGAACTATAGAAAAGCCTTATCATGGTGGCCAAGTTGTAGCATAAATCAGGGAATGGTCAAATTATAGTTTTCCATTACTATTTCAACAACAATAATAACACCCCTTGATTTCAAAAGAGCATTGTAATGGATTTCCTAAACCTAACTAAATAAAAATCACAATCAGCAGGAACAGAACTAATTCTATTACAACCTAGCCTACACATCTACAAAGACATCATAAGAAACTATCAGATTGCTCTGAAAAAATCTTGGTGAAGAAACCTATAAAAGAAGGAAATGATGCTAGTCTAGAAAGACTTAATCATATTGGCCCTAGAATCACTATGTTCTTTTCCAAATGTTCATTCATCATTTTAAAAATAAGATATTGAAAAAATTTTAGCATGAATTGGGCAATTTAATGGCCTATAATTTGCAAGCTCCAAGGTCTTTCTATCTCATCAGAATATTTGCCTCCTCCCATTCTCCATTACCTTTCAAAGATCACAAATAGTGACTCAGTATCCAGATCTACTAGTTCTTTCAGTAAGTGTAGTATTCTTCTGCAACTCTGTTAAATTGAACTTGTCAAAAGCAACAAAAAGCTTTCCTATATTCCTATTACTTATCATGGATTCCAAGTCCCTATCGCTCATTCTTATTCTATCTCTTTCAATCCCTAAAATAATTTTTCTTGACAGAGAAAACAAAAATGAAATGAATTGAATAATTCTGCCTCCTGTCATCTTTTGTATCATCCCATCCATCTTGGATAGAAGTACTAATCTTTAGCTGTTACTTCTCCCCCACACCCAGTATAGCTTTAAAAGCACAATCAAATTATAACAACCCACCACCACCAAAATTTCCTGTTCTTAGCAATCCTATGCAACCTCAGTTTATTCTAATCTTTGGTGTTCTTGACATTCTTCTTCTAAGACTTTATTATCCTTGTACATTCATCCTGTTAGCCTCCTTTATTTCTGCCTTCTGTTTTTTTTTGAAAAAAAAATTATTATCAAGCAGGTTGATAAATTCTTTGGGCATCTCTATTGATTTCTTCAGACAATGCCATTTTTGTCATTAGAATCATGGATGTAGAATGGAAAAGGAATTCTGAGATCCTACTGCTATTTTCTAATTTTATAAAAAGAAAACACCTCAGAAATAATAAGCAATGGGGCAGCTAGGTGGCCCAGTGGATAGAGCACCAGCCCTGAAGTCAGGAGGACCTGACTTCAAATCTGGTCTCAGACACTTAACATTCCCTAACTGTGTGATCCTGGGCAAGTCACTTAACCCCAATTGCCTCAGCAAAAAGCAAAAAGCAAAATAATAATAATAATAATAAGCACTAGAAATAGAATTTGAATCCAGGATTTTGAACTTAAGAATCAGTTCCCTTTCTATTATATCATACTTATAGAACTGTTTCCCTTTCTCATTGTAAGATTTCATTCTTAGTTTCTGATGTCTAATGAAATAACTCCTATTTAATTCTAGCTCCTGGAATTCTACCTAGCCTTTCTCTGGATTTTCTGAAATCTGCTTTCTTAAAATTGAGGGTGAATGCCATACCAAGCTCTCTTTTCTCTCTCTATCACAAATTCTTAGTTGAGTTGGTCACTTTGTGCAAAAGTCCCTTCAGTACTTATTTTTATTTTAAGGAAATTTTATTTTTAGTTTTCCAATGAAAAATATGTAATTTGTCTTGTTATTCTCTCTTACCCAAGCAAAAAAAAGAAAAACAAAACTCTTATAAGATATTCATGGTCAAGCAAAATTCCCACATTGGCCATATGAAAATGTATGTCCCATTGTGTATTGAATCCATCACTTTTCTGTCAGGAGATGAATAGCATTCTTTATTATCCCTCTCCTGGAATTGTGGTTGTTCATTACAATTATCATATTTCCTAAGTCTTTCAAAGTTGTTTATCTTTGGTTTTGGTCACTTTACTCTGAGCTCAGTTCAAACAAGGCAATGTTATAATGATATTCCATTATATTCATGTAATAATATATTCATCATTCCCTAGCTGATGGACACCTCATTAGTTTCCAGTTTTTTGCCATTGCAAAAAGAGCTTCAATAAATATTTTGTACATATGTAGCTTTTTCCATTTTCCTTGTTCTCTTTGGTCTAGTAGTGATATTGCAGGGTCAAATGATATCCATAACGTATTAAAATTGCTTTTCAGAATAAGCCAAATCAGTTGATAGCTCTAACAACACATATCAGTATACTTGTTTTCTTATAGATCCTCCAACATTTCTCATTTCCCTTTTTGTCAGCTTTGCCAATCTGAGGTTTCCTTGGAGGTGTTTTAATTTTTATTTCTCTAATTAGCAGTGATTGGGGAGATTAGCATTATTTTTCTTTTGATTATTGATATCAAGAATTTCTTTTGAAGACTGCCTGTTCATGGCATTTAGCCATTTATCATTTAAAAATCACTTCCTATAAGTCTGAATTCCTTATTTTTCTCAGAAATAAGATCTGTATTAGAGGAACTTAAAGCAAAGATTTTTTTCCAACTAATTTTTCCTTCCACTCTTAGCTACATTCAACCTATACAAGAAAGAAATCTTTCTCTTTTAAACTTAATTTTATTTTTTCAATGAACAAAAATTTACCTTCCCAGCCTCCCTTACCTCTACCTCTCACTTATTGAAAAAAATAAAAAAGAAACTCCTATAATAAAGTCAAAATTAAACAAAACAAATTCTAGCATTGGCTATGTCCCCCACCCACCAAATACATCTTGATTTGTACCCTAAGTCCATTATCTCTCTGTCCAGAGATGGGTGACATGTTTTATCATGAGATCTTTTGAACTGTAGTTAATTATTGCCTTAATCAAACTTCTTCTTGTAAAGAATTTTGATTAAAGAATCAATTTAAAAAAAGATGATGAGAGATGAATGTGCTCAGCATTAGTATATCAGGCATGAGTCAGTGTGCTTCTTCTCTCCTCCCCTTCTCTTTCTTTTGCTTAAAGCCTACTTACAGGTTTCATCTTTTCTTTTTTACTTTAAATCTCTTTTTGTGATTCATCCTCTATGCTTAGTTGAATTTTACTTTTCTCTAATACTGCTTTATATCTATCCTCTTTCTTATTAAATCCTACCTTCACTCCCACCTTCATATTCTCCTTTTCCTGCTTTTTTATCCTTGTTGAAGAAAATTTACTTCCGCATGCAAGAGTGTGTGTGCATATCTGTGTGTGTGATTGGGTATGTGTTATTCTTTCCTACTTTGATCATTTCAAATGAGATGAGGTTCAAATGTTGCCTTCTCCTCTTTCACCTCCCTCTAGTATATTTTTCCCCTCTCCCTTCCCAATCTCCTGAGATCATCAAAGCACAATACAACTAAGTCCTCTGTCTTATTCAATTCTCTGGAACTGTGGATGATGATGGGTCTCAGAATGGGAGACCTTTATGCTTTTTGCCTTTTCCTCCACTGATCTCTTTTTTTCTAGTTTTTTTTTTTTTTTACATGAAGATATTTTAATATATGATACACTACTTTTAAAAAATCTATTCTGTTCCTTTTGAGAAAGATATACCTTTCAAAAGTCCTTTAGTTATGGATCCCATACAATATAGTGTCTGTGATAATTATGAGGTTGAATTTTGTCTCTGAATCAGGATCTCTCATTCTCTTTCTTTGTTGAGATGAGTGTGAATAATGAATCTCAGGAAATAGTTGAAATGGTTACAGATATTTGAATTCTGACTATTTTAAGTATAAAAATGTAAAATATGGTCATTAGTTCTGCCCAATGGAAGTATGAAGGTGAATTAAAATAATTCATATATATATATATATATATATATATATATGTAGAGAGAGAAAGAGACAGAAAGAGACAGAGAGAGACAGACATCCAAAGTCATGACACCTTTTTTGGATTTTTATGATCCCATGCTTTTGTGAGTCATTGAGATTCCTTATGGCTTTTCTTTTTTCCTGTTAACTACTTTCTGTGTCACATTTTTCTAAAATGGGAGAAAGACTCCCTTGGGTCAGTTCCAAAGACCTTGAAAAACGGAATAAGAAAAGCAAGGTAATATCCAAATTTTTTGCTTATTTCCAAATATAACACTCATAAAAATCCCCCTATCCCTTTTTGCAATGAAAAGAAATTTTAAATCAAAATCAACAAAAGCAAGTTGAACATGGCAAATTTGCTCTGACAATGAGTGAAGGAAGCATAGTGATTATTTAATACAATATGTGCAATGAAGATACATTTGAGTTGGAGTGTGCCTCTTCTCCAAAAGCACTAGATCTGACATGACCAAAATCATTAGCTATGGAAGGCTCATGACACTGACAGATAGTGTCATTATGCTACTGCCTCCATTTTGACTTGAAACGGGCAAACTTGAAGTTAAGCAATCTTTGGGTGGAAGTTAAAAGTAGCATAATATGTGTAATTTCTGTCATTCATTAAAATATAAAATATAATGCTTTCTAAAAAAAATCCTAAATTTTTTTAAGTTGAATTAACTTGAAATGTTATTAACCAGCTATTCTCTTTCAAAGTTGCTTTCCTCAGGCAGCTGGGTAATGCAAGATTTGAGTTCAAATTTGCCTTCAGACAGTTACTGGTTATGATGAGTCATGAAACTCCATTGTCTTATCAAACAACAACAATAACAACAACAACAAATCTGCTTTCCTCTTCTCAACCCTTGATTTGATTGATGACAGTGATTAAAACATGATTGGACTTCCTAAGTTGTTCAGTCTCTTGCCTAAAACTCCATAAAACTAAGACACAATCCATTGTGAACTCTTTCTTGCCATATCATTGGTGTCCACATGAATCACCAGGAGTGAAAATAGTCATAATAGAAGCATAATAGTCATCAGGGTTAACAGGTGATGAGTATTTTTCCATCAGATCCCAGACAAAAGTTTTGTGTAGACTGTCCCCTTCCACAGGGTCAGGGTGACAGTCAGTTGCTTCAATATTCTACATCAGGGAGTACTCCACAGCACTACTTCCCTTAACTGCCTCTGAATGATCTCTCTTCTTAGGCTTTTATGGATCTTCATCACCAAGTCACCCCCAGAATATGCTCTTCCCTTTTCTACAGAAGGAACCCTCAAGGCTATACCTTAACTCCTAGTCAATGGCTTTAGGTTATACTACTGATTTACCATGAAGTCTTGAATTAATCATTTCTCCCTCTATCTCAATTCTTTTATATAACATGGAAGGGAATGGATTGGGAAAGAATCTAGAAACTTTCTTTGTAGCTTTAATATTCTATATTCTAAGATGCCTTTCAGAATTCATTGTTCATGTATTAAAGACCTTTTCAGCTCTGGCAGACTTTCTATTAACATTCCAGTCCTGGGATTTTGTGACTGATTTGGAGAAATTACCTTTGAAGCAAGAAGTCCCAAGTGCCCATGGGCATAGTTCAGGGACAAGACCTATCTTAGAAAAGGGCATGAGGTAAACGAGTCCAAGGATCAATGCATGGTACAACAGCATGGCACAGTAGAAAAAAGCACTAGATTTGGAGCCAGAGGAATCTGGGCTCAATCCCAGCTCTTTTACTTACAACTTGAATGATCTAGGGCAATCAATTAATTCTTCTGAATCTCAATTTCCTCATCTGTAAAACGAGGGGTATTTAGGTGGCACAGTGGATAGAGTACCATGCCTGGACTCAGGAAGCCCCATCTTCCTGAGTTCAAATCTGGTCTCAGGCACTTACTGGCTATGTGACCTTGGGCAAATTACTTTAACTCTCTTTGCCTCAGTTTCCTTATCTGTAAAGTGAGCTAGAGAAGGAAATGGCAAACTATGCCAATATCTTTGCCATTAAAAACCTCAAATGGCATCATATGACTGAAACAGTTCAATAACAACAAAATGAGGAAGCTGTCCATGAGGTGCCTTCCAGCTTTAAATCTCTCACCCTGAAAACCCAAAATGGAGCTTCCTATTATTACTACAATCGTGTCTATAACTACTTTGGGGTCTGTAAATCACAAGAAAAAAAAAATGCAATGATCGACTTTAGCAAGAAAAGATACTAAATCACCACTGGGTGGTGCTATGGGAGCAATTTTGGGTGGTTTTTTGTTGTTTTTGGTTTGTTTTTTTTTGTTGTTTTTTGGTTTTGGTTTTGGTTTTTGGTTTTTGGTTTTGTTTGTTTCTTTGTTTGTTTTTGCTCTAAGGGGGAATTCTGAGACCTTTCTAATCAATTAGGTGGCATTTAATTAAAGCAATGTAAGACTGTCCTGCCCATCTTATTCCTATGGACTGATAGCTTTCTGTCTAACTCTCTTTTTCTTTTTCTATGTACTCTGTGTACCTGTCTGTCTCTTAACTATTTCTATATTTGCCTTTCTCTCCATTCTCTGTTTTTGTTTTCCTTGCCTCTTTCTGTCTTTGTCTGTCTGTCTCTGTCTCTGATTCTGTCAGTTTGCCTCTTTCTCACACACACACACACACACACCCCTTCTTCTTCTCCCTATCTCTTTCCTCCTGATTCAGAACTATATCATAACATGTAGGATATTTCTCTGTTTTCTGAAAAACTGAAGACATTCCACCAAAGTCAGATCTGAAGTCAGGAAGACTCATCATATTGAAATGAAATCCAAACAAACAAGAAGAACCCTCCAAGATCATCTTTATTCAACATTATCCCCTTCTTTTTATACATAAGGAAACTAAGGTCCAGAGAAATAGATGACTTTCTAAAGATCACGAGGTAGTAAGTGACAGAGTTGGAATTCAAGCCCAAGACTTCTGATTAAATGCAACACTGCTTTTCCATTATAAAGTACTTCCATGGAAATTGTGGACAAACAGAATATGTCTAATCCTTTCCCCACACAATAGCCCTTCAAATATTTGAAGAAAGTTAGCATACCCACCCTAGGTTTCTCTTTTTCAGACTAAACATTCCTAGTTCCTTTAAAAAATTCTCTATTTTGCTCCTCTGGCCCTCTTGGATACTTTCCATTCTCTCAGTGTCCTACTAAAGGACTCCCAAGTGTGTCCCAAGCAAGGAAGGTACAGGATTCTCTTGAGACCTGGATACTGTATTCTTCAATGTAAGTTGTAGACTTGAGGGCTTCTTCTATAAAAATAGGAGATGCATTCTCTGAGGAGGAAGCAGCTATTCAGCTTCCATGACTTGGTGATGAGGATCCATAGGAGCCTACAGAAGAGAGGTCATTCAGAGGGCAGTTAAGGGAAGTAGTGATGGGGGTGACTCCCTGATGTAGAATATTGAAGCAATTGACTGTCACCCTGACCCTGTGGAAGGGGGCTATTTATATAGAGCATTTGCCTGGAATCTGATGGAAAAATACCCATGACCTGTCAGCCCTGATGACTATTATGCATCTGTTATGACTATTATCACACCTGGTGATCTATGTGGATACCAATGAAATGGCAAGAAAGACTTTACAAAAGGATTGTGGTCTGCTTAGTTTTATGGAGTCTCAGGCAAGAAACAGAACAACTTAGGAAGTCTGATCATATTTTAATCACTGCCATGAATCAAAGTCAAAGGCATGAGAAGAGGAAAGCAGATTTGTTTGGGGTTTTTTCTTGTTGTTGTTTTGTAAGGTGTATAATTAGCTCCAGACAGTCAAAATAAGAACAAATAGAAATTGCAAAGAGATATCCTGCTGAATGAGTAGAATGCTTTCTGTAACCTGATCTAATCTCAATATTAATTTAGCTAGACTTTCCTGGATATAAATATAATTTGGATGAAGAAGAGAAAGTAGCACACAATGTGATTTGTTCTATACTCTGCATCTCCCCTAATACCTTCACACCCACTCATTCTATCTATCACAGATTGATAAGGCACTTAGCTTCCTAAGTTTCCATTTCTCCATATATTAAAATCAAAATCTATTCTACCTGTCTGTGGTGAAGATCAAATGAGATAACACCTTCAGAACCACAAAGCCTATTTAAATGGCAGCCTCATTATTACTCTGGACATTCATCCCACACAGATACCCCTGAGATACTTCCATTTTTCCAGGTCCTTCTGAATCCCTCAGGGATAGCCCCTGGTCTCTCACCCTCTCAAGGGACATTCCTAAAACTCCCTAAAGATGCCCTTGGGCTCTTCATAGCCCTTAGAAACTACCCTAGCAGGAAGGAGAGAAATGTTCATATGTTCATATGATAAGATGTGACGATCTGGATCACTTCAGAGCAGTCCCAAAGCCAGAAGTAGGATTTTCTGGTTTCTTGCAGGTGCATTTTGTCACCTCCAATACATTGTTATTCTGTGATTTTTCTGGGCTGTCAATAATCATGACTGAAAGACTACCCTAGACTGGTATTGTTGGGGAAAGATTGAAGATATAATCTCCCTTCTGGGAGTTTGAGGTTTTGTCAGGGAGAACAAAGACATAAAAGAAAAACTGTAGGGCTAGACAGAGTCATACAATGATTATACCAACTAGCAAGACAAAATAGAAGCAATTAATAAAGAAGCAAGGGAAGATTCCTTAGAAGAGGTGAATTTTGAACTGGTTCTTGAAGTACTCAAAGAAAATGAACTGGGAGAGTCCATAATAGCCAGAAAAGGTAGGGCAAGATTAGAAACACAGAATCATACAATGTCACAATGGGATCTAGGTCAATTCTCTCAATGTTGGGGTATAGCATAGCTGGTACTAAAACCCAAGTTCCTGATTCGTGGTCCAGGATTATTTCCTTTGGGCCATATTCTTCAATATATTGGATTTATATTGAATTGAATATATGTTGAAAACCAATGTGGCAGCTGTATTTTTAATCTTCCACTAAACATAAAGAAGTCTAATTACATCACCCATTGGTATAGGCCACCATTAAAGAGCACAATTTCTCTAATATTTCTTGAATAGAGGCTCTTTAAGAAATGTGGCAAAAATATGGCCCACTGGAACTCAATTTGGGGAAGCCTCTCTGAATTTAACAGGTGAATACTGGTGCCATAAAGGTTCAGAAAGCCCAGGCTAGAAATCTTCCCAAGTGAGCAAGACCTAGGATTTGCATCATACTGACATCACTTTTAAGAACCCAGACTCCTTCCCATAACATGATGAGATTTTATATTAGCACTTTGTTGTTGTCAAAAATGTTGAATCATTTTTTAGTTGTGTCCAACTCTTCATGAACTCATTTGGGATTTTCTTGGCAAAGATACCAGGGTGGTTTGCCATTTCCTTTTCCTACTCATTTTACACATAAACTCAGGCAAATAGGTTTCAGTGACTTGCCTACATTTATGACTAGATTTGAACTCAGGAAAATGAGTCTTCCTGACTAGACCTGCTCTACTAAGGGTCCTATAGCTCTAAATCCTATCATCCTATTAATTCTATCCAAGATCAAATTTCCTATTCCTCTTCCAAGTGACACTGTTATACATGTTGAGCTTATAATCAATTCCTTTCTCAAGATTTCTGCTCCCATGAAAGCCTAAATGTCAATTCATTCAATTTAACAAACATTTGTCTAAAATCCATATCCTGTCTTTGGACTGTTGAATTTTTGAATCAAACTGCAGGACTTGACATGTATCCCAGAGTTATGTTAGTTTGAGATGAAATATTACACATATAACTTATGAGATTCTTCTTTCTTTCTGTGGAAAACCAAGGAAATTATTTTCTAAGTAAGAGTTTGGAAAAGCAAATTCTAAGATCAGACATGGGATAAAATGTGTCCCTCTCAACTCTTAGAATTAAATAGTCCTTTTATCAACTGAGGATTCTGGAGCAGTAGGAGACCATGCCACATTACAATCAACATCATTCTGAAATCCACCAAGAATCTGTAAATACTGAGTCCTGGAGTCATCATAGAATTTAATCTTCCTCAATTTTCTTTGCTCCATAAGAATACACCACCTCTCTCCAATTCCTTTATGAGACTCAAGTGTGCACACTCAGGAGATGAACTATCTATTCCTGGGAGGTGATGAATCTGAAAAGAATAATTATATTTCTTTTTTGCATTTTAATTCCCATGATATGAAAGCTATGGAATTATATATTATATTTTATCTATCCAGGGACTCAAATTTCTGAAGCACAATACTAATTTTAATTAATTACTTTTATGACACCCACCACTGTAACATTTCATTGAAAATAGTTAATGTAAAACTAGAAAAATTTTGAAAGAATATTTAGCTCAGAAATTACCAGTAAAAAAAAATCTGCCTCCCTCCAGCCGCCTTTATTCCTATCAAGCTATGTCATTATGACATACTAATCTATAGGTGCCAAGGGAAGAAACCAGAGATGAAATACCTCTATGGGGTGGCGTTAAAAGAAATATTGACTTGGGCCTCACCTTGGTCAATAAGGTAAACTCAGGAAAAGAAAGGTAAGAATTTTATTCAACATATCAAGGCAGATTGCAATTAGATGCAGTTTGTGGCTTGATTCAAAACTGCCTACCCTTTTAAAGATGGAAGTAAAAATGTCCAAGATGTATTGACTGGATCACCATCATCATAAGGAGATGGAATTAGTGCCTTTACTCCTCTCACAGTTTCTCCTTCATTATAGTTTTATAGGAATAAAAATTGTGCCCACATTCAAGGGATTTTCCAGAATGCTCTCTTCTGCAAGTTGGCACCATAAGTACACAAAGATTTTATGCAAGTTTTAAAATTGGAACTCTTAGTGTGATTTTTCATAATAGAAACATGAACGCAAATATAAAAAGTTGATTTTACATTTTAATATCTGAACAATATTTTATTTACTTTACTCTCTTAAAACTCAAAAGCTAGGAGGAAATGTCATGTAAGGAACCACCATGTTTAGAGGCATTCAATCTGTCAGCTTGCTGCACAAAATTTTGACTGAAATTTGGAACTATGCCCAAAGGGCTATCAAAATGGGCATACTCTTTGATCCAGAAGAGTCTCATATCCCAAAGAAATCTTAAAGGAGGGAAAGGGACCCACATGTGCAAAAATGTTTGTGGCAACCCTTTTTGTAGTGGCTAGAAACTGGAAACTGAATGGATGCCCATTGATTGGAGAATGGAGTTATGGCATATGAATGTTATAGAATGTTATTGTTTTGTAAGAAACAACCAGCAGGATGATTTCAGAGAGGCCTGGAAAAATTTACATGAACTGATGCTAAGTGAAGTGAACATTGTACACAGCAACAACAAGACTATATGATGATCAATTCTGATGGTCATGGCTCTCTTCAACAATGAGATGGTTCAGACCAGTTCCAATGATCTTATGATGAAGAGGGCCATCTACATCCAGAGAGAGGACTGTGGGAATTGAGTGTGGTTCACAAAATAGCATTTTCACCCTTTTGTTATTGTTTGCTTGCATTTTATTTTCTTTCTCATTTTTTTCCTGTTTTATTTGATTTTTCCTGTGCAACAAGAAAATGTTTAACATATATTTGATTACTTGCCATCTGGGGTGGGGGTGGGGGAAGGGGGAAAAACTAGAACATAAGGTTTTATAAGGGTTAATGTTGAAAAAATATCCATGCATGCTTTTTGAAAATAAAAGGCATTAATTTTAAAAAAATTGAGTCAATATAAGGAAGTACTTCCTAATAATAATTATCCAAACGTGAAATAGACTTCCAAATGAAATAATGACCTCCCCATTACAACAGTTTTCAAATAAAGGCTAGTGGATAATCTGTCAGAGATATATTATGGGAGATTTTTGCATGAGTTGGGAAGTTGAAGTAGGTGACCGTGAAGGGTCTTTCCAACTCAAATTCTCCATGATCCTAGATTATAAGGACCTCAGAGATCATAGTCAACCCATCATTTCATGTTGGGGAAACTGAGCCAACTGGGTCATTATTTTAGCCAAGTAAGTACCATTAGAGAGGTGGATGCATCAGTCTCATAATAATTGTTATTCAGTCATTTAAGTCATGTCCTATCTTTCATGGCCCATTTGGCATTTTCTTGGCATAGATACTGAAGTAGTTTGGCATTTCCCTCTCCAGTTCATTTGATAAATGAGTCAAACAGGGTTAAATGACTTGCCCAGGGTCACACAGTTTATATATGAGGCTGAATTTGAACTCAGGTCTTCCTAACTTCAGAAAGGAAGTGTTCTATCCAGTGTACCACCTTTCTTCCCCTAACAACAGTCATAGCTCACATCTGTAAAACTTTGTGTTTTTTTTTCCAAAGCCCATTTCCAAAGTAGCACTATGATATTGATATTGCATATACTATATCCTCATTTTAAAAATGCAGAAATTGAACTAAAGGAACAATGACCTGCCCCGAGCCAGAGAGCTAGTCAACTGTGAAGTAAGTATTCAAACCTAGATAATTTAACTTAGACTAGTACCTAATAAGCAGCTAGGTAATGTAATAGAGTGTTAGTTGAGGAATCAAGAAGACCCTGTTTTAATCCTGCTTGATGCCCCTGAACCTCAGTTCCCTCATTTGTAAAAGATGGAATATTTTACAATGCATGATGGCGTCTCAGATCTCTTCCAACTCAGACTCTATGATCTTGGTCCAAATATTTTAGCGTCAATAGTCAAACAGTGGAAAAACAAAGGAGCTGAACCCCAGCACAAAGAACTCTAGTAATTACCTGCCAAGGCTGGTATTTCCACAAAAGGCGTGTGAATGAGAATTTGCACAGCTCTGTACATTTCCTGCTCCGGGGTTGGCACCTGGGTTTCAGAAACCTACCCTTTAAGCCACAGGCAATCCCTTCCTAAGGTCTGGTGAGATCATCCCAATGCAAAAGTGTAACTTGGAAGGGTTATGAACACTTAACAAATGCCAGCAAGGGTCCCTTGGAGCAACATGAGGAAGGCAGGTGCCTAGAATCTGTCCATTCATGCCCTTCTGACATCAGCATCCTATTCTTCTCCAGTTCCTATAGTCTGGTCATTCCCTGGAAGAAGATCCAGTCTCATCACGCTCCTTGCTCCTGCAGAATGGCTCTTTATGGTAGCCCCCAGAGTCCAATGCAGAGCAGATAAGGTCTGCCCCCTGAAGCTTCCTGGTCTGTCATTTTTCTACCATCACTTCCTGCAGTCAATTGATTAGGTTTCACAAGCTTGACTGAAACTCTATAAAATCTTCCTTCCCTACAGACACGGCTTGAATTTGCTGAGCCACTAGCCAGCCATGGTTGTGCCTCTGAATTACCAGCATCTGGGTCTTTTGGGCACACAAAGGCCCATTTGTCCTTAGGCTCTCTCCAATATCTCCAGATAACTTCCTCATAGGAAGAGAAAGAAGGGCAGACCACATACATCCATCCCTTCAACTTTTCACCCAGGGTTTTGCCTCTAGGGAATGATGTAGGTTAGGGGTGAAGGAATTTTCTCCCTGGCTGTGGTCAGCACAGGTAGCATGGGGCAGTTGGAAAACTGTGAAGTTCTGTTGACTTTTGTAGGGGGGAACATACCTTTACATTTTCACTATTGGCTCTCTAGGGGAGGAGAGGGGAAAGTGTCTCACCTCCCCTGCCAAGATCTGGGACTGCCACTCCCTTGACAGTCCTCTCCCATCAACTCGATTTCTCTCTCCCAATTGATAATTTTTAAGTTTTACTTTTTTCATTTGATAAATATTTATTTTTCATGTTTTTCCCTTTATAGACACAGACAAGCGAAACAAACATTGGCTATATCCAAAAACATACATCTCATTTCATTTTGAGTCTATCTGCTCTCTGTCAAGAGATTTTCCTTAATCTGTCTTCTCCTACTAGCTTAATTACATTCAGTGAAAATGAACTGTTCACTAAATGCCAAGTATGATCAACTTTGGGCTGGCCATGAGTCAGCCCATATAGTAAACGTTTAGTAAGTACTTTTTCTTTCATGTAAAGTGTGTGTATGTGTGTTACTCATGTAAGTTAAGTGGGTTTACAAGGATCTTTCTAAATGGAGCTAATACGAGGTATAAAGAGATTCCTCTAGTGACCTCTATTGTTACTTCTTCAAGGAAGATTTTGATTCTTTTTTTTTTTAATTAAAGCTTTTTATTTACAAAATATATGCATGGGTAATTTTTCAGCATTGACCCTTGCAAAACTTTCTGTTCCAAACTTTTCCCTCCTTCTCCCCACCCCCTCCCTTAGATGGCAGGTCGTCCAAAAAATGTTAAATATACTAAAATATATGATAAATCCAATATATTTATACATATTTATATAGTTAAAAGATTTTTATTCTTGCCAGGAGGAGAATGAAAATAAATACTGGTCTCTCTGTTCTCTTCAGAGACGTGATATGGAGCTAGAATTATATCTATTTGCCGCCTAAATATTATTAGTCTAGGGAAATTTCTAAATTCAAGTTATACCCTTGATTTCTCTCCTTTAACAGAGAAGCTATAAATACAAAGCTTGACTGCCTTATTACCAAATGTATATAGTGAATAGCAAAAAAAGAAAGCAAAAATAAAATCAAAAAAGTTATCCAAATTAATAGCAAATAGAAAATCTAAAAAGTTATACATATGAGAATATACTGTTCAATACACAGAGTGAATGAATAGATTCCCTGTTTCCCAAAGCTTTGAGTAAGCTCTTGTTATTGTTTTTCTTTTAATTGTTTTTAGTCATGTTTATTTGGGGATTTCTTGCAAAGATAATGCAGTGGTTTGCTATTTCCTTCTCCATCTCATTTTATGTATGAGGAAACTGACGGTCACACAAGTTAGTAAATGTTGGAGTGTCTGAGACTGGATTTGATGAGTCTTCCTCACGTCAGGCCCAGGAGTTTTTCCACTGTGCCACCCAGCTGTTCTTGTTATTATAGCTATAAAAAGAAGACTATTGAATAAATGATCTCTAAGATCTGTTCCAGTGCTGATACTCTATTCTGAGCTCTCTCAGGTTGGCATTCTCTGCTCTATATTCTAAAATCCTTCCCAACTCCAACATTTTAAAATCCTGTCCAGTTCTAGTATTCTATATGCTGAGTGCTTCCTAACTCTGATTTTTGTTGTTCAAAGTGTATCTCCAGCTCTGAGATTCTGATATCATGGAATGCTGCTGATATACTTCTTTCTGTTCATGTATGAATGACAATGCTAATAACACTGCACATCCCAATTAAATGATATTTAAATTTCCTTTAATTGAATACTTACATGGCCTGAAGTCTTATCACTTAACTTAATAATCACATATGAAACAAACTAGTTTTCAACACTTTGGGGTAAGACTTTTTCTTTACATTGGGCCAAAATCAGCCTCTATACTTTTTATCTTCTGTTTCTCATTCTGACCTGTGAAGCCAAACAAAGTATTCCTATGCCTTTTCCACATAAAAGCCTTTCGAATATTTAAAAACCACCATTTTTTCTTTGCTAAATAGGTAATACAGGAGATAAAGCATTGGATTTAGAGTTAAGAAGACCCAAATTCAAATTAGCCCTCAGTCACTGTGCAACCTTGGGCAACTTATTCAATCTCTATTTGCCTCAGTTTCCTCAACTATAAAATAGGATTATTAAGACAACCTTCCTTCTTTCTTACTTCCCTCCCTCCTTTCCTTCCTCTCTCCCTCCCTCTCTTCTTTTGTTTCTTCCTCCCTCCCTTCCTTTTTTCTAGAGTAAAACTTACTAATTTATTCAATTGGTTCTTATATGACATGGACTCCCATAACTTCATCTTGCATGTCACTCTTGTTTGGATAAGTTCCCTTTTGTCCATGTTCCTCCTAAAATGTATCATGCAGAGCTTAACACCCACTCCAAAAGTGGCCTGGTAATAGTAAGGAACTTCTGAACTCAAGTTTTATCTCTAACATAATATTAACTCTATGTCTCCAGGCAATACACTGAGACAATAGGCAACATGGGAGGAACCCATATATTATTTATTTATTATTTGCTTATTTAATAGTAATTTTTTTCCAGTGATGTAGTTTTCAACATTTATCTTTGCAAGCTTTTAAGCTCCAAAATTTTCTCCCTCTTTCTCTTCCCTCCCCCTTCCTTATGGCAGTAAGCAATCTGATACAGCTTACAAATGTATAATCATATTAAAGAGGTAATCAGTTGAAGAAGGTTCTACAACAAAAAGTTCCCTCCAATGAGAAGATCACAGTTACCTGGTCCAGGACAAAAATTAAGGAATGAATGAACATACAAACAAATAAAAATCATGTTCTTCCCCATGCATATAAAGAGTATAAAAGGGACTGACATTCAAGTGGAATAATTTTAGGAAGATCTTTGATCATGAATAAGGTAGACTAGATTAGAGATGGAAAACATGTGGCCTATACCTGTTCTCCACAATATTCTTGAATGGGCCTGAACCAGATTAAAAAATTTAGGGAAAATTTTTTAAAAAAATAAATAAAAGTGCAATAGAATATAGAGAATATCATTACATGGTTCTTTAAGTTAGCATTCAACCATTATCCCAGTAGGGATTCTCAGATACAGTTTAGTAGTCCCCTGTTTTATTTGAATTTGACATCATTGGACTGAATTATCTCTTGAGGCTCCTTCCAGCTCTGGGAAATGCTGTGTGATGCTTTGATTTTTTTTATTTACTTATGTATTTATTTTATTTTTATCAAAGCTTTTTATTTGTATAACATAGGTATGGGTAGTTCCCCAGCATTGATCTTTACAAAGCTCTCCATTACAACTTTTACCCCCAGTCCCCTCCCCTCCCCTAGATGGCAGGAAGTCCACTACATGTCAATAATATTGAAATACTTGACAAGTTGTGCAAGAAAAATCCTATCTACATGAAAAAAAAAAGAAAATCAGAGAAAGGCAACACAATGCAAGCAAACATCAATAAAGATCATGAAAATGTTACATTGTGGTCCATATTTCATATCCCTCTCTCTGGGTGTATATGGTTTTCTTCAGTGAATAATTGGAACTGGATTGAGACAATCAATTCCTTGTTGCAGAGAGCCATATCCATCAGAATTGATCATCATGTAATATTGTTGTTGCTGTGTTTAATGATTTCCTGGTTCTGCTCGTTTCACTCAGCATCAGTTCATGCAAGTCTCTCCAGGCCGCTCTGAAATCGTCCTGCTGGTCGTTTCTTACAGAGCAATAATATTCCATAACATTCATATACCATAATTTATTCAACCACTCTCCAATTGATGGGCATCCATTCAGTTTCCAGTTTCTAGCCACTACAAAAAGGGCTGCCACAAACATTCTTGCACATGTGGGGCCCTTTCCCTTCTCTAAGATTTCTTTGGGATATAGGCCCAGTAGAAACACTGCTGGGTCAAAGGGTATGCACAGTTTGATAACTTTTTGAGCATAGCTCCAAATTGCTCTCCAGAATGGTTGGATCCATTCACAGTACCACCAACAATGTATTAGTGTCCCAGCTTTCCTACATCCCCTCCAACATTCATCGTTATCCTTTCCTGTCATTTTAGCCAATCTGACAGGTGTGTAGTGGTACCTCAGAGTTGTCTTAATTTGCATTTCTCTGATCAATAGAGATTTGCAGCAACTTTTCATATGACTAAAGATGGTTTTAATTTCATCATCTGAAAATTGTCTGTTCATATGCCTTGACCACTTATCCATTGAAGAGTGGCTTGAATTCTTATATATATGAGACAATTATATATTTTAGAAATGAGGCTTTTATCAGGACCATTAAATGTAAAAATGATTTCCCAATTTGATGCTTCCCTCCTAATCTTGCTCTGCATTAGTTTTATTTGTACAGAAACTTTTTAACTTAATATAATCAAAATTATCTATCTGGTGTTCAATTAGGAATTCCAGATCTTCTTTGGACATAAATTTATTCCATCTCCACAGGTCTGAGAGGTAAACTATATTATGTTCCTCTAATTTGCTTACAAAATCACTCTTTATATCTAGATCTTGAACCCATTTAGATCTTATCTTGGTATGTGGTGTTAGGTATGGGTCAAGCCCTAATTTCTTCCACACTAGTTTCCAATTTTCCCAGCAGTTTTTGCCGAATAGTGAGTACTTATCCCAAAAGATGCTTTGATTTTTTCAGGAACACACACACACACACACACACACACACACACACACACACTCACTCACAATAAGTGAGCATTATATATATATATGTAAACACGTTATAAATATAGCATATATTCTATATTCTTTTACTTTTCTTTCTCTTCCTCTTCTTCCTCTTTCTCCTCCTCCTCCTCCTCTTCTTCTTTTTCATCATCATCATCTTCTGCTTCTTCTTCTTTCTTTTTGTCTTTGTCTCTGTGTCTTTCTCTCCCCCTCCCTCCTTCCCTCTCCTTCTTTCTTTTTCTCTCCAATAAGCAGGTGTTAGAATTGAGTCTCCCCCCTCCCTCCTACATCCTGAAATTTGGCTCACCCAGCCTTCTCTTTGTTTCTCACACTCAATATTCATTGTTTCCCCTAACTTTGCTTTGACTGTGTCCACTTCCTAGAATGCTCCCTCTCCTTCTCTCTGCCTCAAAAAATCTTTTTCTTCTTTCAAAATGGAGTTCATATGCTGTCTTCTATAGAAAACCTTTCTTAGTCTCCTCTACAATAATATCCTTCCTTCCTAAGATTGTTGGAGTTTAGTCATTTTCAATCATATCTAACTCTTTGTGACCCTTTATGAGGTTTTCTTAGCAAAGATCCTGGAGTGATTTGCCATTTCCTTCTCCAGCTCATTTCACAGAGGAGAAAACTGAGGTAAACAGGGTTAAGTGACTTGCTGAGGACCAGGCTTGCCTCTTTATCCATTGTGCCACTTGGCTTCCCTCCTTAACTACCTTTTATTTAACCAGTTCATATTTATTCTTTCTGTATTTACATTCTTATCTCACCTGCTAAAATGTAAACTCTTTTTTATTAGGAATCACTTAATTTGTTTTTTTTTAATTCTTATAATCTAACATTACTAATAGATGCTTGTTGATGTATTGATTGATCTAAAACCAGTATTCTTTACACTATACTAACATACTTCTCCAAAGAATGACATTCACAGCTGAGGCTCAGCTTTTAAAATCTCCTTGGTGTTAACATATTTCTGAGATCAGGTCTGATTAAAAATAGCCCAAGGCCATTTAGAGTTGCTTCTGGGAATGAAGAGAGTGATCACACTGGGGAATATCTACCTCTAATTATCATAACATGATGAGCACAACATGGCGGAAGGATATGCCAAATTTGGATTCAGAGGACTTGAGTTCAGTGCCTATCTGACCTACTATCTTAAGAATTTCTAGCACTAGCATAGTGCCTGGCACATAGTAAGTTCTTAATAAATGATTATTTAATGACTGAGAACCTCAGTTCTCAAGTTTGATTACTTGTAAAATGAAAGACTTTGACTAGACAATACTAAAATATCAAGTTCTAAATTCTAATAATAGAAATACCAATATTTAATGGAATACAAAGTGAAGTAAGTAGAGCTAGAAGAACAATTTATACACTAGCAACAATAATGTAAAGATAATTGTGAAAGATTTAGTAACCCTAATCAACATAATGACCCACCATCTTACCAAAAGCCTCTTGATGAAACATGATGTCCACATCCACATAAGAATTGAAAGAATCAGAGTGCAGGCTAAAGTGTATTTTTTCTCTCTTTTTTCTTTGCTTTTTCTTTTTCTTTTTTTTTGGTGAGGGGGGAATGTGGTATATTTAATGCAGAAATTTATTTTGCAGGGCTTCATATTTGAAATGGGCTTTGCATTTCTTGCCCTGTCAATGGATGGAATAAAGGTAAAGGAAGGGAAAGAATTTGGAACTGAAAATAAAATAAATTTTAATAAAAAGGAAAAATAATAAAATAAAATATTTAAGAAATGGAGGGAAGAATAAAGAAAAAGAAAAAAGAAATGAAAGAAAGAAAGAAGGAAAAGGAAAGAAAAGAAAGAGAAAGAGAAGAAAAAAAAAGAAACCCTTTGACCTGGAAAGGAGATGATTTAATTGAGATCACAAGACATAAGAGTTAAGCCCAAAACTCAAGATTTCTGATTCTGAGCCCCGGCTAAGGCTTTCCCCGCTGTACCTTATTGACAACTCACCTGCAGAGGGACATTTGGTTTGGAGGGGAAAAGGGCTGGCAGAGAGATCTCTCTGTTTCATCTATGGATACTTCTCTGAAACTCGCTACTAATTGGCATTAAGAAATGTTTTCTGAAGAAACTGTCGTGGAAAGAACTGGAATACAGAGAAAAAAATTAAGTTTCAAAACGGGGTAGAAGAGTCATTTTGTTGCTACCTTTTCAAATTCAATAAACACTTTAAAAAGATCACAACATAACAGAAGTTCACAGTTTTGTATACAAATTTGTTTGTTAGAATGTTTGTTATGCTGGCAATTATTAAGTTTATAGTTGGAGTTTTTTAAGTACATTGGATTTGTAGCTGCATTCAAACTCCTGTCCTGCTGTATACTAC
The DNA here is from genome assembly GCA_023553655.1 of Myrmecobius fasciatus. Classification (NCBI taxonomy): domain Eukaryota; kingdom Metazoa; phylum Chordata; class Mammalia; order Dasyuromorphia; family Myrmecobiidae; genus Myrmecobius; species Myrmecobius fasciatus. The sequence goes on along the minus strand of JAJPUD010003273.1, from coordinate 206,293 downwards.
CTATATGACTTTGATGAAATCATTTAATTGACCTTGACTGAAATTTCCCATTTTCAAAATGAGAAGATCTCCAGTGTCCCTTCCATCACTACCCAGGATCTCTCCAGGTATTATAGTCTGGAATGCTCCAAAAATCATTCTTCTCTCAGAAAGTGATGTCCCATGTTTCCTAGAACCCATGCTCAGGCCCAGCCTCCAATAAAGGAGCTGTATCCTATTGGGGTTCCTCAGCCTGGTAGGGATCCTCCCAACTTCCTTTCCCTGGGCCCAGGAAACTTGAACTGTGAGTTAATACAAGTTAAGGGTGTTGTTTTAGTTCATCATATCTCACAAATATTTACCTTGGAGGACTCTAAATACAGTCCCAAAAGGAAGCACACCCATTCCTGATGGCAATTTCTCAGGATAAAAAGACAGTCTGCTCCATGATCCCATCAGGAGACGGTGATCTGACTGAGATGACAAGTGGAGAGCTGGAATCTCCAGCTAGTGCAGGTAAAAATGATGTGAATTGTATAATGGACTTTACTTTGCTGGAAAATAACATGGAGATTAACCTGGTAGAGACACTTGGGCCAAAATAATACAACTCCTTATTGCAACAAGAAATTCCATTGCTATCTTCTAGTTTGGTTTAAGTTCTTCTCATGGTTGGTGAGACTAGAATTTATTAGTTCCCAGAGATCCTCCTTAAATAGGTGAGCTGTGGTGAATCAACTTTAGTCCAATCTTCTCATTACTGTTTAGTCCCAACCTTTAAAAATTTGCATTTTAAAGCTATCTTTCCTATTGGATTCAATGTTTCATTCGATTTTATTTCAAGTTAGCAATGCCATATTTGCTTCTCTGTTTGCCTTTATTGAGGTAATATTTTAATTGACTTGGACTCAAGCAACTAGGTGGTACAGTGTTAGAAAGTGCTGGACCTGAGAATGAAAGATCAGAGTTCAAATTGTCTCCTAGACACTAGCTTTGCAAACTTGAAAAAAATCATTTAATTTCTGTTTATCTCAGTTCGCAATATATAAAATGGGAATAATAATAATACCTACATCCTAAGATTGTTGTGAAATTCAACTGAGATAACATTTGTAAAGTCCTTTGCAAATGTTAGATGCAGTGTGATTCATAATAATAATAATAATAAACAATTGCTTACTATGCAGAAAGCAGCTATGAAGCAGTATGAGAGGTAATCTATGAAACTACTTACAGATAGTTGTACAATAGTAGGAGCTCAACTGACTGAGTTGTGTAGATAATTGAGAATTGATTAGTTGCTTTTTTTTTGGATGAAAAGTAACCCATGGTTTCTTATTAATGAAATCTATTCTTATGGACAAAATGGAAAGATGTGGTAAAAAAAAAAATACGATTAAATTGATTCCTGTCAGTAGAAAGACTAGATCTGAGTCCCTGTGATCTGTCCTTGGTCCTCTTTAACCTTTTAATCACTTTTCAGTCATTGATTAAATAAAGGCACCTTTATTTTTAATTTGCTAATAATATAAAGCTGGAATAATTGGTCATACACTGAATGACAAGATCCAGATCCCCCTCTAATGCTGATAGATTAGAACTCTGGGCTGAATCTAATATAAAAAATTTAATAGAGATAAATGTAGAACCTTAAACTTTGATTCAAAAAATCAACTTCACAAGAGGATGATGAAGGGTGACTAGGCAGCAATTTATTTGAAAAATATATGAAAATTTTAATAGATTTCAAATTCAACTTGAGTCAAAGGAGTGATATGGCAGCCAAATCAGTTAGTCCAATCTTGGAAAGCTTTAAGAAAGGCATAATTCCCAGAATTTATAGTTTATAGGCTTGCCACACTCTACTTTGGTTAGATCACATCTATGCTCAGGAATATGAATTATATTTTAGCAATGATATTGATAAACTAAAAGAAAATCCAGAGAAAGATAGTGATCACAATGGTGAAGGGCCTCAAGTTGATGCCATGGGAATATTGGTTAAATGATCTAGGGTTGTTAGTCTGGAGAATAAAAGATTCATGAGAGACTAGAGCTAATTTTAAGTGTTCAAAGATCTGTCACATGGAAGTAAGATTAGGTTTGTTCTCATTGACCCCAAAGAGAAATGGGTGATTGTTGCAACTAGTTGGAGATACAGTTCCTGAGGTCCTTTACAATTCTGAATTTCTATGTTTTAGTATTCAATGCTCAAATAAGAACATAACCCCAGTGTTCCAGGCTGGGGAGGAGGAGAGTACAGGTACTGAGGAACTCAAATTTCCACTTAACCTCAATTTTCATTTATAGACAGATATGCAGATACTTCCATTATTCTACTCTCAAAGTTCAAAATCTTCCATTTTCCCACCTTAGTTCATCATCAACACTAGGACATGAGCATTGTTGATTTTTACTGTAATTACTCTTAACAGAGAGAGCTATCACCAAGTAATATCCTAAAAACATGTTTCTAGAGCTGCCCATATTTGATAACTGTCTGGTGTGTGTCCTTGAGTGGATGAAGGTCAGAGCTATTGTTTATCATCTATTACATGTCCATATGTCTACTTCATGGAGGAAATGTCACAATTGTCAGGAGCTCATCACTGCCACAAAACATCTGTGCTACAGAAGGTGAGAGACAGCAATTGGCCTCCAGTCACCAAAGGCTAAATAGCCCATAACAGCTTAAGGGAGATATTTTAGTTAGGTATTCATAGAATCCTTGTGGAAAATTAACTTTCTTCTTTGAGCTTGTGCTTGTAGTTTTTAGGGAACTAATTGTCCCTTCTTTAGGGAGAACTTCTAGATTTACAATAGTTTTTGACATTGGTCAGGATCTAATTTATTTGTCTCTCCAGATTTAGTTCTTGATCTTTACATTTGTGCTAGAACTAAGCTTTTATCCTTGCTGTAATGTTGGGTGGTGTGGCCTCCCAGGATTAGGTCCCTCTGGAGCTTTAAGGTTCAGTATGATGGATCTTTGTGGCACTTTCTGGAATCTGAGTATAAAATGTTGGGGACTAAGCATAGGTGAAATGTCTTGTCCAAAGTCAACTATTAAGCTAGAACTCAGTCCTTCTGCATCCCAAGCCTGAAATCTTCATTCTACCTAAAGCTACTGTCTGGTATGCTATGTCAGCTCAGACTGATTCTGTAATCACTTTTGGCTTTTATACCATTTCTGCCTTGTTGACTGGCTTGGTCCATTTTGACCTTTACCTTTTATGTCCCAATGATTAAAAAAGTCATAACTTCATATTTTAAAAGGACTTTAAGGTTTAGAAAAATATTTTGTTCATAACAACCCATTGAGTTAGTATGATGATTGCCTTTATTTTATAAATTATAACATTGAGTCCCAGAAAGGGAAAATTTATTTACCCGAGTTGATTCAACTAGTAAGGGCAAGAGACAGAACTAGAATCCACATTCTATTACTCCATGTCCAGCATGCTTTCTACTCTAATCTACTGATGACACTCACCTTCTTTTCTACTTATTTCTAGTCTTCATTTCTAACCTTTGCCTTACTTCTGCCAGTTCTGTTTTCCATCTTGCTGACCCTGGCCTTGGACTGACTGCCTTCACACATGGGTAATTGCAGCACAATTCCTTATGGCAGTAGAAATGGGAGTCACTAGATGTGTTCCTTAGTGATACCAAGAGAAAACATCTCTTAGGGAAGCCACTGATTCATAAGATACCAACTTTCAACAACAGTTTCCTGCTTGAAAGTTGTGGATAGATCTTGAACCTTCAGAGCCAGAACTTCTCTGCCAGGAGGCCTCAATCAGATATATTCAGGCAATGATTTGATTTTTCTTTCTTGGATTAATTTCTCTTTCAATGTCTCATTATATCATGACAATGACTTTGACTTCTTGAAGGTTCTTCTAGTAGAGAATAAATACATCCTACCTAAGGAAGAACTTCAGGTATTCATCCTGCTGATATACACTGTATATTATCTAAGGATGAGCCTAGATCAGTGCAGTGAGACCCTTAATCCATCACCAGAGGTTTAGCCAACAGAAGATGAAGTTTTTCATCCATGACAATACATTAAACTTGTCTAGAAAGGCCTTCAGCATTGGGATAAATGTTGCTAGAGGAAATACCCAACAAAATACAATTATGGATCTAAGAAGTATAATATTGATCCTTTATAATTAATCAATCAACAAGCATTTATTAGCTATCTACTATGTATCAGGCACTGTACTAAGTGAAGAGAACACAATGAAAGGTAAAACTAAAGACCCTGCTCTAAAGAGTTCACAATCTTATAGGAGAGAAAACTGTGAGATAGAAGCCAAAGGAAAGACACTGGGAGAAGCAAGAGTAGAAGACATGTCTTTGGCTTCAGGAAGCTCATAGTCTGTTTGAGAAGACAAGATACATAAGAGTTAATTATAACTTCCATTTCTGCAGTGCTTTCAGGTTCACAAAGCACTTTCTTGACAATAGCTTTATGAGGTAGGTAATATCTTTATTATTATCCTCATTTGAGAGATAAGGAAACAGATCTAGAAAGATGAAGGAGTAATCAAGAAGAGTAAGGACAAGGGCCAGGGCTTGAAACCTAATCTTTGGGATCTATTATTGTTGTTCAGTCATTCGTGACTCTTCATGATCTGATGGATAATCCCATATCAGGCCTTTTTATCTTCCATTATCTCTCAAAGACTGTCCAAATTAGTGTTCATTGTTTCTATGATAGTATCTATTCATCTCATTCTCTGCCATCTTTTTTTTATTTTGCCTTCAATCTCCAACATCAGTCTTTTTCAATGAATCCTTTCTTCGCATTATGTCAAAGTATTTAAGCTTCAGCTTTAGTATTTGCCCTTCCAATGAATAGTTTAAATTTATTTCTTAAGATATTAACTGATTTAATCTCCTTGTTGTCCAAGGGACTCTCAAAAGCCTTTTTAGCATCACAATTTTAAAGCATCAATTCTGCCATGCTCAGCTTTCCAAATAGTCCAACTCTCACAACCTTATGTTGCTACTAGAAGAACCATATCTTTTCATAATATGAATCTTTGTTGGCGAGGTGACGTCTCTGTAAGCTGTCCATATTTGCCTTCCAAGAAGCAAATGTATTTTAATTTTATGGCTACAGTTGCTGTCTGCAGTGATCTTTGAGCTCAAGAATATAAAATCTGATACTGTTTCAATTTCTTCTCCCTCTATTTACCAGAAAGTGATGGGACCAGTTGCCAAAATTTTAGTTGTTACTTTTGATACTAACTTTCAAGCCAGGTTTTATGCTCTCCTATTTCATCCTCATCAAGAAGCATCTTAATTCCTCTTTACTTTCTGCCATTAGAATGGTATCAGCGACATATCTGAAATTGTTGACATTTCTCCCAACAATCATAATTCCAGGTTTTGATTCATCCAATCTGGTATTTTGCATGATATACTCTGTATATACATTAAATAAATAAGGTGACAACTTATAACCTTGTCATACTCCTTTTCCAATCTTAAACCAGTCAGTGGTTTCCTGTGAAGTTCTAACTGTTGCTTCTTCCTAAATATAAGTTCCTCAGGAGACAAGTAAGATAATCCAGTACTCCCGTTTTGTTTTTTGTTTTTTTTATTTTTGAAGACTTGGCATATTTTGTTGTGAGGCAATACAGTTAAAGACTTTAGTATAGTCAATAAAACAAAAGTAGATGTTTATCTTGGAAACCTATTTCTCCATAATCCAGTAAATATTGGCAATTTTGTCTCTAGCTCTTTTGTGTCTTTGAAAACCATCCTGCTCTTCTGGTAATTGAGAACGAGTTAAATAATATAATAGATCTCACAAGGCAGCATGAGCTGAAAATCAGAGTCATATATACATAGCTAAAAGGATGTCTGAACTAGGCAGTTCAGGGAAAGTTTTCTGCCAGGGCTTGGGAATGAACAAGTCCTTGAAGGCAGAGTATGTCATTCTAGGTATGGTGCATCTGAGCCAAATCACAGGAGGATGAGATGAGCCTATTGTAAAAGAAGGGGAACAATGGGGAAGCATAACTGTCTGAAAGTAATGTGGGGTTATTCAGACAAGCAGCAGGCATGGGGCAGAGCTGGAGAAATAGGCTGGAGCCAAATTATAGAAGGCTTCAAATGTTGGGTGAATAATTTTAGATTTTACTCTGTGGGCTAGTGATCCCTAACTATGCAATAAAAAGGGATTCTTCTGTTTTCTTCCCTGAATAAGAGGAGAGAAGCAAAAAGAGGGATTGGCAGTGAAGCCTGGAGAGACCAACAATGATATCTAGTTTTCTTGCATTCTGAACAATTTTATTGCTACTACTTCCAAGAAATCTTCTCTGATTTACATGGTTGCTCACATAACACCATTTTTTACTTCTCCACTGCACTGTAATCTTATTTCTTATGTATATATTTCTAACTCCTCTAATAGACCTGTGAGTTCTATAATGGCAGGGATGGTGTTCTAGCTGATTTTGATCTTCTCCAGCACTTAGCATAAAGTTCTTCATTCAGTAGGCACTTAAAAGATGGATACTGAATGAATGCTCCTTGTCCTGCCGCAAATCCTTTTGCACGTGAGACTCTCTAGAAAATTCCAGCTACCCCAGGTTCAAATTATAATATATTTTACTAGTCAACCAGATGACAAAAATTAGTTTAAAGCAAAGGCATTTAATGAAATCCCTAGAGGCAGCTGGGCCTGAAGTTAGGAAGACCATTCAAATCTGACATTAGACATTTAGGATCTGTATAACTACATAAGGTACTTGACCTCTTTCTGCCTGTTTCTTCAATGCAAAATGAGGATAATAATAGCACCTACTTCCAAAAGTTATTATGAGGATCACATGAGATATTTGTAAAGCTTTTAGCATAGTACCATGCATATAGTAGGAACCTAACAAATGCTAGTTTCCTTCCTTCTTTCCTTCCTTTCTTCCTTCTTTCCTTCTTTTTTCCTTTTTCCTTTCTTCCTTCCTTTTTTCCTTCCTTCTTTTTTCCCTTTGTCCGTCCTTCCTTCCTCCCTTTTCCCCCTTTTCCTTCCTTCCTTCCCTCTTTCCTTCCTTCCTTCCTTCCTTCCTTCCTTCCTTCCTTCCTTCCTTCCTTCCTTCCTTCTTCCTTCCTTCATTATCTCCTGCTTTTATTATATGTGTCCAACAACAAGCTCCTCCCTTTCACCAGACTTTTTAGCTATTCTATTATTAATTTAAGGTGTTTTTATATCAAGCACATTCTTTTCCAAATTCTTCCTCTTTCTTGGTGGTCCTAATAGGATTGTTTCTCTTTCATGAAACATTGTGATTGCGCCATATTCTCTGCTGATTTCAGGACTAAAGATGTTCCAGCCATGGGGACTAGTACTTATATGGGGTTTGCTTACAATATCCTCGGCTCAAGCTACACCAAGAGGTCAGGCAGTTTTGATCATTGGTCCAGAAGTCATCAATAAAGGTAAGTCACGGTGATAGGACAAAGGTAAGTCAGAAGGACAGGACAGGAGATACTGCCCCATACTAAAACCATTAGCTCTACAACATGAAATTGGTAGATATCAAGGTCCATATCAGTCAAAAGATTCAAGTACCAGGTACTAGAGAAAATATTGTTGACATCACAGTCATGAGTCCAGAACTCTTTGAAACAGCTTCTACTGAGACCTTCTTTGACTATCTGTCCACCTTAGACAAGTCATCAGTACCAGAACCAACAATGCTTATATGGAGACTAGAGAAAGATGGGAATTCAGATTATGACTAGGTATGACTGGACTTGGGGCTTAGTTTGAGGCTAGTCTTGCAGTTTAGTCTATAACAGAATCAAGAATCAATCTATGCCTGTGGTTGATGTTTGTTCTGGATGTGTGTGTGGGTCTCAGCTCAGTATGTGTCAGAGGTTTGAGAAAGACTTACTGGATCACACAGAGAGACACTACGATTTTAGCTTTGAGTTGCATCTGTAACTAAGATTTCTGTTTTTGAGGAAGAGTCTGGCTGATCCATTGTTTGCAGTGAGACAATACAGTAGCAGTGAGGGGAAGTTTATTGGCAGTTGGGGTATAGAAAATAAGGTAAGGAAACAACAAGAGTGGGAGAAACCATGAAAGATTCCAGTTGTGAGAACAGTTGACAGGAGAGGAGAATCATCCCCTAGAAATACCCATTCTCTGAGAAAGAGAGAGAGAAAGATGTTAAGGTGAAAGGAGCTTGGCAATGGGGGAAGGAGGTGGGGTAGATGAGGGAGCAACAGCTGTTGCTTGTCCTCCATTGCTGAAGAGGTCCATGGCATCAGGGAGATGTCTCCTCCATCGGGGCCATTTGGGTGGCAAGATTATGGATCAGGATGAATGAAGAAGGCTCTGGATGCAGTAGGATTTCTTGACTTTTTTAAGCTAAAGTTTTTCCAAGGTCTCAGTTTGACTGAGTCAAAAACACCCAATTACTGATTAAGGTTAGGTAAGAATCAAGGCAAAGAATGGGCTCTTTTATCTAAACAAAGAAACAAAAAAAATACAATCTGGGAGAGGAAAACCCTCAGGATTTCTGATCAATGGAATTGCTATTTACATTCACTCTCAGTCAATTAAGGCTCAACCAATGACCAATTGACCTGGGACCTATAATTGACCAAGCTATGAGAGTCTGGATGATTTGGGTTTAAGGTTTACAAAGGTTTAAAAAAGAAATCTAGTCTTCAATGGGAGGTTTCAGTAGTATTATTACCATATGTAGAAAGAAGAAAGGGGAAGGAAGGAAGGAAGGAAAGAAGGAAGGAAGGAAGGAAGGAAGGAAAGAAGGAAGGAAGGAAGGAAGGAAGGAAGGAAGGAAGGAAGGAAGGAAGGAAGGAAGGAAGGAAGGAAGGAAGGAAGAAAAGAGTTCATTTGTTCAACTGATCAATTCCATTTGGGTTCCCAGAGGGGCAATTCTACTCATAGAAGTTGTTGTTTGTCCTTTGTTATCAAAAAGACCATGACATTAAGGAGAGGTGATGCCATGACATGCAAGTGAGTTGTATTTAAGTGAGGGCAAGTTGTATGTGCACAGGATAATACATGGAAAAAACAGGAGGTTCAAGGACAATGGTCTGAGAATAGTCAAAAGGAAGAAGCATGTTCCATGGGGAAAGCATTGCAATTCTCTGGATGTAGATGCCCTGGTACAAGACTTCAATAGCTATGCCCTACTTATAGCTCTGCTCAAGAAGCACAGTAGTCCAGCAGCTAAGCTGACAGGAAATACTCTGCTACTCTGTTGAACCCCAGTTCCTCTTGGATAAAATGGCAATAATATTTGTACTATTAACATTAAGGAGATTTTTTTAGGAAAGTGCTTCATAAATCATGTTTTATATAGTAAGTATGATTTCAAGGAATTTTTTTCAGTTTTTCACCAGGAACTCGTGAATCATGATGCTATTAAACTCCTAAAAACCTTGCCTATTTATGAAGCTATGGAAAAGAATGAGGTCAACAGCTTGCCCTTGATTGGAGGCCTTGTCAACAATTTTCTGAAGCAGATTATATGGTGAGCAATTTAGTGATTCCAAGTACATCCTGATATGACTCAGTCTTTGGAAAAAAGGATTTCAATTTAACTTGTTTCCAATAATAGTTGATTCAATTCAATTCAGTAGCATTTATTAAGGATTATATTCTAAGTATTGTGCTAAGCAGGGAGACATTTTCTTCCCTTAAGGAGCTTAGAATCTAGTTGACTCAGGAACAAGGTGAAATCATGATGCTATACAAACAGCCCCGGATTTAGAGTCCTGGGCCTTGAGGTTAAGCCTCTTAAACATTCTGGACCTTCACTTTCCCAATTTGCAAAATAGAGTTGAACTAGATAATCTAGGAGATCTAAAATTGCATCTTCTTTATATATTATCCCATATGTGTATGCATGTATGTGATGTAAAGTGTGTGAGTGTATGTCAGAGAGACAAAGTATATGTATGAAGTGAGCAGAGAAAGCTGGGTATAAGGGGTTTATACAGCACCAACAGGATAAGGTATTATAGGCCTATATCAAAGTCTGACTTTTGCACTTGAGAATATATTTCTGTGCTCTCTTCATCTCTCTCTCTGTTTCTTTATCTCTTCTCTCTTTATTTCTGCCCATCTGCTTCTCTCATACACACAGACACACACACATCCCTATGTGGTAGCCTCTATGTGTAACTTTCTCCTCCAGAACCAGACTTTAGTGTAACAGAGAATTTAGCATAAACTCAGTTCCTATAGTCCCTCAAGATCAAGACTGATGTGGATGTGTGTTTTAATGTACATTTATAGAAAGTCTAATTAAAAAGTATCCCTAAAATGGTTGTTCTACATGCCAGTCCTTAGGCAGCTGCTTACCTTGTCCCTTAGTTGCTATCCTGTATGTTTATATGAAGGAATGGAGTGGGTATGTGGTTATGTATGTGTGTTAGTATACCTGTGTTTATGTGTGTTTTTGTATAGATACCTGTGTGTATATGTATAAGTGATGAAGTTTTGCTCTGGAAATAATGATCTTTCAGCTCTCAGAGATTCTAGGATTCTAGGATTCTATAGTGTTACAAGAAGACTATGTCAGTCAATTCAGTAAGAAAAGTCAAACAAAATAGTCATTTGATATTCTATGACATTCACTTTCACTAATGTAAAAATAAGCCTATTTACAAATCACCACCACAAGAAGTATGTTTGGGTCTGATGGTTTATCCTTGCCACTTATGTTTTTTTTGTATATAAATGTGTCACGTGCAAACTTCCTCCCTCTCATTAAGAAGGAAGGCACCTTGGTCCCAACACAACATCTTGAGTCTAGGAATAGGAAACCTTGGCTACATCTTTGTTTCATTGTCATTCCCTTGCTGCAGGCTGAAAGTTACTGAGGCTAGCATTCCCCATGTAGTATTTCAAATTTCTGAGGAGCAACATCTCCAGATCAGGATCCCCCTGGATATGGTGGCTGGCTTCAACACGTGAGTAATCCCACCAAGGGTTTGGGCCTCCTCCTTCATTGAAGCTGGGGCTTCAGGGAGTAGCACTCGTCCAAATCAAGACTATCCTCCCATTTCTCTTCCCCAGGGTTCCTCAACTTCCATCACTATTATTGGGCCCAGGTTAAATCCAATCTTACTTAAATCCTTGTGGATGTGGTCTACCTGAGCAGACACTCAGTCTTCCCAACTTCCTCCTGCCAACTCTTTGGATAATTTTTGCCTGCTGACTTCTATTGGGAGATTGGGTGAAGTTTAAGGTAATTTCCAATGGTATCTCTTTTCCCTTTTAGCATAATTTCCCCAAAACTCGTAGAGCTGCACATGGAAATTGATGTCATAGCTGAAGTCCATACAGTAATTGACCATCAAGGGCCCTCTCATTTAGTCCTCAGGCATTGTTCCAACAGCCCCAATAACTTACGCATCAGTCTTCTACAAAAGTGAGTATTTGTCATTTTATAACTAATAATTCTTTATAGCTAGGCAGCACTTTATAATTCTTTAAAGTACCTCCTAGTCCATCTGATTTGATTCTTTACTTTATCAACGGAGTCACCTTTATTTTTTTCAAATTATATAAGATGAAATCTAATAGATATAAATGTATATTCTTACACTTGGATTAAAAGGTATCAATTTTGTAAGTATAAGGGTAGGCATGGTTATGTGGCACTTTATCCAAAAAAATATTTGAAGAGGTGTTAAGTGGACTAGTCATAAGCTTTATATACTTTTGTGTATTGTGATATGGCAGCCAAGAATGCTACTTCATCTTGGACTGCATTTGCAGAAGCATCATATTCACAACTTAGGAGGACAATATCACACTTTATGCTTCCCTGATCAATTGAAATATGTAATACTGTGTTGAGACATGAGCAAATCATTTTAGGAAAGACAGCTATTCTATCAGGGACCTTTTTATCATACCCCAAAACAATCAAAGAATGTCAATAATGAATACTCAATAATATCTTCCAATCTCTACAAAATTTTACAAGGATAGACTCCATTTGTATTGAAGATACAGAAGTCAAGAAAAGAATCAGGTCATCTTTCACAAACATGTTAAACAGCCAAGCACATGTTTATAGACAAAAAAAAGAATGAAAGTGGAAAATAATACATGATCTCATTATTTTTTTTGCTTAACTAATTTTTAAAAAGCATTTCATTGGGTAGAGTAAAATTTGCCCTGAAAAAGCTTTCCTTTAAGAGAGTACAGTTTATACATATATTAAAAATAATATGATTCATTGAAAATGTAGCAAGAGGTATAAATTTATTCAGATTATTGATAAGCTCTAGACTATAGAGATGAATCTGACCCAAGAAGTTTACTACCCTATAGGATATCAATTGCAGGTCCAAAATCAATAGATTTTTTTATATGCTCCAGATGTTTCTCTTTGCAAATAACAGTGTACCAATTACATTAAATATGGGAACACTGCCAAGCCTTCCAAGTGGGACCCACATTAGCTAATAAAAAGTCAACTCTTCACATGGGGATAAAACATGGATGATGAATGCATATTTAATTATATAAAAATCCATAAAGCTGGTTAATATATAAATAAATAAAACTTGGAAAGTAAAGAGAAAATAAACTTGAGCAAGAATGAAATTGATTCTCACAAAACTCTCATCATTCCTTTATTTTTATTATTCTTTGAATGAATTATTTAATGAACCAATATTTATTAAGACTTTGATATGTGTCAAGCACTGTGTTAAATGCTAAAAACACAAATATAAAAGCAAAGAATTTGGGTGCCCTCAAAGTACTTACATTGTAATGAAGGAAATAATGCTTGTAGAAAAATTGTGAACAGGATTGGTGAGTAATGTCACAAGGGGATTATGAGATACTCCTTTCAGAATAAATGGCAAAGTTAATTTGATTATGGTTCCTGGTTCCAAAAAATGGGAAGGAGATTTTGTAGGAGAAGTTGAAGAGGTTGGAAGAAAATAAAGCATGGCCAAGACTTTCCAGAAATAGTGCCTAGAAGAGATATCCACTAATTCAGAAAGGGGGGCCTCAAAGCTAAATTCTTCCTGGACTTAATCTCTGAGAGGGACAGTTTCATCTTTGGCAAAGAGATCGTAGTAAGGCCAGAAAAAAGGGAATCCCTTAATGTGGTAATAAAAATGGCTTTCTGTTGTTGATAAACCTCTGGGAATTGTGATAATCTATGACCCCTTAAATGATAAATATAGGCACACAGAAACACAAATTATGTCTAGGAAATACTAACAACTTAACTATTTTAATGAGCTAGCTCACTAAACCACAAGAAAATGTGATTATCTGTTTTCTACAGTATAACTACATAGAGTTCATTTTCCTGAGACTTCTGCATATGTGATCTTTAGTATGGTCCAATTTTTTGTGGTCCCAATGAACTTGCTCTTGGCAAAGATACTATAGTAATTTGACCATTTCCTTCTATGATGTGTCTCCATTTTACAGATAAGAAACCGATACAAATAAATAATAAGTAACTTGACCAGGTTATACAGATAATAATGTCTGAGGTCACATTTGTACTCAGAGCTTGCTGACTCTAGGGTCAATACTCTACTCAATACTCAATGATCTACTGCCTTACCTAGTTGCCTCACTATAAATATTGACAGTGGTCAAAAAGGAGTGAAATATTCAGGTATCCTTAATTCTAAAAAAAAGAAAGAAAGAAAAATATTTTCCTATTCCCTATTCAGTTATTATTTCATTGCTATCCTCCACTACTTTGCTTAACTTCTTGAAAAAGTCTATGTCCAAATCCTCTATCTTACCACCTTTTTCTCAGCTTCTTTCGGTGTAGGTTCAATGATCTTTTAAAAATGATCTATTATTTTATTGATACTCTTTTGCTTACATTGCTTTCAGTTCCCAGTGACTACCCCATTCCCCCATACATCCCTCTCAAAAAAAGAGAAAGAAACCTTCCCTTATTAAAAAAAAAATAAGAAAGTTGATATTTTTTGGCTATTGTTTCAATGCAAGCCTTATTCTACATGTAAAATCTATCACTTCTTTGCCAGTAGGTGAAAAACATGTTTCATGACCCATTAATCCTTTGAAATTACAACTAAATCCTGTGCTCATTAGAATTTTGGAAAATTTTTTGCATTTTCAATGATTTCTTTACCCAATGATTATGCTTTTTTACTTTGCTATAGCTTTTTTGACCCTTGTGACCATTTTACTTTTCTAGAACAAAGGTAACAAATGTGCCTGAGTAGTTACATTTCCTGAATAGGGCCCAATCAGATTAAAATGAAGTATGCAAATATTTAACAAAATAAATAAATATGCAAGAGAGCATAGATAATATTAATGTGTAGTTTTCTTTTTTTATTAAAGCTTTTTAGTTGTATGACATATGTATGGGTAGTTCCTCAGCATTGTTCTTTACAAAGCTTTCCGTTACAAATTTTACCCCCAGTCCCCTCCCCTCCCCTAGATGGCAGGAAGTCCACAACATGTTAATAATGTTGAAATACTTGACAAATTGTGCAAGAAAAATCCTATCTACAAGAAAAAAAAAAGAAAATCAGAGAAAGGAAACACAATGCAAGCAAACACCAATAGAGAGCATGAAAGTGTTATGTTGTGGTCCATATTTCATATCCTTCTCTCTGGGTGTATATGGTTTTCTTCAGTGAACAATTGGAACTGGATTGAGACAATTCTTTGTTGCAGAGAGCTATGTCCATCAGAATTGATCATGTAATATTGTTGTTGCTGTGTATAATGATCTCCTGGTTCTGCTGATTTCACTCAGCATCAGTCCATGCAAGTCTCTCCAGGCCGCTCTGAAATCGTCCTGCTGGTCGTTTCTTACAGAGCAATAATATTCCATAATATTCATATACCATAATTTATTCAACCACTCTCCAATTGATGGGCATCCCTTCAGTTTCCAGTTTCTAGCCACTACAAAAAGGGCTGCCACAAACATTCTTGCACATGTGGGTTCCTTTCCCTCCTTTAAAATCTCTTTGGGGTATAGGCCCAATAGAAACACTGCTGGGTCAAAGGGTATGCACAGTTTGATAACTTTTTGAGCATAGCTCCAAATTGCTCTCTAGAATGGCTGGATCCGTTCACAGTTACACCAACAATGTATTAGTGTCCCAGCTTTCCCACATCCCCTCCAACATTCATCGTTATCTTTTCCTGTCATTTTAGCCAATCTGACAGGTGTGTAGTGGTACCTCAGAGTTGTCTTAATTTGCATGTCTCTGATCAATAGTGATTTGGAGCACCTTTTCATATGACTAGAGATGGTTTTAATTTCATCATCTGAAAATTGTCTGTTCATATCCTTTGACCACTTATCTATTGAAGAGTGGCTTGAATTCTTATAAATATGAGACAATTCTCTATATATTTTAGAAATGAGGCCTTTAAAGGAAAGGGCCCCACATGTGCAAGAATGTATACACTGTCTAGTTTTATAAGTTAATATATTTAAATAAATATACATATATATAGTGTGTTTATTTAAATATATTATATTATGTGTATATATTATATATTATAGATACATTCATATTATGTAATATATAATTGTGTCATATATGTCATGTGTCATAAAATATGACATATATGTCAGGCAATAGTATATGTAAAGACTTCACTAAAAGTCTCTTCTCATGCTTTATCATAACCTGGCAGTGTCACTAAGTTCTTAAAAATGGTTTTAGAAAAACGCAAGTTCTTATAGATCACACCAAGTTGAAAATGTTTCCATAATGACCTTGTAGCAGATTATACATCTCCTGTCCAAGTATTAGCTTTAAATGTTTTTATTAAAATATTAAATATTTTTATTAAAAAATTTTATTCTCAAAACACGTGTGGATAATTTTTCAACATTAACCCTTGTAAAACCTTGTGTTCCAATTTCCTCCCTTCCCTTCACTCCCTCCCCTAGATGGCAAGTAATTCAATATATGTTAAACATGGTAAAAACATATATTAACTCCAATATAGGCATACATATTTATATAATTATCTTGCTGCACAAGAAAAATCAGGTCAAAAAGAAAAAAAAATGACAAAGAAAATAAAATGCAAGCAAACAACAAAAAAAGAGTGAAAATGCTATGTTGTGATCCACACTCAGTTCCCGCAGTCCTCTCTCTGGGTGTAGATGGCTCTCTTCATCACAAGGTCATTGCAATCATCTCATTCTTGAAAAGAGCAATGTCCATCAGAATTGATCATTGTATAATCTTGTTGCATTGTACAATCATCTCCTGGTTCCACTCATTTCATTTAGCATCAGTTTATGTAAATCTCTCCAGATCTCTCTGAACTATCTCTGCTGATAGTTTCTTATAAAACAATAATATTCATTAATATTCATATACCATAGCTCATTCAGCCATTCTCCAACTGATGGGCATCCACTCAGTTTCCAGTTTCTTGCCAATACAAAAAGGGCTGCCACAAACATTTTTTTGCAAAGGTGGGTCCCTTTCCCTCCTTTAAAAAATCTTTGGAATATAAACCCAGTAGAAACACTGCTGGATCAAAGGGTATACACTATTTAATAGCCCTTTAGGCATAGTTCCAAATTGCTCTTCAGAAAGACTGGATTAGTTCACAACTCCACCACTTTAGAACATTTTTAAGAAATTCATCACCCAGTGAGTCTCAAGTGGATGATAATTTTTGATCACAGGAATCCCCAAAGATCATTTATTAAGTTATAGATTAAGTTATGTGGCAATATGGAGTAGTGAATAGGACATGGAGTCAAGAAAATCTACGTTCAGGGGCAGCTAGGTGGCGCAGTGGATAGAGCACCAGCCCTGAAGTCAGGAGGACCTGAGTTCAAATCTGGCCTCAGACACGTAAGTTGTGTGACCCTGGGCAAGTCACTTAACCCCAATTGCCTCAGCAAAAAAAAAAAAAAAGTTTAAAAAAAAAGAAAAAAGAAAATCTAGGTTCAAATTCTACCTCAAACATTTAGCAGTTGTATAAGCCTAAATAAGATGTAACCTCTGTCTGCCTAATCTGCATCTGTCAAATAAGGATAATAATTTCATTAACTTCAAAGGGGTTTGGGGAGGATAAAGTGAAATAATGTATGTAAACTTTAAAGTTCTGAATAAATGTGAACTCTTACTAATTGATGTGTCATTGAAGGAAATCTTCACACAAATTACAGAGTCTCAAAATGTTTAAAAAGAACCATTATTTGGTACCATAATGGCTACTACTATTGGTGCTCATATTTCTGTGTTTTATTTTGGGCAGGTTCTCCTTTGCAATCAACATCTTGGCTAACAAGATCATTGATGCCCTGATGCCAGCATTGCCCACCTTAGTAAAAAATGAAGTGAGTGTGACACCTTTTCCTTATGGGAGGTACCTTTGGGCATAGTATTGTGGGAATATATTCATGCCAATAACTTATCTAGTGAGTTCTGCTCTACAATTACAATGATTGGGCCATTGGCAGGAAGAACCAGCTAGTTTAGTTGTTTGAATTGAATCTTGAATAAACACAATTTGACTATGGATGTTTCAGCTGGAGGGAAAAAAAGGAAGACAGGGATGGTATGTGCACTATCTTCAAATATCTATCTGGAAGATTATCATAGCAAAGAGGGATTATACTTGGGGTTCTTAAGCTTTTTGTGAAATAGACCTTTTTGCTAGTCTAGCAAGTGTTTTAGAATACTTCTCTGAATGTTTTTAATGCAGAAAATAAAATATGAAACAATACAAAAGAATTAATTATACTAAGATATAATATTTAAAATATAAAATCTAATAAAACAAAAGCACCAAGTTTGTGAACCCCAGATCAAGATCCCGTTAAGATATTCTTAAGGGAAGGAACTTTCTTGATTTTTATTAGTATTTATTGGCACAGAGTTTTATATATTATATTTTAGTAAATGTTCATTCATTTATTCTACTTGGCTTCAGAGGACAGAGTGTAGAAGTATGAGCAGTGAACCGAAACCCAGGGGAATCACATTTCAACTCATTATAACAATTTCCTAATAATCAGGATTATTAATTATTAATAATTATCCCAAAGTGGAGCTGATTACCTTAGAAGGCATTGATCTCCTTTTCACTGGAGATCTTTGGACAGAGGTTAGTTGACTGCTTGTCCAAAGATATTTTATATAGGATTCCTGCTTTCTATTGAGTTTGCCCCTTATGCTACTACCCAATTCCAAAGTTTTATGAATTCTACAACTATTGAGACTAAATACTTGACCTGCCAATAGTCATATAGATCAGACAGCAACATAAAGTCTTGTTCAAGAAGAGAGTTACAATCTGATTTTTGCATCCTTTGTAACCATATTGTGTCCTATCCCAAAACAACTCCCCATCTTACAACAGTCCTTATATTGTGCTGACAAGTTTTGTGTAACTAAATTTTTGTAGATCGAAGCCAATGTTGTGACTGACTTGAAATTGTATAGACATTTTCAATGTGCTTTCTCATCATGATTAATTATTCTTCTTTGACCATAATTGTGGAAGAAAGATTCTTTCTGTGTTTAGCTGAACAAGAGCAATGGGTGTTGGTTACAGGGGCAAATTTAGATTAGATGTCAGAGAAAACTTCCTAGCAATTAGAGCAGAATCATCAGCTTCAAGAGAAGATGAGTTCCCCTCTTCCTCCATTTAAGAAAAGACTAGATTGTTGAGTATTTATTGGGTATATCATAACGGGGATTCCTTTGGTTTAGAGGTTGTATTAGTGACTGATAGAAGTCCTATCCAATTCTCAATTTGCATCCTAGGATTTAAGCTTCCTTCCTCTCTCCCTCCATTCTTCTCTTCCTTCCTCTCTTCCTTCCTCCCTCTCTCCTTTCCTTTCTTCCTTCCTCCCTCTCT
>JAJPUD010003273.1:167618-187433 GCA_023553655.1 Myrmecobius fasciatus | reverse complement strand
TTTCTTCCTTCCTCCCTCTCTCCTTTCCTTTCTTCCTTCCTCCCTCTTTCCTTTCCTTTCTTCCTTCCTCCCTCTCTCCTTCCTTCCTTTCTTCCCTCCTTCCTTCCACTTGAAAAATCTAGGAGAGGAAACCCTTACTCAGCCTTACATTGTGGCACCTTGCTTCATGTCTCTATTGCATAAGCTCTGCAGGTGAAGCTGATAGTTATGCTCAGAACTCTCATTAAACTTCCTGAAACCTCAAAATTTTGTTGTTATAGGTCTGCCCAATCATTGAAAAGTGCTTTACAAGCATGACTTCCAAAATCTACACTTGGTCAACCTGTAAGTCCTAGGCATTTCATATTTTCTTTCCATGTCAAATGAGTCTCCTTTTCTGCCTCTTGGGTTAAGCAGCCTGTTACAGAGCTTGGGGGTGGGAGGAGGGCAGTCCTTTTCAGGGCAGCTACCTTCATCTTCATTAAGTGACTCCTGTGTGCCCAGGATTTCTCATTGACATTGCTATTTGTAATGTGGTGTTAAACTCTATAGAGCCCTTTTCCTTACAACTATTGTGAGATGTAACTTTACAAATATGTAAATCAAAGTACAGAGAGAACAAATGGCTTGCTTATGGTCACCCAGAAACTTAATAAAGTCTTAAGACTTAATAAAAATACCATGCCTGGGAAGTGCAGTGGGAGATTAAAGGTAGATGAGGTGAGGTAGGGGAATCACCACAGTATAGTTGTCTTCCTGAAGTGAGGAAATAGACAGGAGTCTAGGTCAGCTGTTCCCATTTATTGATTATAGACTTAAGATCTTAAGTACCATGTTTATCCTATCCATATGAAAGAGGGGGGGGGAGTGAAGAAAAGAAGAGAGAGAGAGAGAGAGAGAGAGAGAGAGAGAGAGAGAGAGAGAGATGGAGAGAGGAGAGGGAGAGATGGGGGAGGAAAGGGAGAAAGGGAGGGAAGAAGAGAGGGAAGGAGGGGAAGAGAGAGAGGAGGGAAGGATAGAGAGGGGAGAGGGAAAGAGGGGAGGAAGAGAGACAGAGCACAAGCACCACAGAGAGACAAACAGGGAGAGAAACACACACACATCTGAGACAGAGACAGACAAAAAGACAAAGGAAGGCATCTGCATAGTACAGTAGATAGAGAACTGGGCCCTGGAGTCAAGAAGGCCTGACTTCATACCTGGCCTCAGACATTGACTGGCTGTGTGACCCCAGGCAAATCCCGGAACATTGTTAAGGTTAACAGTTTCTTCAGCTGTAAAATGAACTGAAAAAAGGAAATGGCTAACCCTTTGGGTATCTTTGCCAAGAAAAGCCCAAATAGTGTCAGAAAGAACTGGAAACAACTGAGCAACAGGGAACCTTTGGTGGAGGTAGTATTATGAGGTGGCACTTTTGAGTAAACATTTCACATCAAGGAAGAGAGATAAGTCTGGAAAGGTACTTTGAGGGCAGACTGTGGAGTCTTTTAAATAACAGGCAATGGGCTTAGCTTTTTGTTCAGTCTCTATTACATTCTAAGCTCTTTAAGGCAAGGTGCCTTAATTTTGCTTTTCTATTTCCCTTTCTTTTCCTCTTTCACATTTTCCTGGCCCTGCAGTGGTTTTCCAGGCCTATTAACAAACTACTGAGTTAATCAGGTTTCTATCTCAAAGTTGTAGTTTTTAAACATCTTAATAATAGTCAAAGAATGTCAAAGACAGAAGAGACCTGAGGACGTAGAATGTTGGAGCTGGAATGGGCCTTAGAAAATAGAATGTTACAATTAGAAGTGACCTTAAAATACAAAATGATAGAACTTCAAGGAGCCTTAGAGACACTGTCCTCTCCAAGCTCCTAGACTATCTCTATTTTCAATACTTCATACTATTGTCCCAGTATATTCTACATGTACATGATGTGTATTTTTAACAAACATTCTGCTATCCTCTTACAGTACCAGTGCCAATTGGATCCAATTTCCTGAGTTTTGAGGTCCTGTCATTTTCAATTGTGAAGACCAACTTTCAACTGGATCTAAATGTGAGTATAGCTGCCTAATGATATGCTAATCTAAGCCTTTCAAAGCCTTTACAGAGACAGCTTGTCTTCCTGAGATAGGGTAAAGGTGCTAATGTGCCCACTGAATAAAGCTCAGAAGTTCTCTAGATTCTGGCTCCCTCTGAAACTCTAAAAAAGATATTGAAACTCTTCAAAAACAAGTTCTTTCCCCTCCCCCAAAGTTCACTATTTTTAGAAGCAATGCTTAAATCAGTACCTTTCTAAGTTGGGGCTAAGCACTCATTCTAAGATTTTGATTTTCCTTATCTCTATGTCTACACTGGGGATGAGAGAGTAAGGAGAAAGGGAAGAGGAGAAAAGGGTGAGGAGAGAGAGGGGAGAGAGGAAAGGGGAGAGGAAAGAGGAAATAGGAGTGAGGAGAGAGGGGAGAAGAGAGAGGGAGGGAGGAAGTGAAGGGAAAGAAGGAGAGGGAGGAGGAAGGGGGATATGAGGAGGGAGGAAGATAGGGGGAAGGAGTGTGAGGAAGAGAAGGAGGGAGAGAGGGAGAGAGAAAAAGAAAGGGAGAGGGAGAGGGGGAGGAGGAAAGGAAAGAGGCGGAGGAAAGGGGGAGAGGGAAACACAAAAATTTACAACATGGGTTGTGGAAGCAAGAGGAACCCTTCAAATGGAGAATACCAGAGCTGGAGTGGATTTTAGATCATCTAGTCGAAGCCTTTCATTTTGCAGAAGGACAGAGCAGGGGAGTGACTGGTTCTCCAGAACAATTCATCATTACAACTTGGGCTTGAGCTTGGCGCTGAAGCTAAAGCTGGCCCCCATAAATGTACTTGTGGAAATTACAAGTAGCTTGTCATTCAGGGAGAAGAAAGCCCTCCGCCAGCTATACTCTCCTCCCCAAGGATGCAGTCAGAGCTCAGACTGAGGAAGCCATACAACTGGAAACCTTTCACAACTTCCTCTTTCCCATGTATTTCCCCAGGCTAAGCTTCGGGACCCAGGAGGAAAACTGATCAAGGTCTTCAAAGACATGGAGGGCCAACTGATCACGCCCAGCTTGAATAACTTTGATTTCAGTTTTATAGTGAAACAAGAAGTGGTGAAGGCCGCCATTGGGGCACTGCTGCCTTTCCAGGAGCTAACAGTTCTTCTGAACCCTGTGGTAAGGAAGTTCAATCTTATGGACTGGCTGCCTGTGATGGATGTGTGGGTAGAATCACAACATTTCAGAATTTGAAGAAAGTAAAAAGAACACAGTTCAACTTCTAACTAGTAAAAGGAAGAAAACAAACACTTATTAAGCACCTACTAAGTAATTTACAAACATGACCTCATTTGAGCCTCAATAATATTGAAAAATAAGTGCTGTCATTATCACCACTTTCCACTTGAAGAAACTGAGGCAAACAGATTAAATCACTTGCCCACGGTCACACAGCCAGTTAAGTCTCTTAAAATCAGATTTTTAACTCAGGACTTCCTGACTCCAGGCCCAGCATTCTATCCACTGCAACAACTAAATAACTTTTTTTGAAAAGATAATTTTACAGTTTCCTCCATTGTGAGAGGAAGAGAGCATCTACAGTATTTCATCCATCCTTCACCTAATCTCCACCCACAGACACTAACCTAATTAAGGCCCTCATCACTTTTAACCTGAACTAAAGCAGTGGTCTCCCAATTGGACTTCCTGACTCCAAGACAATCCCTCCCCAGTCTATCCTTCTACACAGTTACTAAGCTGATGTGTTACTATTTTTCTGAAAGCAGTCTGTCATGTCAATCTCCTGCTCAAGAATTTTCAGTGGTCCCTTCTTTCCTCTAGGATGAAATTTAAACTCCTCTGCTTGACATTTAAAACCCTTTACAATCTGGCTCCTGTTTTCAGACTTATTGTCCATTACTTCCCCTAAATTCCAGCCAAATTTGACCATTCCCTATGGATTCATGTCATCCCCTGTGGCTTTGATTTTGGCAAGACTGCCCCCCAGTGGCCAGAGGTCCATCTCTCACCTCAGCATCCCGGAATGCTTATTTCCATTCATAGCTCTTTAACTGCCACTTCCTACAAGTCTCCTGATTCTCTGTCATCATACTATTTCCTCTAAGGCAGTCCTTTGAATTTACTATATATATATACATATATATATATATTTTATTGCTTTATTTATAAACTATGTCATTCCCACCCCTGCAGTCTCAGTTGTCTGAGTTCTGATTTGAACTCAAGAAGATGTCTAATCCCAAACTTAATACTCAATCCAGTGAGCTGCCCAGTTCCCCACTCCTCTATGTGTATTTTCAATCTCATCCTCTCTGATCTTCTCCAGCTAACTTAACAACTTTTCTCTCTCTGTCTGTGTCTGTCTCTCTCTCTTGGGCTCTCTCCCTGATTTTCACTCTTTCTCTGTCTCTCTGCCTTTGTCTCTGTTTCTCTGTCTCTGTCTTTCTTTGTCTTTCTCTCTCTGAATCTATGTCTCTCTGTTTCTGTTTCTGTCTCTCTTTGTCTATGCCTCTCTGTCTCTCTCTGTGTCTGTCTCTGTCTCTCTCTTCTCTCTCTCTGTCTCTGTCTGTCTCTATCTGTCTGTCTGTCTCTCTCTCTCTCTTTTTCTCTCTCTCTCACCCATTAGGGACTCATAACCTTTATTTGAATCATACCCTCCTTACTGGCCATAATCCTCTGTATCTCCTCTCTTTATCAGCTAAATTTCTTGAGAAAGCTATCTCTTGTTGCTTGTACTTTCCCTATTTTCATTTTCTTTTAAATCATCTTAAATCTCATTTCTGACCTCATTGTTCAATTGAAACTAATCTCTCCAAAGTTATCAATGATCTCTTAATTGCCAAACCTAAGGACCTTTTCTCAATTTTCATCCTTCTAAATCTCTCTGCAGCCTTTGGCATTGCTGAGAATCTCCTCCTGACTATATTCTCTCCTGTAGGTTGTAATATCTTCTCTCATTTATTCCTCTTGTCTGATCAAGCCTTTGCTGCCCCCTTTGCTAATTCTTCATCCATATCACATATGGTAACCATATGTGTTTTGTCTGGATCCTCTTCTCTTTTCCTTCTATATCATATCACTTACTACTTCTTATATATTACTCTTCTTTATACTTGGATTCTCTCTGTACACTCCATGACCCAACTATACTGGCCTATGTGCTAGTCTTCACCCTCCATTTCTGTGTCTGTGCATTTGGCAGGGGCTTTTGCTCAATGGTCTCCCTCATTAGCACTGCCTTTTCATTTCCTGGGTCTCCTTCAAGAATTAATTCAAATACTATGTTCTGCAAGAAATTTTTCCTAGTCCCTCCAGCTCTAATTCCTCCTCCATCTATATCTTGTAGATTTATATCTGTGTTATCCTCCCTCATTATATAATGTGAACTCCTTGGGAGCAAGGGCTGTTATTTGACCTTTTTGTCTCCTTGAAGTTTAGCATCCTATACATAGTAAGTATTTAATAAATATTTCTTGACTGTCTGACCTGTGGGATACAAAGGAAGCATCAGGACTTCATGATGAATTGTCTTGAATTGGTGGTGTGAGTAAGCAGCATGGTCAAGTATACCATGGAGGGTATTCATGTTCATATGTAATTTGAACCAGACAGCTTTTGAGTTGCCTTCTAATTTTTATCCTGTAAGTTACCTCTAACTCCAAAAATGGGAAAGTGTTCAGAACACTATCTCCTTGATCTCATTGTAACTGAGAAAAATTGATTTTCCATTATCCATTGTTCATTTCATCCATTAATTCATTATTGCCATAAGTTTGCGTATTAGATGACACTTTTGAGAACTTCACCCCCATTTTATAGATGAGAAAATTGGGGCCCAGATTGGGGAAGGAATACTCCTAAGGTCACATAGTAAAACACTGTTCTGATGACATTCAACTTATAACAAGTTTTGATCTCTTGATTCTTAGCTTCCTGATATTGCTCGTCACCTGAAAGCAATTCTCGATAAAATCAACCCAAAGGTTAGTCTATTCTCTATATTATTTTCTTTTTTAATTTTTATTTCCCCCAGTTATGTATAAAAACATTATTTTTAGTTATACATTTCCATCAAATTTTTTACATATTTCCTTATGAATCGTGTTGGGAAAGAAAAATCAAAACAAAAGGAAAAAAAAGATAAAAAAAAAAAAAGCAAAACAGCATGTGTTGATTTATATTCAGCCTTCATAATTCTCTCTAGATGTAGATGGAGTTCCCCCTCCAAAGTTTATTGAGATCGCCTTGAATCACTGAACCAATGAAAAGAATCAATTCTGTCATAGTTGATCAGTGAACAATCTTGCTACTACTGTACCTTTTTCTGGTTCGGCTTGTTTTGCTCAGCATGAGTTCATGTAAATCTTTCCTTTAAAAATCAACCTGTTCATCATATTTTATAAAACAATAATTTTTTGTTTTAAAATTTATTTAATATTCTCTCCAGTCACATTTAAAATAATTTTTTTTACATTTGCTTTTAAAACTTTTGAATTCTAGAATTCTCTTTCTTAATCCTTTCCCCAATCCCCATTAAGAAATCACATGTGAAGTTATGAAAAAATTTCCATAAAAGTCATGTTATGAAAGAAAATATAGATCTTTCACCCTAATAAAAACAACCCTCAAGAAAAATTAAGTTCAGGGGTGGTGGGAGAGTGCTCTAATTTGTATTCAGACAGAATCAGTTTCTTGGTAGGGACAGGATTTTTTCATCATAAATCCTTCAGAATAATTGTGGCTCATTGTACTGTTGAGAATAGCAAAGTCATTTATACTGATCATCCCAGAACATTGCTATTACTTTATAAAACAATACTATTTCATTACTTTCATATTTCATATTACAATAATATTTTTTTGCTTTCATATGCCATAACTTATTCAGCCATTCCCCAATTGATAGGCATTTATTCATTTTCCAATTCTTTGCCACCACAAAAAGAGCTGCTCCAAACATTTTTCCACATGCAGGTCTTTCTTTCTCTTTTATGATTTCCCTGAGATACAGACTTAATAATGGCACTGCTGTATCAAAAGGCATTCACGCTTTTATAGTCCTTTGGACATAGTTCCAAATTGCTCTTCAGGATGGTTGAATCATTTCACAACTTCACTAACAATGTATTAGTGTCCCAGTTTTCCCACATCTTTTGCAACATTTGTCATTATCTTTTCCTGTCATCTTAGACAATCTGAAAAGTATGGAGTGGTACCTCAGAATTGTTTTAATTTGCATTTCCCTAATCATAGTGATTTAGAACATTTTTTTCATATGACTATGGAAGACTAATTTTTTATCTGAAAATTGTCTGTTCATATCCTTTGACCATTGATCAATTGGGAAATGATTTATAAATTTGACCCAGTTCTTTGTATATTTTAGAAATTAGGGATTTATCAGAAACACTGGTTGTAAATTTTTTTTCTCAGCTTTCTGTTTCCCTTCTAATCTTGCCTGCATTGGTTTTGTTTATGCAAAACCTTTTTAATATAATGTAATCAAAATTGTCTCTAGTTCTTCTTTGGCCATAAATTCTCCTTTTCCAAATATCTAATAGGTAAACTATCCCTTGCTCTCCTAATTTGCTTATAGTTTCACCCTTTGTGACTAAATGTTATACACATTTTGACCTTATTTTGCTATGGGATGTGAAATGTAGGTCAATGCCAAGTTTCTGACATTATTTTCCAGTTTTCTCAGAAATTTTTGTGAAATAATGAGTTTTTATCCCAGAAGCTGGAATTTGGGGGTTTATCAAATACTGGATTACTATAGTCATTGGTTATTGTGTCATGTGTATCTAAGTTATGCCACTAATCCACCACTCTATTTCTTAGACAGTATCATATAGTTTTGATGACTGCTGTTTAATAGAGTTTTAGTTCTGGTACCACTAGGTCACTGTCCTTTGTACTTTTTTTTCATGAATTCCCTTGATATTTTTGACCTTTTGTTCTTCCAGATGAATTTCCTTATTATTTTTTCCTAGTGATATAAAATATTTTGGGGAGTTTGATTGGTATGATATTGAACAAGTAGACTAATCTAGGTAGGATTGTCATTTTTATTATATTTGCTTGGCCTACTTATGACCAATTGATAGTTTTCCAGGTGTTTAAATCTTACTTTATTTATGTGAAGTGTTTTATAATTGTTTTCATGTGATTCCTGAGTTTGTCTTGATAAGTAGACAACCAAATATTTTATATTGTCTACAGTCATTTTAAATGGAACTTATCTTTCAATCTTTTAGTAACATTTAGAAATGCTGATGATTTCTGTGGATTTATTTTGTATTATCCTGCAACTTTTCTAAAGCTATTGTTTCAAGTAGATTTTTGGATGATTCTCTAGGATTCTCTAAACATACCATCATATCATCTGCAAAGAGTGATAGTTTTATCTCCTCATTTCTTACTCTAATTACTTTGGTTTCTTTTTCTTTTCTTATTGCTAAAGATAACATTTCTAATAGAATATTGAATAATAGGGGTGGTTTTGGGCATCTTTGTTTCATCCCAGATCATATTGGGAATGCATCTAGCTTTTCCCCATTACAAATAAGGCTTATTGGTGGTTTTTTATAGATGCTGCTTATCATTTTAAGGAAAACTTCATTTATTCTTATGCTCTCTAGTATTTTTAATACAAATAGGTGCTGTATGTTGGCAAAAGCTTTTCTGCATCTACTGAGATTATCATACGTATTAGTGTTAGTTTTTTCACTGATATGGTCAATTATGCCAATAGTTTTTTTAAAATATTGAACCAGATCTGCATTCTTGTCATAAATCCCACTTGTTCATGATATATTATGTTATTGATAACTTGTGACTTTTTTGTAAATATTTTATTTAAAAATTTTGCATCAATATTCATTAGGGAAATTGGTCTATAATTTTCTTTCTCTGTTTTGGTTGTTCCTGGTCATATTTGTGTCACAAAAGGATTTTAGCAAAATTCCTTTTTTTACTATTTTCCCAAATAGTTTACATAGAATCGGAATTAATTGTTTTTTAAATGTTTGGTGGAATTCACTTGTAAATATATCTGGCCCTGGAGTTTTGTTTTTTTTCCCCTAAGGGAGTTCATTGATATTGTTCAATTTCCTTTCCTAAAATAGGGCTATTTAAATAATTTATTTCCTCTTATGGACAATTCATATTTTTGTAAATTATTCATCCATTTCAATTAGATTGTCAGAATGTCAGGATGAGATAGGCTAAAACCAATTGTCCTATCTAAGAGATTCTTCTGATGGGCTGTTTCTGCCCCATTCTGCTGGCTGATGTGATGTAAATGAGCCATGATTACATGAAGTATAGTTGTACAAATGTTTTGTTTTTTTTTTTTTAACTAAGGTAGGAAAGGGAAAGGAAGGAATGGAGGAAAGACTTCAAGAACACTTGGTTAGTAATGTCCAATTTTTCAAGGGCTATCATGGAGAAGAAGGAGCAAGCTTGAATTGAGTGAGGGTGGAATTAGGAGCAGAGTAGTTGGTAGAAGAAACAAAGAATAGCAGATATAGCTTGCAAAAATAGAAACTTTCTTTGTAGTAACCTAGTGAAATAGATAATACAAATAAAGGGTTAATTCCATTTTATAATTGAAAAGTGTGTGTTTTGGGGGTGTGATTTGTCCAAGGTGAAATAATGGCTAGCAATTATATAGCATTATATAATGATATAGCAAATTTACAAAGAGCAAGTGCTCAAATGTTGGATTAATCAAGGACCCAAGTCCAAGGCACCTGACTCCAAATCCAAGGTTCTTTTTTACTCTTATCTTAATGATGGAGGTTGTATAATGATGGTTCAGGGAATTTCACTGGGTGGGAATGAATAAACTAGAAAAGAAGGGAGTTGAGTTTAAATGTAGCTATGAGCTTCCCTATCCAAAAAATTCTAATTGGTGATCCCCCCCATCATCTGGATAATTGTAATCTCTGAGCTTTAAACCTAAAATGAGATATATGGAAGCAATTCAAATCCAATCTCAATTAATAATGGCAGAATAGAGTAAATTAGGGGACACAGCAAGTATACGAAGAGTTTTCTGTAGTAAAAAGTGGATTTTGAGTCCCCTTTCTCTTCTTATACTCTGAAATTGAGTAATAATATAGAAATTGTTATTTGCTATTGGAGTTCCCAGGGTCATCTTTGTGAGCACAAATCCTTCCATCTAGGCTGAGACTACAGAAAAAAAAGGCAGAAGATTAAGAAAAAAATCCAACCTTGTTTCTTAATTAGAAAGTTTGATTCTGGAAGAACTCTTCAAACACAGAATATCAGAACTACAAGAGATTGTAGAGATCATTTAATCCAATCCTTTCATTTTACAGATAAGGAAAAAACTGAGTCATAGAAAGGGAAAAATGACTTGTCCAGGATCACAGTTGGAGAGCTAAAAATCAAACTCATTTCCTTCAATTCTAAACCAAGAGCTCTTTCCATTATAGATCAGCTTGATTTTTATTTAGTTTTTATATTTGTCTTTTGGTTTTTTGTAATGATTTTTTCCCTTCTGGAAACCAGAGAGAATAGAACAAATGCACTCAGTGGAGGTTTGCAGATGGGAGAGCAGCAATGAATTAAATTTTCCTTTCAGAAATGGGTTTTTGAATTGTCTAGTAGAGGAGAAAGGAAATGGAGAGAATATCCCCAAACATTTATGATGTAAAACAAGTTAGCTATAGTCCCCAAACCAATAAGGAAAATAACATATTCTCCAAAGCCAGTACTTCACTTTCCCCTACATCTTCCAAATCCTCTCCTTATATTACCCAACAATTTTATCTTCTTATCCTTGGGTCCTAAACCTAAACCCTCTCCTCAAAAAAATGAAAATAAAAATGGTGCTTCTAGGCTTACTTTAAGTGATTCAGGTCACTGGAGCTATCCATCTCTGCAGTATAGAGATCCAATGATATTTGGGTCCATTCTGTATCACTTTCCACACCTGTAAAATGGAAATAATCATATCCTGTATTTGTCGTAGAATGACTATGAAAATCTAAAGAGAAGATTTTAAAAAAAGTCAGAGGGTTTCTGTATTATATTAAGAAAGTAATTTTTCCTCTGTACCCTAATTGACTCATCTCAAATTGACTCAAAGGAGGGTAATAAATCCCATGCTACATATCTCTCAGGATTCTTATGAAGATTTGGAGAAACTGTGAAAGGTTCTAGACATGCATTAGTTCTTATCATTATTCAGGCTTCTGAACAATTGGGACAGACTCAGATGGTGAAGATCTTCCCTGAGGAACCTCCAGAGATCATCCTGAAAACTGGCAGTGTCAGAGTAGCCCATATGATTGTATTGGAAGTGTTTGCTACCAACCAAGAAACCCGGCCTCTTTTCACTCTGGGCATTGTAAGTAATATGGGCCAATAGCAACGATCATATCCGAGCCCCTCTGCAAAATTGACAATCTTTCATGGGTTCCTAACACATCAGCCTTGAGGAAGACCTTAGAACAGAAAGCAGAAAATGTCAAAGCAAGAAACAGCATTTATAACATTTATGATAATGAGTCATAGAATGAGAGCTAGAAAGAGAAGTTAGGAGCTAATTTATTCAACTCCCTTGTCTTATAGATAAGGTAATGGACTCAGGGAAACCAGATGTCTTCCAATATCACTCAATTAAATAGAGATGTGAAGGACCTTGAAGCACTGACAGACAGAGCTTGAACAGAGACATTACAAGTGGACTGATCCACTCCTGTAATTTGACAGCTAAAGAAATTGAGATAAGACAAATGGCTTGCTCAGGGTCATATAGGCAATAAGTAACAGAATAAGGATTCAAACTCAAGATCTCTACCTTCTTCTGATCAGATCTGATATGGTAATGGAACCTTTTGCCTCAATCTCCTCTAGAAGCTATTCCCTGACCCCTTAACCCCTTAAGTTACTTTTACTCAAGGACTCTGACTTTTTAGGTCAGATCATGATGACTTTTTTTTAATTATTATTACAGGAAGCGAGCTCTGAAGGTCAATTTTACACTGAAGGGGACAGACTCTTTTTCAGCCTCAAAGGAATCAGGTAAAAACATAAAACACTATTCATTCTTTTGTTCATTCAACAAACTCTTATTAAGGTAACTTCCCTCTGTAAATCATCAAATTATATTGGGGGACATTGGGGATTTAAACAAATTACAGTTCCTGCCCTCAAAGATTATCCTGACATTGGCTTTTCTGTTACAGCTCTGATTACGTCCATCTGATGAACTCAGGATCAGGCTTGTTCAGTGTAAGTCTTTGATTTGTTCAGGTTGAGTCCACTGCCTTCAGAGACTGGTGAGAGCCTGGACTGAAGTCCCTGAAAATAGGCTTATTCAAGGAAAAGGCAGCTGTTGAAATGACTTGTCTAAGACCATCTCTCCCCAGATGTCATCATGGCTTAGTCACTTTGGGTCCTGGGGATTAATCATGTGGATCATTTCCATTCTCCACCAACTTCTGAGTGCTTATCATTGCCCAAATGCTGTGAACAGGAAGAAACAGGAGTACTTCTTTTTGGATGTGGTTTTAGATGTGAATTATGTAAACCATTGTCTACATTTTCCTCTTAGAGTGAAAAGCATGGACCACTGAAATTGGATTGAGTCTCAGAGGTTGTATAATCTTTATAAGCCAATTTCTGGTCAAATGATGGTGACTTCTTACCTGTGGGAAGTGAATGATGATGGTCAGTTTTATGTCAAAGGGACTTTTCTGTAGGTCATGTAGTAGATAGAGTGAAGTTAAGGTAGGGAAAAATTGAGATCCAGATAAAAAAGCTAATTGTCTAAGGGCACACATAGCCAAATTAGTTTGCTCAAATGCTGAGATTTGAACCTAGAATTACTATCTCTCAGGACAGAGCTTTTCCTATCCTCATCAAGCTAATTCACATTGTTCATATAGATTTAGCCTCTGAAGTTGGGAACATCCTTCTCTAGGTCACAGTATCCTTGTTGCTAAAAAGATTCTTAGACTTCTAGATTTCTATATTCTTCTTCAAATGACACTTTTACCTCTAATTCACTTATATTATAGAACTCTAATGAATCTGTATGCTCTGATATTCTATGATTCCAAGGACAAGGTCATGACTTTAATTCAATCCAATGAACTTTTAAGTGTTTAGGGCCACATGGTTGGCAATGGGCTGTACAAATATGTTAAATGACATGGCTTCTGCCATTTATGGAGCTTATATTCTATTAGGGGAGATAGAGTGTGATGAAGACAAGAGAGGATCCAAGCCAAAGTCTATGAGCAAACTGAGGAGGAATGAATTCCCTTCAACTAGGAAGAGATCAGAGACTTTGGGGAGGAAGCAGCACCTGAAGTAGAGTAATCAAAGAAGGATTTATAGATATTTCCTCTCTTGGGTTAGGCTCCTAGGAGACAGATTTTCTTAGACCATATCTATATGTCAGGATCATTAGGTTTCATGTAGGAAGCTTGATAAAGCCTATGATAGTGCCATCTTCTCTTCTCTCCATCCTCTTTTCCCTGGGACCACCATTAAGGATTATTAACCACTCCACCCCCAACAATAGCTATGTACCAACTTTCAAATATGAGGGTTATCTTCTCACCTACTCTCCATAGAACATAAGATTTTAGTTGTTCCACTTAGCAATAGGGATAAACTTCATTGAGTCATTCATTTTCCCTTTCCTCCCACCTCCCCAAATCCTTCATAAACATACTTTCTCATCTATTTTCCCTGAGTAGCTGAATCCTAGAGGGCTATGGAGAAGAACCCCTGCATGGGCAAAATTATAAGACTTCATTTTTCTTTGTTACAGCCTGAACTTATGGGGACCGTGATTAATGAAATCTTAATCTCTGTGTTGCTACCAAACCAAAATGGTAAGCATAGCCCTTCAAAGCGGTCAGAGAACGTTAAGCTTGTCATGGTCAAGGTAGTCAGAGAAGATTTCCTGGAGGAGGCAAGATATTAGCTGGGCCTTGAAGAATGTGTAGTTTAGAGAGAAAATGGAAACAGTGGGAGGGGAACATCTCCAGCAATGGCCAAGAAGGGAAAATGTAACAGTTGTGGGTCACTGGAAAGACTGAACTGGGGGATTGGTTGGCAATTATGTAGGATCTAAGGCTTGAAATAAATGGAAAGAGGGAGATTGTACCAGATTTTGAAGGACCTCATATGCCATTCAATACTTAAGTTCATTGTATTAGGGGAGATACAGTTTCCTGTTCTTATAGAACTCAGTCTATCCTGGAATGAAATACAAATGCAGATAGCTTCAATATGTAATACTTATTATGTAAATGTATTAGAGAGTCAAATAAGATGCTAAATGACATTCAAGGAAGAATATGTTTTATGAAATAGGAAAGGGGAAAGGAGATCAGAGAAATGCCTAGAGAATATACATTTGAATTGGGTTTTAAAGGATGGGTATGAATCCCACAGTGGAAAAGGAATAAGGAGATTCTATAAAGAACAGATTAAATAAAGATAGAGGATTTTATCTCCTAGCCCATGGGGAGTCATTAAGGGGTTTGGAACAAAGGAAAGCTATAAAAAGGTGGGATGTTTCTCTTGAGCTGTCCAAAGGCATGAATAGGAAGAGAAAAAGGGTCATGGGAAGCTAGAAAAGTAGAGTGTCTGGGAGGCCCAGGTTTGTGGAAGTGAGGATACCTCCATGGTGGAGTTTCCAGATCCTGCCTTAAGAAGCCTAAATCCCTCAAATGCAAATAGTGAATTCCTGGGCACGGTCCTCTTTTCTTACTCAAGCATGTGTGCTTTGTTTAAGGTATATTTCAAAAGGGAATTCCCTTGTCTATCCTTAAGGACATGGGATTTAATGAAGCCAAAGTGATTCCTCTCCAGGTGAGTAAGCCATTCTAGAAGTCCCTGATGCTGCTTCTTTAGGCATGCCTTATAATGAAGAGGAAAGAATCTTGATCTTTGAGGCACAGAGAAGTAAAACCATTTGCCCAAAGTCACACAGTAAATCTGAGACTAAAATTTAGTGCTCTAGATTCCCAAATCAAATCAATCAATCAATAAACATTTATTAGACACCAACTATATGCCAGGTATTAAATATATTTATAGCACCTACTATGTGTCAGGCATTATATGACACATTTTTTATTTATCTTTACAATTATTTATCTCATATGATCCCCACAACAACCCTGGAAGATAGATGCTCTTATCCCCCATTTTACAAATGAGGAAACTGAGGTAAACAGAGATTGTGACTTGTCCAGGTTAAATCCACCTAATAAGTGTCTGAGGCAGGATTTGAAGTCAGATCTTCTTGATTTCAGGCCTGACATTCTATCCACTGTGCCATTTAGCTTCTTCTAGATGGTACACCAAAAAAAGCTAAAAAGTAGGGGATAGTCTTAAGGTGTGTGGTGTAAAAGGTACCAAGTAAAGAGAAATTCGAAAATTAGGGAAATTTAGAGAAAAACTATGGCCAATGCCCTCCTGAAATAGAGGTCCTGAAGCCCAAGGCTTCCAGTCAGAGGGTCCAATTAGAGGAATAAGAGATATTGAAGAGATGTGTGAAACAGGCAGGTTTGGACTTACAGAATCATGAGATTTCCCAAAGATGAGTTTCCTGAAGAAGGAAACATGGTGCAAAATCCAAAGGAGTCCAAAAGCACTTGGTCCGGCATCCCACTGAACCATATGCTATCTCATGCAAAAGTCACATGACTCTGACCATTAAACACAAACACATACACACACACACACACACACACACACACACACTCCACCATCACCTCCACCAACATCAATATATCACACAATACCAAACTTGTCCATAACAGCTCAAAAAGAAGTGTAAGCTTTAGCTGATCAAGCAATTTAGGGGGAAATTAAAGCAATGGTATGACCTCAAGTTTTATTCTGGGAATGGCCATAGAGACCAGGCCACTATCAATCTGACTCTCCATTAGGCCTCAGTTAGCTGATTCTGCTCTGTCCCTAGTGACATTATTTATTTTTAAGGATGGCTCTTATCCCTCAGCCTGCAGCTCAATAACCTTTCCAGAGCAAGAAAATCGTTATCCTTTAGCCAGTATTATCAGAGGAGTTGTATCCAATAAGAATGACTTTTTGTTTTTATTTTTTTAAGAATGACATTTTGAAGCAAGTAGCATGACATAATAGAAAGAATTCTGGATTTGGAGTTAGAGAACTTGGGGTTGAATCCATACTTTGTCACTTAAAATAACTGTGGAACTTGGACAAGTCACTTGACTTTAGTTTCCTCATCTATAAGATTAGATAACTGGACTAGATTATTTCTCATATCCCATCTATCTCCTAATCTTTGGGCCTACCAAAGTACAAAAGAATAGCTACAGTCTATGTGAAAGACTGCTATTTGAGGATGATCCTAAGTGGTTCAGAGAGAGGCCAGAAGGCTAGTCACTGGGATATTACTCGTTTTTAGCCATAGTGATTTTTAATCACAATCTACCAAGTCATAGAATATTGTGATCATGGATCTCTGCTGTATGACATAGTCTTCTCAACTAGGATGCTGTTTGATTTGTCCTTTTCTAGGGTGCACTCCTGATCACCCCAGCCTAATTCTAGAAGATTTGTCACTCCTGACTCAGCAGATCCATTGATAAAAAGAAGCCAGAGGAGATGGAGATGATGGCAGAAGGAGAGATCATCAAGTTTGCTCCTAAATTGGAGCTGAGAATGGGAGAGCACATGAACTTTCCAGTCTGTAGCTGTTCTAACTTATCAATAAACATGTCTGTCCCTGCATTGGTGGCATTGATTAACTTCTCCCAGACAGACAGGTGGATCTGGGGTCTGGATCAGTCTATCTGGCTTATTTTCACTCAGCTCTATTGACTCTGTCTTGGCTCTAGTGCTGGGATGATCTCTGAATGAAAAAGCAGGGTTGTTGATGGTAGCAGCACAATGTCATAGAGCACTGAATTAACTAACAGTCCTAAGAGGGTTTTTTTTCACTCTTTGACTAACTATGCGACCTTGAGCAAATCAAACTTTTCAACCTAACATTTTTCATTAAAAAACCTATTCACTATAGAAAACCAGGAAGACCTTTAAGGTGTTTATTGTTACACACACACACACACACACACACACACACACACACACACACGGTATCACAAACCTTAAAGTTCTATGTAGATACTATGACAATCCTTTTCCCTCCTCTCCCTCTCCTTCCCCCTTGTTTCCATTCTCTCTCTCCATGGGCAATGCATTGCACACAAAAGTATTTTTTAAGTCTTTTTGAAATGAAGGCACAAGTAGTGAAAAACTAGAAATTTTGGTCCCTGGGCAAGAGGTACAGAAGGTATCTTTAGCAGAAGAGGCATAGGGCACCCATTGCCATCCAAGATGAGGAAGCCTAGGGGACCATCAGAAAGCTCCCAGAGTTCACTAATCATCTTTGTTAAGTAGTTAAATAATGTCTAGCCATTCCAGAGATCCTAAGTGTGGTGTGTGTGTGTAAGGCAGGGGGGAGAGATGCGGAAGAGATCTGAGACATTGGACACATCCACCTGCCTCTCCCACTGCCATGTTGGCAAAGAGGCAATGTGCCAAACACATCTCTTTCTTCCTGCTAATGCTGAGTGAAGCCTGGCCTAGCCCAGGCAGAGGGGAGGAGAAGTGGCAAAGGTCCAACATCTTCTGCCGAATTTGGAGCTTAGATTAGTATTCCTGATCTGGAGCCAAGAGAGGGGCTCCCCACATGGTCTGAACAGCAGCATGTTTGGGGAAGGGTGGGAGTAGTCGTGCATAATATCTGGGAGTGCTTCATTACCAGCACGAACCTGGCTAAAGTGAGAGGGCATGGACCTGCACATGGGGCCACTCCTGTGTCCATATGGAGCTCCTAATAGCCATCTGAAACTCTCTGAGGAGGCCCAGACACGGAGAAGAAGTATTGGGACTCTTGCAAAGCAGGAAGGCAGTGGGAACTACTGGCCACACCATGCCCTCATGCTGACTAGATGACTTCCCCAACCCTTCTCTGTAGTGACCCAGTGCTCTATAGGTCCTCTTGGGCTAGGTCCCCTATCCAAGCCCTTTCCCTGAGAGGAGCCAGGAGAGGCAGGGTGATGGATGGTCAAGGACTCTACTCATGCTTTCCCTTGCCCGAGTCCAGACACTTACTCATTCAAGCACAGAATTCTGCCACTAAATTGCTGTGAGACACTGAACAGGTTTCTTCCTCATTCTGGGCCTCCTTCATTTATAAATGGAGAGGGTTTGACTACTAGCATATTCTATGGATCTTTTGGCTCAAGTTTTTGTGATCCTAAAACCCTATGATTCAGGAACTATCCACTATTCATACTTCTAGATTCCTTATCCATGCTTGACTTGTCTGGGCCTTTTTAAAAATCCATTTAAATATTTTAAAAAAAAGATATCTTTCAACCACTTCTCGGACCTTGGGGAAAGTGTGAGTAAAAACCTATTTGCCAGAGGATATAGATATGAATAATCAAGCCACAATAAGTACAAGAAAGTAAAGAGGTCCCTGAGTGAGGA
This sequence comes from Myrmecobius fasciatus, assembly GCA_023553655.1. Taxonomy (NCBI): domain Eukaryota; kingdom Metazoa; phylum Chordata; class Mammalia; order Dasyuromorphia; family Myrmecobiidae; genus Myrmecobius; species Myrmecobius fasciatus. The sequence continues at coordinate 168,891 of JAJPUD010003273.1, read as the reverse complement.
ATACAAGTGTGGGAGTTCCTACAACACCCCACTCTCATGTTTTCATGTGTGTATTCCTCTCTTCTCCCCTCCATACCTATGAGAGAATTGATATTTCAGTACCCAGGGCAAAACCCTGGTAACCTTCCATACTGATAGGTCTAAGGGTATATATTACATCTAGCTTTCCAGAAGTATACAATAACTGTATAAATAACCATGATAAATGCCACGTCACAATAACTGTTGTGGGAAAAATGCCTTGAAGCAACTATCTAGCTTCCTCACAGCAGAAGATGATTCTGCTCCTAGAATGGCATCCTTTAGTTGGCTAACTTACATTTTAAAGAAAGCTCCCTGGTCAACCATATTAATTATTTCATTGTCCTTTAGGACACTTTCCTCCTGCATCCCACTCCCTCATTTTTCTTTCTTTTATATATTGTCTTTTCCCGTTAGAATGTAAGTTCCTTCTGTGTGACCCTGGGCAAGTCACTTAACCCCAATTGCCTCAGCAAAAAGCAAAAAAAAAAAAAAAAAATGTAAGTTCCTTGAGGAAAGGAAGTGGTTTTCTGTCTCTGTCTCTGTATTCCCAACAGTGCCAGGGACACTCAATTAATTCTTGTTGACTCAGAAAAAAAAGGTCCCGCATCTGATATATTGTGAGGGAATACACTGCATCTTATCCTCCTTCATAAACACATACACACACACATACAGCAACACAGGGTCATGTTCACAGGAGATATTACATTCTCTTGACCCTCCATCCTTATGATTCACAACTTAAAAGAAAGTAATCTGGGATCTGGAGGAGCAATCCATGACCAGAGCACAGAGCTTTTACTACAGAAGAGTAATGAGTTAATATAGGGATGGAGTCTATGTTCATGTCTGTCTTCCTCTATTTTTTCTAAGAAAGGTAAGTATATAATGGGGTCCATGTGGTGGAGTGAAAAGACTTCTGGAGTCAATTGCTGCAAAAAAAGAAAAAGAGAACATTTCTGTCCTTAACTACTTCTGTGATCATGGATCAATCACTTAAATTTTCTGGGATCAATTTCTGAATTAGTAAAACAAGGGAGTTGTATACAGACATCTCCAAGGTCCCTTCTAGCTTTGTTCCTTTGAATTTTAAGGGTTTCAAAGCAATTTCCCAACAATTATGTGAAATGGATAATGTGAGCATTACTATTTCTATTTTGCAGATGAGAAAACTGAGGTATAGAAAGGGGGGGAAAGTCTTTCTCTCTCTCTCTCTCTCTCTCTCTCTCTCTCTCTCTCTCTCTCTCTC
>JAJPUD010003273.1:135534-150029 GCA_023553655.1 Myrmecobius fasciatus | reverse complement strand
TCTCTCTCTCTCTCTCTCTCTCTCTCTCTCTCTCTCTCTCTCTCTCTTCCTCCCCTCTCATTTTTCCTTCTGTCTCTGTTTCTGTCTGTTTCTATCTCTATTTTCCTCTCTCTCTTCCTTTTTCTTCTATCTCTGTATCTGTGTCTGTCTTTCCAAATTTTCATAATGAAGGAGTTAATAATCCCATACAACAATATTAAACAGTCCCTGCTTTCAAGGAGCATAGATTTAACTAATCTAGAAAAAATAATATCACTGGATTTATTTATTCACCCACTAAACATTTATTAATGTGCCAGTTACTGTACCAAGGTGCTGGAGATATAAAGACAAAACAATCAAACAAAAACAACAACAAAGCATTTCCTGCCTTCATCAATATGTGCAGAGAAAACTCAATTTTGTGGAATGCAAAGTGATTATGTGTGAGGGGTGCTACTTAGAACCAATCAGGATAGACTTTCAATAGGATATGGCATCTATGCTAAAAAAAAAAAAAAAGCCTAGAATCCTTTGAGGTGCAACTAAGGAAAAAGTGCATTCTGGGGATATGGGAGGGATTGTGCAAAGTTATGGACATATGGACATAAAGATGGAATATTCTGGACCAAGAATAGCAAGTAGCACAGTTTAGCTATAATGTAGAGTGCAATGTACAATAATCACGAAAATCTAAATTAGAAGCATATTGAGGAAATTTAGAAGTCAAATAGAAGAATTTGTCTTTTATAGGTAAAAGTGAGGCATTCCTTGATGAAGGGAGTGACATGGTCCAACCAATGTTTGAGGAGTATCAATTTGGTATCTACGTGGAGAATGGATCAGAAAAGGGAAGAAATTGGATGCAAGAAGACCAATCAGGAAACATTGTCATATAGATGAGAAGTGATAAGGGTTTGAACCAGGGTGGTGGTCATATAAGTAAATAAAAAGGGATGAATGTGAGATTACTTTATGGAAATAATGTTGGCAATCTTTGGCAACTGATTAAGAAAGAGAAAAGCCAAGGTTTATTCTGAGGTTGTGGACTTAGGGAACTGGCAGAATGTAGTACCTTCAATAGGAAGTATGAAGATTTGAGGGGGCATGAAAGTTTGAGATACCTATGGGACTTAACAACTAGAGATGGCCAATAGGCAGTTGAAGCAGAAGGGAGTTCAGGACAGAGATTAAGATAGCATATATAAATATAGGAATTGTCATAGGAAATGATAACTGATTTCATAAAAAAGTTTTAAGGAGAGAAAGAGGGGAGTAGAGAGAAAGGGAGAGGGAAGGGAGATACACAGAACAGACAGATCACCATGGTTATCTATTCCATTAAGATAATAATCTTTGTGTTGTAAATGTAATTGTCAAAAGTAACTTTTTTAATAGCCTTCAGTAGGGAGTTACCAGTCCAACCATCAATACTCATCTTTTAGATCTAGAAATGACCTTTCTCCTGATGGAAAATTATCATAATCCTCCCAAAGTCCAGCTTCCCCTCTGTAAGTTGGAATCCTCTATTGCTCCGTTCTCTTTATCACCCTGATTGTAGCTAACTGCCTCTGCTGAGCTGCATGTCTTCTGCTGTCCACTGCCCCTTTGTGCTCAGCATCTCTGTTATGGCTGTTGATCATTTTAAGTTAATCTACAATGAGGCTACTCTTGCTCTCTGCTACCATCTTCTGGCAATAAGTTACTAAGCAGCACCATCCCCCTTAGGTTTTTTGATTTATTTTGTTTTAGTTGGATAGTCCAGGAATCATCTTTTGCTCTTTTATGTTGTAAACCAATAGCCTCAAGATGCAACCAGAAAATTAATGAATCTCTTTGTCATTCTTAAATCTTTTGTTTTTTAAATCTAAATGGTTTTTGGGCTTTCTCAGTCTAACTTACCTGAATAATGGTCAGAAAATTCTTTTTAGTTGCCTTCATATAGAAAAATAACTCACAATAGCTCCATTTAGCAAAATTTCAAAAAAGCTGAAATTGATTTTTCTCAAGATTGTACCTTCTGTCTTCTTCCTATCTTGTCATTCATCTTCCATATGAATCACTGAGATTAAGGAGAATGGAAAAAAGCAAAAAGAACAGGTGACCTTTACATGATTTCTCTTCTGTCTACCAAATTCTTTCTTTCCCTTCACCTTCCCTTTGTGACATGGTAAACAAATTGATAAGTTATACATGTGCAATCATCAAAACATATTTCCAAATTAGTTATGTTGTAAAACAAAGACAAGCCAAAAAAGAAAAAAAATTAAAGAAAATGAAAAAAATGCTTTTGCAGTATATTGAATAATGAATTGAATGGAACTTTTGTACAAATAATGTTAGAAGAAGGTTAGAAAATAGAATATCAATTATTATGGAACGTAGAAGTCATATAACCATTACCCATCTCTTGCCCAATTTTAAAAAAGAAATTCAGGTCCAGAAAAGCTGAAAATAATTTGTTCTAGGCCATATCAGAAGTTATTAATTTGTATTAGTCTAGTTTCTTTTTTATTGTTACATTGTTGATTGCATGAATGAATGAACAGTAAATACCATATGCTCATGAGTTTCCTCTGTTTTAAATTTCTGCTGGCATACATCCAATTAGAGGCAGACTTGGGACTAAGCATCAGAGCTTCAAATCCCTCCTATATCTACTGGAGGAAGATAAGAAAGTCAACCAGACAGGAATCTTGTCCCTGGAAAAGGTAGGCCATACTATTTCTGCCCAAATTGAATGAGTGAGTAAGCCTCTTCTTCCCTTTAAACCCTTGGAATAGTGATAGGAATGTGATGGAAAGACCACTAGATTTGAAGTAATAGGACCTTGAGTCTAAACCCTGGGTCTGTGACTTAGTACTTGTGAATATAATACTTCTCTGTGGGCTCTGATTAGCTTAGTCCTCAATAACACAGCTTTTTAAACTGTGGGTCATGACCCCATATAAGGTCTTGTAACTGAATGTAAGGGTCACAAAATTAATATTTATTAATCAATAAATGTTTCATTTGCATACATATTTAATATATCTATATAGCCAGGGTCACATAAGAGATCAAGTGTGAAAAGTTTTTTCCCCCTATTTAATAGTGTCTTAATTTTTTGAATTACATGTAAAGATAGTTTTCAACACTCATTTTTGTAAGCTTATAAGTTCCAAATTATTTTTCCTTTCCTCTCTTTTCTCTCCTCTCCTCAAGACAGAAATAATCTGTTATAGGTTATACATGTGTAGTCATTTTAAACATATTTCCTTATTAACCATGCTGTGAAAGAAAAAATCATAACAAAAAAATCCAGAAAAAAAGAGAAAAAGTGAAAATAGTATGTTTCAACCCATATCCAGTCTCTATGGTTCTTTCTCTGGATGAGGATAGCATTTTCCATCTTGGGTCTATTGGAATTTCTTGGATCCCTGTATTGCTGAGAAGAGCTAAATTTATTATAGATGATTATCACATAATCTTGCTGTTAGTGGGTACAAGGTTCTCCTGGTTCTGCTTACTTCACTCAGCATCCGTTCATGTAAGTCTTTCCAGGGTTTTTGGAAATCAGCCTGATCATCATTTCTTATACCACAATATTATTCCATTACATTCATATACTACAACTTATTCAGCCATTCCCCAACTGATGGATATCCACAAGTGAAAAAAAGTTTAAGAAGCCTTGCTCGAACCAGGAGATCATTGTACATGACAACAACAAGTCTATATGATGCGATGATCAATTCTGAGGGACATGGTTCTTTTTAACGGTGAGTTGATTGAGGTCAGTTCCTAATCTTGTGATGAAGAGAGCCATCTGCACCCAGAGAGAGGATTGTGGGAACTGAGTGTGGATCACAACATAGCATTTTCACTTTTTTTATGTTGTTTGCCTGCATTTTATTTTCTTTCTCACTTTTTTCCCTTTTGAGCTGATTTTTCTTTTGCAGCAAGATAATTGTATAAATATGTATACATATATTAGATTTAACATATATTTTAACATATTAACATATATTGTATTACTTTCCATCTAGGGGAGGAAGTAGGAGAAGGAGGAGGAAATTTGGAACACAAGGTTTTGCAAAGATCAATGTTGAAAAATTATTCATGCATATGTTTTGAAAATAAAAACCTTTAATTAAAACATATATATACACACATAAAATAAAAGCCTTCATGAAAAAAGAAGTCCTGCTCTATTCTGGAAGCAGTTATCTCTAAGTCCTTTTGAGTTCTATGACTGATCTACAGGCAAGATCATGAATAACTGATTCTTAGAAGCACAGGTCAAGCAGTACATTTTACTGAGGGCAGACTAAAGATTTCACCTCAATTGGTCATTCACAAGTCCTCACTGAGCTCTTACAATGTACTTAATGTTGTACTATACCATAGTTGTGATGTTAACAGACCTAGTAAAGATGTGCAGCCCACTTCTGTTGCTAAGAACCTCACTGTATAGTTAGAAGGAACCAACAGAGGAAAGTGATGAGCTCACCTGCGTGAATCTGAATCCAGAGCTGGCTAATGACCACTTCTATAGCATCTACTGAGATTTAAAAATCAGCATCTTCCCAACAGCCATAAAAATAGAGTCCAAGTATTGAACTATCCCCATGTTGCAGATGAAGACCCAGAAAGGTGATGCAACTTACCCAGCAAGTCACACAGCAGAGAAGTCTTAGAGCTGGGACATGGACCTAGATCTCCTGATTCTAAGTCCAAGAACCCCTTTCATTCTGTCTGCAGCATTGCTTCCAAAGAAGGCCTCTGGAGGAAGGCTAAGCTTTATTAAGTGCAAACTCGTGATCCTCCTTCAATGCTATGATATATCCCTCATTTCATCAAAGTGGATACTTCCCTCCTGCCAGTTCTAAGTATCAGAAATGATTTGTAAATGAATCTTACAATTGGATTTGTTTTCAATAGCATTTTTGCCTTTGCTCAGTTAAGAAAGCTTCCCAGACCATTTGTTGCCTCCTAGGACAGTTATTATTGCATAGCCTTCAAATTTAGGACATTCTTACTTGTACTGAGCCAACATCTGCCTCCTGCTAACTTTGCCCTGTTATATACCAATGTCCCTCTCTCCCTCCATTCATAGTATTTACTACTCAAAATGAAAGAGAGGCTCTGCTAATATGATCAGAAATAAATATAGTTGTAATAAAAATCCCTACCATTATTAATAACAATTCTAAATACTAAAGTCAAGATTTGCAAAGTACTTTCTTCACAATTACCCTATGAGGTAGATAGTATAAGTAAAATTATCCCCATAAGTGAAAACCGGAGATTCATAAAAGTTAAGTAACTAGTTTAAGCTTGCTAAACCAGAACCTAGATACACTGTTCCTTATGACAACCCCTGAGATATCTGAAGATGGGTAAGACACAATCACCAAGTCTTTTCTATAAAATAGATGAAATTCAATTTATTTTCCTACTCCAAAAAGCATCATTAGTAATGATGAAAATTATAACATATTCCCCATTTTATGCTATGCAATTGTATACTATATAATACATACTGTAATTGTATAACATATAATTAGGAATATGCTATAATTTTTATTTATGAATTATATGGTATACAATTAGGAACATGCTTTAAATTTTGAGGGAGGGCATATCATCTTTGGTTCTTAATTCAGTGTCTAGAATAGGCACTTAATAAATGTTTATTGATTATAAATGAAAATATTCAAATAAGTATTTTATATAATTTCTTTTCCAATCTTATCGCATATTCCTTCATTACATCTATTTTATGTTCCAGCTAACCTAGATACTTTTCTGCTTACAAATATAACATGCACTGCTCTCCCACTTCTATGACTTTTCTAATATGGTTCCCTATTCCTAGAATGATTTTCCTTCTAATGAATTCTTGTCCATTCTTTAAAATCCATTTCAAATGTCACTTCCTCCAGGAAGGTGGAAACCTGTTCAATAATATTCTTCCCCCTTTGGACAAAGACTCCAACATAGGACTTTATTTTGTACCTCTCTGATGTACATGTATGTATTATTGTATGTTTTTGCTATATGTTTTTGTAATTTATATTTATACTAGCCTGTGAGTTCCATAAGAAATATGTCTTATCTAAGTTTTGTGCTTTCTCCAAAGGCTATTATAGAACTCTATATGCACAAGGTATATATTATTTGAAAAGTGGACAAATAAATAATTTCAAATTTTGAAGGGAAAAATATTACATCAAGATTCCTCAGAATACTATTCAAGATGTTGTTCTAGGATTTTATAATCACATATATAAACTGCCTGCCAAGAAACACACAGGATCTATATGCAATCATAAAACATTTTTATACAAATAAAGATAAACCTGAAGAATTAGGAAAATCAATTAAATTAATATTAATGTTAAATTACAATATTATCATTAAAATATCAAATGAATTAAAATATTACTAGACCAAGGCAATATAATACAAATGACACTCTAACTTAAATTAAATTGTTTAGTCAGCACCATAATACCAACGAATAATTTTATACATTTAGAAAAAAATAACAAAATTCATCTAGAAGAACAAAAAAGTTAAGACTATCAAAGGAATTTTTCAATTAGAGAAAATATGAACAAAAACAGCTTAGCTACTGTACTAGACTTTAAACTTATTTAAAAAGTAGCAAATTCTCAAGATAATCTGCTAAAAATAGAATGGTTGATCAGTGGAATAGATTATGTTTACAATATACAGAAATAAATTATCATGGTAATCTTGTGTTTGATAAACTCAAAGAACCAAGCTTAGGTGCAAGCTATTTCAGTTTTTCACAAAATAGAAACTATTTTCTAGAAAACTAGAAAGTAGTCTGGCAGAAATCAGACACTGACTAACATCTCACATTGTACATTATATTATATATTATAGGTAATATATACATATTGTCTTGATAAGCTCAAAATGGGCATATAATTAAGACATAAAGGATGATATTTATCATGAGTAAATTAGGAAATTGGGATATTAGGAAAACATGGAAAAAATTACTTATTAGATAAATGGATAAAAGAAGAGTTTGCTACCAGACAAGAAATAGAGAGGAAGATGGGAGATAAAACTAATAGTTTGGATTACATGAAATTTAAAAGGTTTTGCACAAACAAAATCAATGCAGCCAAAATTAGAAAGAAACAGAAAACTAGGAGTGGAGGGAGAAATTTTACATTAAGTTTCTGTAACGAAAGCCTCATTTATCAACAATATAAGGAAAGAGCCAAATATATAAAAAATAAAATCCATTTCCCAATTAATAAATGATCAAAGGCTATGAACAGTTTTTAGAAGAAGAAATCAAAGCTATAAGTAGTCATATAAAAATGCCCTAAATCATTAATAATTAGAGAAATGCAAACCAAAACAACTTTGAGGTACCACCTCACACCTATCAGATTGGTTAACATGACAGAAAAAGAAAATGACAAATTTAAAAACAAATGTGGAAAAACAGGTATGTTGGTAGAATTTGGTTGGTAGAATTGTGAACTGATCCAACCATTCTGGATAACAATTTATTTAAAGAGTTATAAAACTGTGAATACCCTCTAATCCAGCACTACAACTATTAGGTCTGTTGCTCAAAGAGATCAAAGAAAATGGAAAGAACATTTATGTACAAATGTATTTATGGCCTCTCTTTTTGTGATAATAAAGAATTGAAAATTGAGGGAATGCCTAACAGTTGTGGTATATGATTGTGATGAAATACCATTGTGCTGCAAGAAATAATAAGAGTGGATTCAGAAAAGCCTGGGAGATTTATAAGAACTGATGCAATATGAAGTAAGCAAAACATTGTGCACAGTAACAGCAATATATTGTAAAAGTGATCAATTATAAAAATTAGCTTCTTTGATCAAGACAATTCCAAAATACTCATGCCAAAAAAAAAAAAATCTTTCCAGAGATAGAGGTTATTGACTCTGTAGATAAAAGCATATTTTTTTCCATTCTCTTTATTTTGCTTGCCTTGTTTTAATAAAAGCTAATATGGAAATATGTTTTTCATGACTTCACACATATAATGGGTTTCATATTGTTTGTCTTCATAATAGATGGAAGAGGGGTTAGAGGAAAAGAATTTGATTTTTAAATTTTTAAATAAAAAAAGAATAATTCTAGCATTTGGGCCCTGATTGTTTAGTCATTTTTATGACAAGAAGAAATTGAAGTTTATAAAGAAGGAAATAGTTCTATCCAAATTGAGGTTGACAGAGAAGTAATAGAGTAAATATTGGAATTAGTGACTACTGTGTAAAGAACAATTTCCTAATCCTGAAGAGAAGTATTAAGAAGATACTTAAGAAACTTTAATTATTCAATTGGTCTTAATAAAACACAGATCTGAACCATGTGACTCCTATTCAGACAACTTCAGTGGCTCCCTATCACCTCCAGAATCAGTTATAAAACTTCCAAGTCCTTCATAACCTGGACAGCTTTTGCCTTTCCAGTTTTATTAAATTTCACTGATCTCCAAATACTCTGGGATCCAATGACATTGGCCTTCTTACTGTGATTTTTATAAGACATGCCATCTACCAATTCCTTATATTTTCAATAACTGACTTCCATCCCTAGAATTCTCTCTACTGCCACCTCCTGGCTTCCCTGTTTTTCTTTATGACCTAGTTAAAATGGCACATTCTACAAACTTTTCCCTACTCTCTCTTTTCATGCTAGTGTCTCCCCTCTTTTTATAATAGACCATGTCCCAAAAATCTAGTATAGTCCTTACAATTTAAGCTATTAAAGCTAAAAATAACACTAAGATTTTGACCCTGTACATTTTATCTGTATATAATGATTTGCAAGTTGTTTCCCACATTAGATTCTAAGTTCCTTGAAAGCAGGAATTAGTTTTCATCTTTCTTTGTATCCTTAGCAGTTATCACATCACACAATAAGTGCTAAATAAATTTTTATTGATTGAGTCAACAATGAAGTCTTAGATAAGTCAGCCTGTGATATTAATCAGAGGCAAAATGTTATAATCTCCACATTTTGTATTTATTATATATTTTTATTTTAATATTTGTTTCATTTTGAAATAAATTACATTTATTAAATAATTTTAATGTTTACTTAATTTTCATTTTTGTTTAGTCTCTCCAGACTCTTTGTGACCTCATTTGGGTTTTCTTGGCAAAGATACTGGAGCGGTTTGCTATTTCCTTCTCCAGATCTTTTTAACCATGGGGAACCAAAATCTTATTTGTCTGGGATCACACAGGTAATAAGTGTCTGAAGTCAGATTTGGACTCAGGAAGATGAATGTTCCTGAATCCTGGCTCTATTCACTGTACTACCTCGCAGTCCAATCATTTACTTAATAACAGTCACTTAAAAAGCATTAACTATGTGATATATACTTTGCTACTCTATTAAGATACAAAAAAAAAAAAAAAGGCAATAATAGTTCCTGCCTTCAAGGAGCTTACATTCTGACATGTAAATAGTTATTTACAAGATTTATACAATGTAAATAGAAGGTAATTTCAAAGGAGAAAGCATTAGCAGCTAGGGAAGGAAGGGGAAGGGTTAGAGAACTGCATCTTAAAGGAATCCAGGAAAACCAGAAGTAGACATGAAGGGGCAAGGAATTCCAAGTATGGGATATAGTAAATGCAAAGGGACAGAAATAGGAGATGCAGTATTGCATATTGGCTGATGTAGCCAAATTATAAAAAGGAGGAGAGTGATAGGTAATAAAATATGCAACCAGAAAGGTAAAAAATGGACTAGTTTATACAATGCTTTAAATACCAAATTTAAAAAGTGCTTATTTGGTCATGGATGTAATAAGGAGCCACTGCAACTCACTGAATAAAATAATTCTTATTGGGAAGTTTCTCTAGTCTATTAATATTAATTGAATTAAAGAGTGGTTTTAAGTTAACAATAAAGAATTCAGATGAAGACTTTGTATTGATGAAAAATAAAATAATCACAGAATACTCAATCACTAAAGAGCTTAGAAGGATAAAATGAAATACAAACTAAAGAGTCAAGCATTAGGCTGAGGTGGCTGGCGTGCAAAAGAGTGTGGTCAGATCCAAGACCCCATAAATTTGCTACATGTGGTCATATATACATTCTCTCCAATATGCTACATGTAGGAATATGTGCTTTCTTTTTAAGATATTTGTAGCTATCATTGTTACTATTTCAAATGCAATGTGTCTAAAACAACTCTAACAGAATCTTCTCCTTTTTATAATTTGGCTTTTGGTTAAAATATATTTTAGATTGATTAATATGACAAAAAAAATAATAAATATTAGAGATGTAGAAAATTGGAACACTAATGCATTGTTGGTGGAGTTGTGAACTGATCCAATCATTCTGGAGCACAATTTGAAACTATGTCCAAAGGGCTATCAAACTGTGCAAATCTTTTGATCCAGCAATACTCCTACTAGGTTTGTATCCCAAAGAAATCATAAAAAGTGGAAAAGGATCCACATGTACAAAAATATTTCTAGTAGCTTTTTTGTGTCAACAAAGAATTGGGCATTGTGGGGTTGCCCCTCAATTAAGGGATGGCTGGACAAGTTGTATCAATGTAATGGGACTCTATTATTTTATAACAAATAATGAGCAGGTGGAGTTCAGAAAGGAACTTGGAAAGAATATAAACTGATTCTGAGTGATATGAGCAGAACCAAAAGAACATTGTACACAGTAACAGCAACATTATGTGATAAACACATATATTGGAATTGGCTCTTCACAGCAATGCAATGATCCAAAACAATTCCAAAAAATTCATGGTGAAAAATAGTGACCACATCCAGAGAAAGAACTATGGAATCTGAATTCAGATTGAAGTGTTCTATTTTCATTTTTCTTTTTATGATTGTTTTTTGTTTTGTTTCTTTTTTCACAACATGACTAAGGTGGAAATATATTCAATATGATTGTACATGTATGATCCATATCAGATTGTTTGCTACTTTGGGGAAGGCAGAGGGAAGGAAGAGAGAAAGAAAAAAAAATTGGAACTCAAAATGTTACAAAAATCAATGATGAAAATTATCTTTGAAGTAATTGGAAAAATAAAGTAAAAGACTATTAAATAGGAAAAAGTTTTAAATGCCAGAAATAAAATAAAATATGTTTTGTTGATATCTCTGCTTTTATATTGTTTAAATTTTCCTTAGTGTTCATTCTACATAACAAAAATGTTTTTCAGTTGTCTCCATCATGTCCAATTCTTTGGGGTCTTCTTTTGGGGTTTTCTTGGCAAAGATACTACAGGAATTTGCAGTTTCCTTCTCCAGCTCATTTTACAGATGAAGAAACTGAGGCAAACAGAGTGAAGTCACACAGCTAGTAAGTGTCTGAGGATAGATTTGAAGTCATGAAGATGATAAACACATACATGTATACATGATATTCTTTTAAAAAGTTTTTCACTTAATAATATTTTCTTTTCCCAACTGCATGTAAAGATAGTTTTCAACATTCATGTTTGTTAGATTTTGAGTTCCAGATTTTTTTTCTCCCTCTTCTTTTCTCCCCACTTCCAAAAACAGCAAAGGTTTACCTTTACAATCATTTTAAACATATTTTCATATTAGCTGGATTATGAAAGAAAAATAAGAATAAAGGGGAAAAAACCACAAGAAAGAAAAAATACAAAAAAAAGTGAAAATTATATGTTTTGACTCACGTTCATTCTCCATATGGATGGCACCTTCTATTCCAAGTACATTAGAGTTACTTTGGATCACCTTATGGCTGAGAAGAGCTAAGTCTATCACAGCTGATCATCACACAATCTTGCTGTTATTATGTTCAATGTTCCATTGGCTCTACTCACCTCATTCAGCATCAGTTTGTGTAAGTCTTTCCAGGCTTTTCTGAAGTAAGTCTACTTATCAACAACAACTATATATCTATAGATATAGATATAAATATATAGATATATATGTGTATATGTGTGTATATATGTATATATATATATATATAAGAAAAAAAAAACAGGAAAGGCAATCATTAGCCCCCAAAGTCTGAAAATATATGTAATGTTTCACACATGAATTAGTTTTTACAAAGGAATTCTTACTGAGAAGATATAGTAAAGACAGAAGTTATCAATATATCCAAAAATTATATGTAAGGTAATTATATTAACTTATAAAAACACATTAAATCTCTGGGGAGAGTGAGTTCAAATTTTAAGCACAAGATGGTATATACAGTTTCAGCCCTCTGCGTGTCATTTAATTTCTCTGAGTCTCAATTTCCTCATCTGCAAAATTAAAAAAATAATTGCTCTAACAATATGTGTTTTTCTGGGGTACTGCCCAATCTCTCTTCCAGGGTTCTCTGTCAGGATCAATGAATTCATGAATGAGATGGTACTTTGAGGACTCTGAGGCATTTAGGCTTTTCAAAGTATGTGGATTTGTGTTACCCCATTGACAGGTGAAAAACTGAAGTCAAGTAGAATTTGTACTGAGTAAACCCACCATTTTTCCCAGGTTCCACTCAGCCTCATCCCTATCCTCATTATGCCATCAGGCACAGCAACTCTGACCTTGGTTGGCACTCATGAAGCTTGACAATAATTTCCTAAAAAAGAACTCACAGCTATGAATCCAAAATGTCAAATCACTTAGCAAGGATGAACAAGCAACCCCTTCTGTACAAGGCCCCATACATAACTTTCATGATTTTAGGTGACATGCACCAGGTGACTTTTAGCTCAATGAATTCCTTTTTCCCTCCTATGGCTTGATAACAACAGAGAACAGAAGGGCAGAAGGATTAATCTTAGACATGAAGGACATCCCATTTCTTCTTTGGAAGTTGGGTTCAGCCCCTTCCATATCCTGTGACTCACTTACAATCCTTAAACTAGTCGGGCCAATTGGCAGGAAGAAACTAAACCTGGACTTGTCATAGTTTTCTAAGACTCAAGCATTAGATCCCTCTCCAGTTTCCAAGAAAAATAAGACTCCAAACTATCATTGTCTTTTTGCCTTTTGCCATATGTAATGACTTAAGCCTTTTCCTCTAGGAAAAGATCACACATTCTTTCTTCTATAACACTAAAACTGTAGTAATGCCACTGTGAAGTGGCAAAATGCCAATCCTTTATATGTTGTCTTGAAGGAAAGGCTAAGGGAAAATTAACCTCATCTTAGATGCTGTGCTTCTGAATTAGGGGTCTGAGAAACTGTTTCATTAATATTTGTATATTTCAATATAATTTGTTTCCTTTGTCATCCTATGTATTTCATTTAATGCATTTTAAAAACAGGATTCTGAGAAGGAGAATGCCAGAGAGACCCATGCCACAGAAAAATGTTAGGGATCTGTCTTAGGAGGAAAGAGGCCAGGGTTATTGCCTCTAAATAAAAGACCAACATAGACAGTAAAATTTCCACAGAGCTGAATTCAAGCGCAGTCCTCTGACTTTGAGTGGTGATTGATACATTTTACAAGGTCAGACCATAGAAAGTGGGGAGCCTGCCTCAAGAGCCCCTCCATTTTCCTGGTAGGTATCTCCTTACATAGCCAGGACATGTGTCAATATCTGTTCAGGGATACTGTAGTGCTTCCTTCCCAGCATGCCTACTGCTAGGGCCCTTTGCATTTTACCCTATATATCCCCTTTTTCTTCCTTCCCATTATGCCTCAACATAGGATCTTAGAAGATTAGGACTAGAATGGACTTTAGAAACCATCTAACTCAATGTCCTTTTATATACAAGGAAATTGAAGAGTAGAAATGTAAAATGACTTGAGTAATGTTATATAGAAACTCAGTGGCAAAATTGAAAATCAAAATTACTAAATTTTCTAGCTCCTCACCATATATTACTATTACAAAACAGACAGCTCTAGCAACCATTCACAAGGTTATTATAAGCCTCAAATTGGATAAAACACTTTGCAAGTTTTTCTTCTGTACTAATGCTGATAATACAGAACATTAATGTAAATGTTTAAGAAATTAGCTGCAAAGGGAAATTTCCATTCCTGCTTATTCAATTCCTCTTCATGCAGGAGCAGGATTTTCAAAAAAAGAAAAAAAAATCTAGAGCTCTAGCAAAGAGAAAAATTTCTAAAAGTTGGAAGAATTCAAAATTTGAATTTTTTTAAAAGCAAAGGTTTTTTAAGAAAAAAAAAGATTGCTGAAAGCTACTTCCTTTTTAATTTTATTGTCTTTTTTTTAAACAACCCCCCCCCCCATGACATTAAGGAGATATAGAGAATCCATGAGTTATATCTTTAGAACCCAGACTTTATTTTGATAGCACACTTTCTCAAAACATAGGCATAATATTATTCAAAATCTAAAACTATCATTGACAAATTATAAAATGGATAAACTACCTGTTAAATCATTTAAAACTATCTTGAAAACTATACAAATCATTTAAAAATTTTTACCATTTATTCTTATGTCTTACACATATTTGTATCTTCCTTTCCAGGTATCAACAGGATTTTGCACATAATCAGCACTCAATAAA
>JAJPUD010003273.1:78844-130534 GCA_023553655.1 Myrmecobius fasciatus | reverse complement strand
GAGGGAAGGAGGGAGGGAGGGAGGGAAGGAAGGAAGGAAGGAGGGAGAGAAGGAAGGAAGGAAGGAAGGAGGGAAGGAAGGAAGGAAGGAAGGAGGGAGGGAAGGAGGGAGGGAAGGAAGGAAGAAAGTGGCAGAGAAGGGGCTCAATCCCAGGTAACTGTGTAATTTCATCTTCTGAGTCAACAGTGATATGAACAGTTTGTTTGGGGTCCCTCCTACATGATGTGTCCTTAAACTCATCCTTCAAGATGCCCTCTGGATATCCAGGGCCAGCACTAGGGTGTTAGCCCCATCCTAGCTTGTCTTCTCTGTGAAATATAGACTCTCAACTTTTCCTTATTGATTTATAAAAACTTGTAGAATATTAAATGCATAGTGAACACTTAAAACATACTTTGAGGCTGACCTGATTCCACTTTGAGGCTGTGGGACTGACCAGGAAAGTAGCTCCCAGCATAATTTGGGGGGGGCCAAACCAATTCCTACAAGACATTGCTTCCCCATATTCACTCTACTCTTTTCCTCCATCAGTTTCCAAACAATCTAACGACACTGGAAAGAAGCATGACTCTCTCTATGGCAGGCAACAGCAGGAGCTCCATATGACCCCCATGTGCTGTGGGATGTGACATCTTCTTGGAAGCTAGGTGGCCCAAGGTTACATCATTATCTGTTGTTGATGTTGGACTGGAAGTCTCTGAACTCCTTCTTTTGACATCCCTTATCAGGATGGTTGATTCACACTTAGTTCTTTGTCTTTTCCACCCTTCTCCATGATAGGTGGAGAGTATAAAATGAGGTTGCTCCTTCCCTATCAACAGCTCAGGAGAGGAAAGGGAAGAATTCACTCCTGAAGAGTCTCTTCCCAACTGAGCAAGGTAAGAAACTTTGGTTGGTGTGAGCATTAAACAAGAATATAACAAAGGGAATGCCAGGGGCATAAATATCTATTAAAAGAAAGTGGTGGGTTATTTTATGCTGTCTTGAATAGTGGGTGATTATTTTGTGTTATCTTATGTAAAAAGAAGCCTGCATATAGCTCTACCACTTTGTAAAGTACAACAGATCCTGAGAGGTTAGCTACATGGACTTTATTCATCTTACTTTATAGTCAAGTAAGACAGGTACCTGGCAAGGAGAAGGGGATTGCCCAGGACCACACATCTAAGAGGTGTCAAAGCTGGGACTCAAACACGGTGAACTTGGGCTATTGTTACTCTGTTATATTGTGACTACTGAATTGCTTGTTTTTTAAATTAATTGGTTTCAAAACTAATTTTTTTTCATAAAATATCGGAACTAAAATGTCAGCATAGAAAGATACCTTAAAACATAGCGCATAGAAACCTAGAATGGGAAGTTACCTGAGAGAACATTGGGTTCTTTGTTACATAACTTTGTACGTGAGGAAATTCAGGTTCAAAAAGAGAGAGTGACTTGTCTATAGCATCACAAACAAATCAGCAGCAAAGCCAGAATTAGAATCCATATCTTTTTATTATATTATCTATTTTAATCTTTCCATTCAGGCTGGCTTTTCAAATAATGCTCTCATGAGTAAAATGAAAACATTTTTTGTTGTTGTTGTTATTTAATTCATGTCCATTTCTTTGTGACCTCATTTGGGCTTTTCTCAGCAAAGACTGGAGAGTATTGGTCATTTACTTCTCCAGCTAATTTTGCAGATGAAGAAACTGAGGCAAACTGAATTAAGTGACTTACCTAGGATCACAAAATTTTGAGCTTAGATTGAACATAAGAGCTAAAAAATAGCCTTAGAACAAAGAATTTGGAAGTCACAGATATAAGGGACCTTGAAATATGAAAAAAAAAGGCTCCTTTGACATAGTGGGATGGATTTTGGTCATCATAAGATCTAAGTTCAAATTCTGGTTTTGTCACTTACTGTTATGTACCAGATGAAAACAAAAAGAAAAATCTCAAATATACCAACATAGTTATTAGCCCTTTACAATAGCTAAGAACTAGAAACAATTTGGAAATGATTCTAGAACAGCATTAAAACTTAAAAGAATACCTTCACACAGAAGAATATTAAGAGAGGAAGGATCCTTAAAAGATAGAATACAGGATATCAGAACTGAAGATCTTAAAACACAGAATGCTAGAACTAGAAAGAATAGTAACATCAGAATTAGGAGGGATCTTAGACCATGTAATGTTGGTCTGAGAGAAATCTTTCAGTGCCTAACACAGCGATAGTAATTAATGAAATAATTAAAATTAATGATTAAAAACAGGTTATTATCTATGTATTAAAATTCCTTCCAGCTTTAGCATAGGAATCCCTCAAAAGACTGAGACCAAATATTCCTCAAGGAAAAATGTCTGGAAAATGTCTTTGTCTAGACACAACCAAGGATTAAGTGTAAGAACTGGAATTTTAACTCAGATCTTCTGAGCCCAATTATAGCACCCTTTTCACTACACCATGACTGAAGGATAAGAGGATTTTAGTAGGAGACAGGGGAAGAAGGAATGAGTAAAAATGTGCAGGGAGGGAGAAAGCATGGAGTATTTTCAGGAAATGACTAAGGATGTAGCTTGCTTGGAGCCTAGTATATAGGAAGGGAACTAGTGGATGGAAAGACCAACAAGGCAAATTGGGGCTACATTGAAAAGGTATTTGAAAGCCAGCCAGAGGAGTCTGGTCATTTTTTAAAGTAGGCAATGGAGAATTGCCTTCAGAAATGTGTGCTTTCTGAACAGGGAAGGAGCATGGTCAGTACTAAAAGGAAATGCCTTTTGCAGGGATCAAGATCAAAGATGTCAGTGCTTTGGGCTTTCGTTGCCCTACTATCCATCCATATTGGAGGTGTCAATGGTGTTTCAGACCTGCTACAAGGAGGTAGTCTTACTCCATTTACACCTGATCTTCTTTCACCTTCAGCAAGTTCTAATGACCTTCTAAGGCTTCCTGGGAGAAATCAAAAGTTACCAAATCCATTACTTCCTGTTCCTGAAGTTCCATTCCTTACTAAGAAAAAGTCTAACAAAGGCCCAACTGAAACAAGTGAACCACATTGTACTGCTTCAGTATGGAGTTCTATGTCTGAGGAGAAAATAAGTGACTGTAAGTTGAGAGTTTTAAAAAATTTCTTTTTTTGGAGTTCACCATATTGGGTAGACCACAACCCCTACTGGTTTCTGAATTCAAATTGCTCCCAATGACCTATTTAAGGACCCCACCAACTTATGTTTCTCCAGAAGGAATCAACTTGTTAATGTAGGGGCATTGTATATTTATTAAGCACCTATTATGTGTAGAGCACTGTGCCTGTTAGAGTAAATGTTAGTTGTGAATCACTGACTCTGTGAAACTCAAAACATAGGAAGGGATATTTTACAGCCTTAATGGATTTACTATATCCCTCAAAGGGGTAGAAGGTGGGGGGCCACGCAAATACTGCTACTTATTATAATGCTTAGGCACAGCAAACTTTAGCCAATGTCATTGTGAGAGAACAATTAGAAGATGCATATGTTGTCCCTCTATTTAGACAATTATTCTCACAACTGTTTTGTCAATGGCTGAATTTCTGCCTTGTATAAATACCTCACTAAATGAAAATGTGTCTATATTGTCATAAGTGTTTTTGACTCACCCAAGATTTACAATTCTTACCCAGGAGATAGCCAAATTTTTCATGTAATCACATTACTGACTTTGAGAGGAATGGTCTCTATTCAATGCACAGTTCCCCAATATTTATCTTCAACATGAGAACTTCAACATAGTTCTAGAGATGGGTAACCATTACCATCACTAGAATATGACCATTCAAAGAGCTGGATTTCAATAGTCAGTCTGCCCCATGCTATCAGGGACTACCTACTATGGTACTTTCAAGGCAAGGAAGAGCACTGGGGATTGATACCAGATGATGCCCTGGTCCCAGGTTTTGCCTCCAGCACTTAAATATCTATGTGACCATGAATATAGATGATTATCCTTGTTCATCATATCCTCATATCAGAAGGAGGGAATCAAGGCATAGAAAGGTGAAGCAACTTGAAAAATATCAGGCAGCTAAGGAAGTATCAGAGCTAGGATTGCAATCTAAAGGATCTGAAGAGACAAACATGGATTGCTTTGGTATAAGAGGCCCTCATCTTCAAATCTACGTCCTGCTGCTCACCAGCTGTGTAGGACAGGGATGGCAGTGATTTCCCTGACATGGGGAATTTTCCACATTTAATCAATTAAAGTGCAACTTAGAGAGTTGCCTAGAGTAGTAGGAGGCAAAGTAATTTTTTAAGAGTCATGCAACTAGGAAGGGTCAGAGATATAGCTTGAATATAAAGGGCAGGAAGAGTATTTAGCATTCATATATTGCCTACTATGTGCCTAGCACTATGCTAAGTGCTTTTTAAAAATATTATCTCATTTGATCTTCATAATCCTGACAGGTAGGTGCTATTGTTATTCTCATTTTATGAAGGAAACTGGGACAAACAGAGACTATTAGTAAGTGTAGCCAGATTTGAACTCAAATTTTCCTGATTCTAGACCTAGCACTCTATCCAATATGACAAGCTGCCTTTGTTTAGACAATCCAGCCTCTAAAGTTTCCTCCATACCATCTCCTGTGGTATTTTATCCATCCTTCACCTGATCTCTACCCACACAGCCACTACCCTAGTTCTGATCTTCAGGTGTACATCTAACTATGTGACTTTCCTACTCGATCAACTTCAGTGATTTTCTATTTTAAAACCTAAAGAGAAGAGTTATATTTATCCTAGAGGCCCAGTAGCAGATCCAACTGCTTTAACTTCAAAATCGACTCTGATTTTATCAAGATGATTACCTGCTCCTTTCAGACAGATACCGTGATAGAAAGTTTAAAAAATTACTGTGGCCACAATAATTCTTGTCTCAAGTCCCTTCCTACTCCAACCCATGTGACACATTTTTCTTTAGAGTTCTATATGATTCTCCTCCTCATTCAGCTTCAGTTACATCCTATTGTCTCTAGGATAAAATATAATTCATCTCTTTTTATTAAAAAAAATTATACTTTATTTGAATATTCATTTAAAATTTTTGAGTTTCTAATTTTCTCCCTCCCTTTTGTTCATGTCCCATCATTGAGAAGGTAAGTGATGTTACATTAATTATACCTGTTAAATCATGCAAAACATTTCCATATTAGCCATGCTGCCAAAAGAAAGCAAGGAAAATTAAGTGAAAAAATTATGTTTCAATATACACTCAGACTTCAGCATTTCTCTTTCTGGAGATGGATAGCATTTTTCTTTTGGAGTCCATGAAATTGTCTTGCATCACTGAATTGATCAGAGTATGTAAGTCTTTTACAGTTGGTCACTGTTACAATACTGCTGTTAATGTGCATGATGTTCTCCTGGTTCTGTTCACTTTACTTTGTATCATTTCTTGTATGTTTTCTGAGGTTTTTTTCTGAAAGCATTCTGCTCATCGTTTCTTATAGCACAATACTAGTTCATCACAATCACATACCACAACTTATTTAGTCATTTCCAATTTGATGGGAATCTCCTCAATTTCCAAATTTTTGTTCCCACAAAAAGAACTCATCTAAACATTCTTGTGCACATAGGTCCTTTCTTTTGCAGGGGGTGGGAGGAGAAGAAGGGTCTCTTTGGAATACAGACCTAATAGTGATATTGGTGGGTCAAAGAGTATGTACAATTTGATAACCAATTGGGCATAGTTGAAAACTGTTCTCCAGAATGATTGGATCAGTTCACAACTCTTCCAAAAGTGCACTAGTACACCTATTTCCCTTTTTTTTTCCCCATCATTAGTCATTTTCCTTTTCTGTCATGTTAGCCCACCTGATATGTGTGGAATGGAACCTTTTTAACTTGCATTTCCCTAGTCAAGAGTGCTATAGAGCATTTTTTAAGTATGATTATTAATTACTTTGATTTCTATTTCTGAAAATTGACCATTTATCAATTGTAAAATGGCTCTTATTTTTGTAAATTTGTCTCAGTTCCCTATGTATTTGAGAAAAGAACCCTTTTTCATAGAAACTTACTGTCCAAAAAATATTCTCTAGTTTTCTGCTTGCTTCCTTCTGGCTGCATTGGTTTTGTTTGTGCAAACCTTTTTTTAATTTCATGTAATCAAAAGTATCCATTGTACTTCTTATGATCCTATCTATTTCTTGTTTAGTCATAAACTCTTCCTTTGTCCATAAGACTGATAAGTACAGTTTCCCATGCTTACCTAATTTGCTTATGCTACCACCCTTCATATTTAAATAATGAATCCACTTTTACCTTATCTTGGTATATACTGTAAAATATCAATTTATACATAGTTTCTGCCAAACAGCTTTTCAGTTCTCCTAGCAATTTTTATCAAATAGTGAATTCTTGCTTCCAAAGCTTGAATTTTTGTGTTTATCAACCATTACATCATTAAGGCCATTTACTAGTATATAAGGTATACCTAATCTATTCCATTATTTCCACCATTCTATTTTTTTAGTGAGTACAAGATTATTTTGATGATTACTGCTTTGTTAATATGATTTAAATTCTAGTATTACTCTTCTCTTTAAATTTTAAAGCTTTACACAACCTGGTCTCAACCTAACTTTTCAGTCTCATTGGACATTTCCCGCACTTTCTAATTCTATCCAACTGGTCTTCTTTCTGTTCCTTACATACAAGGATGTATGTCCTCATATGTGAGGACAACTTCTATCCATTTCCTATCTCTATACTTTGGCACTGACCATCCACTATGTCTGGAATGCCCTCTCTCCTTATTTTTACCTAATAGAGCCCCTATATTTCTTTTAATTGTTTTTTCAACTAAAAAAAATAGAAAAAAGAAAGACAAAAAGGTAAAACAAAACAAAATAGAACAGACCATTGTCATGTACCCAGCAGAACATCAGGGAGGATTCAAAATAAATAACAACAAATTTCTAGTTCAAGAAAGGATATATAATAGTAGAAGAAATTATATCTGAATGTCCATCTTTTCTTTGCTTCCTTGTAGGTTGTTCTTTTGTTCTCTGCTTTTCACTGTTTTTTACATTATTTTTTCCTCCTTTCATCTTCCCCACCTCTTGAAAGCAGGATATAGTGAAGCATGGACTTATTTATATATTACATATATATATATATATATATATACATGTACATGTATGTATATATCTATATATCTACATATATATATATATATATACACTCCTCCATCCCTATACATATACATATATATTCACACTCATCCACAGATCCATATACATATACATATAACTATATACACACATACATAGAGTAGCATGCATACATATACTTAGACAGATACACACATATACACACACAACATTAGTATGGATGATATATAAAATAGATTCTCCCTTGATTGAATCTTTAAGTTTGGCTTTGTTTAAGATCAATGATTACTTGCCATACTTTTTTTTTTGTAATAAATTGTACTCCTGAGCCTTATTGTAGTATTTGTACATATCTCTTTTTTCCTATTCCTGCAAACTTTTCTGCTTTAATTCTTCTTCTTAACTTGCCTTGCTATTATTTAACCTCCCCCCACCTATGGATCCTTCCCTTGTCTTCTTCCCCCATTCTTTGTTTGCCTCTCAGACCATTCTTCCCCCCTTTATCTATATAAGTTTTGGAGGGTGCTATACTCTTCATGGTATACATGTAGTGTTGCCTATTTAACACATTCCTGATATGAATGGGTTTTCAGAACTCTGAGCCCTCCTTCCCCCTGCCAATGCCTCTGTATCTATTCTTCCTCTGCCCCTCAATTATAAAACACAATTTCTAGTTTTACCTTTTCCTAGATGATTTGCTTTTTAGAGTCAGATCATATTTAACTTTGCTCCAATCTTTCTTTTGAGCTACCCAATTGCTGATGTCAATCTTAAAGATATTCTATACATTTCTATGTAAAAAACATAAAGAATTTGTTAAGTTCTTTGAAATTGATCTTTGATATTGACCCTTATGGGTTATATTTTCTATTCAGTTTGCATTTGGTTGAAAGAAAGTTCTGAAAATCTGAAAGTCTGTCGAATGTTCATTTTTTTTCATTCAATATTATGGATAATTTTGCTGGGTATGATATTTTTGGTCACAGGCCTAGTTTTTTTGTTGCTGGTATATGTGATTTTAGGACTTGTGGCCTTTTATTGTGACTGCTGATAAGTTTTGATTGTAGCTCCAGCATATTTGAATTTTTTTCTTGTTTCTTGCAAAATTTTCTCTTTGATCTAGGGGTTACAAAATTTGGCAATATTTCTATGTGCTTTTTTTTAAAATAAAGAATCTCTTTGAGGTGGTGATTGGTGGATTTTTTTCTATTTCTTCTTTCCCCTCATGTTCTACCCCTAAAGGACAATTTTCTTGGATTATTTTTTGCATTGTTGTATCTAGGTTCTTTTTTTGGTCACAGCTTTCAGGTAGTCCAATTATCTTTATATTTTCTTTTCTTGTTATGTTCTCCAGATCTTTTGTTTTTCTTATAAGATGTTTCACATTCTGTTCTATTTTTTTTTCAATTCTAATTTTCAAAGAGTTATTTTCATCTTTAAGACTCTATACCTCCTTTTCTAGTTGGTTAACTTTTTCATAATCTTGTTCTTCTTGGATGATTTTTGTTATTATTATTATTACTGTTATTTAATTTTTCCTCAGTGTTTCTCATTTGATTTTTAAATTCATTTTTGAGTTCTTTTGTAAACTCTCCTTGGGTAGTGAGCCATTTAATGTTACTCTTTGGGGTAGAAAAAGCTTTTTGTTACTTCAATGTCCTTCTCTGAAGATGAATCCTAGTCTTCCCTGTTTCTCATGGTAAGTTTCTGTGGTTGGGTTCTTTCTTCTTTGCTGATTCATTTTATATATATATATATATACACATATATATGTATATATTTTGCTGAGGCAATTGGGGTTAAGTGACTTGCCCAGGGTCACACAGCCAGGAAGTGTTAAGTGTCTGAGGCTGGATTTGAACTCCTGACTTCAAGACTGGTGCTCTATGCACTGTGCCCCCATTATTTTTTTTTTAATGAGAAATAGTAGTGTAAGCACCTCTAATCATAGGGTGTTTCTAGCTTCTAGCTTCACTTCAGCTCTCCTTTCTGATCTGGAACCTCAAATCAAAAGCTCCACCCACCTGCAAGTGCCATAAACCAGCAGTGTCCCTGCCTCACTGCTTTTTCACTTACCTAGTGGTGTTGGTTCCTTCTCGCCCAGGGTGGGGTGTCTGCAGCACAATTGGATTCTCTCTGTCTTCCCAGACTCAGATCTTGGACTCCACATGCTATCTGAGAGATGAAAGTTTCTATGGTTCCTCTTCAGCTCCAGTCCAATCCAGCCCTCAGGGTCCTCACTTGCTAGCCTGGAAATACTTGTTGCACACTGGCTAATCCTGCCTGGGGTCTTTCTTCAGATTTTCTTGTATGAAGAAGTCTCCTTTTCTTTCCCAAGTCTTCTTGATTTTTCACCATTCTATGTTTGCACTGAGGTGCAAAATTGTTTTTGTTTTTTTTTTAATAGGAGAAATCTGGAGAGCTTGAACTTTCTAACCTACTCCACCATCTTCCCAGAATCCTCTTTCTCTTCCTTTAAGATGCAAACTCAAGCCCCTTTACTACATGAAATTCTTCATGATCCTCCAACTGCTAGTACCCTCTCCCCCAAACTCCCAGTTATTTAATAGTATTTATTGCTTCTCCCATTACTCCCTTATGAGTAAGGATTGTTTCATCTTTGGCCTTTAAATCTTAGCACCTAGCACACTGCTTGGCACATAGTAGGCACTTTATAAGTCTTGTTAATTAATTAAGAAGCAACCTTCTGATGATGTGTCTCAACACTGCATTCAGACCAATAGTCTACTAGCAAGACCCTATTCAAAGTCTATCCAACTGGTAGAATCTTTCAGAACTTGCTTACGAGCACCCCAGCAAGCCATGATAAGATGCAGTAAATGATGATAGACAATAAAATTTATTTCCAACAATATAGACAAATAGCTTTTCTAAGAAGGAAGCCAATAACTGCATTTAAAGGGCTTTCGTGGGGATGAAGGATTAGGCATATTCTGCTTGGTACTGCAATAAAAATGAAAAACAAAGGAGAGAAATTGCAGAAGGGAAGGTTTGGGTTTGATATCTAGAAAAAATCTCTCCCAATGAGAACTGCCCTCCAAGTAGGGAATGCCTCCAGGGGGAGTGTGTTGTCAGGGATAGGAAAGAGGAGATTCTCATCTTACCTACCACCTTACTTGCTGAGTCATTTTCTCTTTAGAGATTCTCAACCATAGTCACTAGATAATGCACTCCTCTCTCTACCTTCAGTCTTGCCCCCAAATGGTGAGAATACTAAGTGAAGCTGAAGACACCACAAGGCATTCATGACTTGTCATGTATAAACCTGTTTTTTTTTTTTTTTAATTCTTTTCAGCAGGAAGTTATAAAAGAAATGTTTCAGTGTGTTGAAATAACAATGGGAAGTTCGTTAAAAACTGGTTTTGTCCATGATGGATCTGCAAAGTATTTGGGGAAGATGGCAATTTTATGCCTGCTACAACAGGGTTTTTCCCTCTTCCCACTGCTACTTTGCTTGATGTTTTCAAATCTCAGTCTTTGAATATGTCATCTTCAAGTGATTTGGTTGATCATATTTCTATGTGAAGCTGAGGATGTCACAAAGGATTCGTGACTTATATGTAAACCTGGTTTCTTTTATTTTTTTTTCAGATGTGAATAGCAGTATCACGGAAGTCATAAAAGGCTTGTTTCAGTGTTCTCAAATATCAATGGGAGGACTGTTAAAACCAGTTTTGTCCATGGTGGAGGTGCAAAGTATTTTAGGTGAAGGTGGCAGTTTTATGCCTCCTGGGATGGGTTCTTTACCTCTTCCCACTGATACTTTGTTTGATGTCTTAAAAACTCAGAGTTTGAATAGACCATCTTCAAGTGATTTATCTGATCCTATTTCTACATTGAACCCATCTCTTTTAAAGGGAGGCGAACAGACCGTTAGTCATGGAGAACTAGGCAATTTAATTCCTGAAAATGGACTTCCACTGAGTCCTGAAAATTTGCTGGCATCACCTTTGGGTGGTAATAAAAATGCAAAGGAGAGCAAAGAGTCAGACAAAGGTGGAGATCCAGTCGGCATGGAAAAAACTGCTTCTTCAGGTGCAAAGGAAATAGCTGGTGAAGGCCTGAATGGCTTGCAAGACAAGTTGAAGGATCTAAAGTAAGTCAATTCCTTAGCCAGAAAGCATGCTGATTGATTACTTAATGCAGCCAGTAGATTTAGCCTGGAGAAGAGATTATTGGGTTACATAATAGCTATCTATAGTATATAAAGGGATTAGATTTGTACAAAGCAGGATTTAAAAAGAGTCATCTAAATGAAATAAGAAACCACTACAGAAGTGGGTGGGGACTCCCCACTTAATCAAAGTAGAGGATGGATGACCCACTTGTACCATCTGCATTCTGGAAAGCATTTTTGTGCAAATACATATTGAACAAAAAGTCTTTGTACCATCTTTCAGATCTGAGAGTCTGTAATCAAAAGTTTTTAACAAAAGGAATTGGTCCCATTTTTGTAAATAGCATCTTAATACGGAAGCAAATGGATCTTTTGAAGTCATAGCTAGATTGGGAGAATGATACATTGAAGAGATTCTTGGATTTTCCTTAAGGTCAAAGAGAAAGTGAATTTTAGAGGGGAATGGGGAGAGATGAGGAAGAAAGATGTATAGGTGGATAAGAAAGTATGGGCACGATTGGGTCCAGACTGATTTCAGATTTGTCTTTATTTTTATATAAACATTTGCTTTTGTAGCTTGGAAAAAGTCTCTCTAAGCACTAGGTCAAAATTTTTCTAAAACTGAACTGATCACAAAATCCCTAAAAGCAGAGAGTAGTTGAATGATAGAGCCAGGAGACACCTTTGAGCCATCTATTCCCTCATTTTACAGAAGGGACAATGTAGATGTTTAAAGGAAAAGCTGTTTTTCCAACAAACTAATGTTCACATTCAATTATTTATTCCTTCAATAGCCATTTATTAAATATTAATTACATATAGAATACCAAGCTAGGGGAAGGGCAATGATGCTATTTTAGACTTGGGTCAGACAGCTTCAGTAAAACAGACCTTGGATAACAGGCTCCAGGCAGGTAAATTTCAAATTTGATATAAGGAAGAAAAAGTTTGTAATATCTATTCCAGAGCTATTCAGCAATGGGATGAATTTTCAGATGATGATGACTTTCAAGTTATAAAATCATTTACTGTTGAAACTAAAGAAAACTTTGGGATCATCCAGTGTCATAACTTTCTCTTCAGATGTGGAGACTGGTATCTGGTGGGGCAGGTTGAAGATGGGAAATGACTTGGGCCACAGCAAGTGGCAGAGGGTATTAGCAACTGTGCTAATAGAAGGAATAGGTGATGAATAACTTGGAAAAGAAGGTCTTTCGGGGAGGGGAATCTGATTGAAATCTTTAGGTGTTACAAAGGATGTTATAGAGCACAAGGATGTGCCTTACCCTGCTTGTTTTCAGAAAGAATAACTAAAAACCATGAAAGCAAGTTCCTGACATGCATATTCTGAGTGTAGATAAGGCTAAAACCAGAAAGAACTACCCTGAGATACTATGATCTCCTAGTCATAGGAGTGATACAAGCAGGCTGATCATCACTTATAGAGAGATTTTCTTCTCAGCTACAATGGCTCCTCAGGTTCTTCATGTTCTGAGAATCTGTCACTCTATAAAACATGGTCTTCATCATTGCTAAGTTTACATTGAAGTAATATACAATCTGAAAATTAGTCTAGTAGAGTAGGGAGAGAGCTAGCCTTGGAGATGGGAAGAACTGGTTTCTCATTCCTATTTTAATGCAAAGTAGCTCTATAACCCATGAATAAATCACTTTACCTCTCACATAATCCTCTGAACCCACAAATAATTTTCTAAGGCAATCAGCTATAAATCAGTTGCTAATCTGCATTGATTTGGGGGAATTTTGAGTAAATAGAAGACCTAGACTTCTCCCTCTCTGCTCTCTACCTCACAAATTATATTCTACTCAAACCAAATTCAAATTCTGAACTGTGAAATTGGTTCCCTAGTTGGAAATCTGATTAGGTATCAGAAATTTTCTGTGTAATTGGGAGGAGAGAGGGAAGTAAGAGAGGATTCATGGATTTTAAAGACTATCCTTTCTATAAAACATTAAAATATGCCCTGTGGAGTTGGGTTAAGAAAATATTTATCAATATTTCCCCCACTTGGAGAATCCATTTCCTTGAGTTTTGTCTGACTCTTTGTCTTGTGCCATATAGATTTCATGCCACCAATATCAATATAAGGAATATGTCTACAAGAATGGAGGGCAATTTCGTACATGTCACAGTCTATGTTAGTGCAGACATCAGTGGACCCCCTAGGTAAGTTCCTTTCTACCTTACTCCCCTACAGCCCTCCAAGGCTCTACCAAGGCTCAAACTCTGTTGATGAAATTTTGCAGTGACAGTCAATTTCTTCTTACAAATCATTAATTGTTCTTTAATTGTTCCCCATAATCATTGTCCTTACCCCATAACAACTTAGAAACTGAGAGTTTTTGTTTCCTGAAGTCAACATTCTATTCTCCATCTGTCCCTTCATCTGCACAGGCTTGAAAGGCCTCCACTCACCTCGACCTCTTGGAATCCTCAAAGTCTAGTGCTACTTTCCAATAAAGTTTTTTTTTTCTCCCCCTTTGGTTCTTATTTTCTTTTACAACATGACTGATATGTAAATATGTTGAAAATGATTGTACTTGTATAACCTATATCAGGTTGCTTGCTGTGTCTTAGAGGGAAAGTAAGGGAAGGAGGGAAAAAAAAATTTGAAACTCAAAATCTAACAAAAAATGAATATTGAAAATTATCTTTACATGTAATTGCAAAAAAAAATACTATTAAGCGACGAAAAAAAGATTATTGAACTTAGCATGCTATCATACTTAGCATGTTATCATACCCATAGCTCAAGGCATGGAATAATCTCCCCCAAGTGAGACCATGAATATTGGCAGATTCTCTTGACTCCACTACTATTATAACGAATTTTACATTCACTATGAGCAAAGGCAGACCCTCTTGCACACACAAATGTTCTAATTTTTAATGGATTTCTATAATTTTATTCTTGTGATTTAACTAACTTCAATTATAAAAGCATAAATTTATTCCTCTGGGGATTTTTTAAAAAGGCAGATCAATAATGTAATGAAATTGTACCTAAAATGATTTTTAAAATCATACCTTGAAGAAAAAAAAAATGTCCCCTTTCTAGAAAAAAAAAAAAGAAAAGAAAATATGGCAATACTTAAAAGGTCACAAAGCTAAATGTTATGCAAAAAATGCAAATGTTATACATAAAGATGAATTCCCTTAGCATTAGTATTCATATGAGAGACAGATGTATCCCATAGAGAGCTTTGTCCTTTCATGTTCATGTAACTCCAATCTTGTGCCAAGGTTCACATTTCCCTTTAAAAACTAAAGTTTTTAACTTTGCCTGATTTTTGTTTTTCTTTTGTGATAATCAAAGCCAGGCAATTCTTATATCTGGCTGTAAATGTACTAGGAAGGCACATGAATTTTACTGGAAGATTCATAGGTTGGCTGTACTCTGAGTTAACAAATAATTCTTTATTAAAACTGCATTTTAATCTAAATCTTGCTTCTTCTCTAGCTTGACAGGTCTTGCCATACAAATAATGGGTTTCCAAGTGGACAGTGTAGCAAACATAAAAATTGGTGTTGCTGCAAATAATAATACATGTACCAAATTCACAACTGAAGAAAAATCTATGCAAGTTGAAAATATGAATGTGAAACTACTTGATGTGTAAGTAGGAGAAACTTTCACTCATTTGTAGCACCCTCTTTGGCTCTCTCAAGGCTGATCAGAAATGATTCACAGAACTATAGAATGGCTAATCTGGAAGGAACTTTACAATACAGAAGGTCAGACCAGTAAAGTAGTTAAGAGAATGTTAGGGGAGGAAGCAATCTTAAAATATGGAACATAGAATGTCAAGAGAATAACATTTGTAAATTTTACAGTTTATAAGGGGCCTTCCTCATAATAGCACTGTAGGGGAAAAGCTCTAATTAGCATCATTATAAAATAATTTTGATCTCATAAACCCCCTGAAAGGGTCTCAAGGTTCCCCAGGAGTCCTTGTATTGTTCTTTGAGACCTATTTATCTAGACCAATCCTTTCATATGGAGGAGAAAACTGAAGCCAATCCATATGTAAGTTCATATAGCTAATAAGCAACAGAAATAGATTTTAAATCAAGGTTCTTTAACCCCAACTATGATGTTCTTTCTACATGTGGGGAGTTGCAGAAGCTGAGGAGGTCAACTAGGATACTTGAATGTTAGAACATTCAATAAAGCAGAATGACCCAGAAAGGCATGTTCCTTACCCATGGGGTTTCTGGGTGCTTGTGCTAAAGATTTAATACAAAGAATCCGCCCCTTTGCTTTTGCAGGATCAAAAATGAAGAAAAATCTATTCCACTTCCACTGACTCCATCTGTTTCTAACCTGGTAACATTAAACATGAAATTTTCGGTAAGTTACAAGGTACCACCTCAGTGTTGGACATGGTACTTGGCTGGGGAAGGACCTGCATCTGGTCTATCTTCAGGTCTGAGCATTAACAACCTGAATTTAATGACCAAGCCTCATATAGGATGCTAGGTTAAGGATCAACTGCCTCTTTAAACCTGGGGATCACCCCTAAGCAATACCTGATTTGGAAGCAGGAACTGGCAAGCTGAAGGAGAAATAAGATAGAATGGAAGATCTAAAGAAAAGAAAGAGATTCAGATTTTCAGGTAATGATTACTGACTTAAACATCACTAAGAGTGCAGTTCTCACAGGCTGCTCATCCCCAAATGAGGCTTTTGGCTTCTTAACCTGAATCTCAAAACCAGATAAAATAGTTCTTTGAGAAATCAACAAGCTGGGGGAGAGGGGAGGATTGGTATTTGTTGTTCTGTTTTGTTTTAATAGAATGAAAGTTTAGTAAAAGTCAACAGTGTAACATAGCATGCAATTCCCACAAATTCATGATATCTTAGATTGAATTAAGAGAGGAATAGTCCAGAATGGAAATTATAATGCTCTTCTCAGGAGACCACATAGGGAGTTCTGGGTTCAGTTCTGCGGGTCACATTACAAGGAACTAGGGTAGTGAAGGGCCTTGAATTTATACCAAATGAGGCCTGGATAAAAGAACTGGACCTGGTT
This sequence comes from Myrmecobius fasciatus, assembly GCA_023553655.1. Classification (NCBI taxonomy): domain Eukaryota; kingdom Metazoa; phylum Chordata; class Mammalia; order Dasyuromorphia; family Myrmecobiidae; genus Myrmecobius; species Myrmecobius fasciatus. Next base: position 114,199 of record JAJPUD010003273.1, on the reverse strand, counting down.
AGTTATCTTTGAAAGTTAGTCCCAGGAAAGGGGGATTAGACTAGCTCTGCTTGGCCCTCACTGTACCATAGCAATGGGTACAGTGTAAAGAGGTAGATTTAGTCTGAATTTTAGGAATGTAGTTTTTCAAGAGTGCTCCCTAATTTGGGAGATGATAGATTCTCCCTCAATGAATTTCTTCAAGCAAAGTCTGGGCGACCTCTTATCAGGCCCATCGTGGAAGGGATGCTTGTTCAGATGGAACAGGACTAGGTTGGCCCCTGAAGTCTCTTTCAGCTCTGAAATTCTCAGTCTGTCCTCCCTGAAGCCCTACTGTATCTATGTTACAGAAAGAAGAGTGCAGCATTGATTTACCAAATCCTTGGTGCAAAAATGGTGAGTGGTACAAACCCAAACACATTGGTTGACCAATTTTAAATGATGAAATACCTCTGATAACCCTGAGTCCTCATTACACAGACTAAAGGATCCTGGTAGGCCATATGGTGACTTAGAAAACTATAAGTTAATATCATCCATGTTTTAATTGTATTTTTATTTATTTTATTAATTTTTTTCCCAATGATATTTTAATCTGGTTCAGGTTGTATTTATAACTTTGCAATCTGCTGATCTTGTGCTTGATACTTCTGGATTAGAAGATTCTAAAGATCTCAATTCCATGTTTCTATGATCTACATAAATGGCCACCTAGATGGTGGTTGCTATTGTCTTAGTCATTCCCATTTGCAAATTATTGGGAGTGATGCTGAGTGATTCTAATTGATTGATTAACATACTGCACACAATAGGACATTAATAAATGGTTGGCATAATGTATGAATACAACCATGCAAATGTACCATGCTGGACAGAAGTTATATTCTGCCCCAAAATGCACTGAAATTAATTATTCAATCAACTATTTAGATGGAGGATTTTAGGGATGGGGGAAAAATATGATGTGAGAGAACAGTCTGAGCAAAAGTTGAAGTGGAAAAATATAAGATATACAAGAGAGCCTATCAACTTGGCTGGAATGAAGGATTTATGAAAGGAAATCTCCCAAAGGTAATATAGCACTGAGAATACAGGAATTTTTCAAGTGTTTGTTGAATGAATGAATGGGAAGTTCATTGGTACAAGAACAAGGAAGGATCTGATTGATAGGCCAAAGAGTTCAGACTTTTATCTTATGGGCAACAGATTGCTATTACTACTACGGTTGAGATTCTGGGCAAGTTTCTTTCACTCTCTGGGTCTTGTTTCTTATCTGAAAAATGAGGATATTAGGCTGATTGGGCAGCTAGGTGGTACAGTGAATGGATGCTGGTCCTGGAGTCCGGCCTCAGATACTTAAATGAGCAAGTCACTGAACCTTGTTTGCTTCCATTTTCTCATCTTCAGATGATCTAGAGAAGGAAATGGCAAACCTGTCTTATATCTTTGCCAAGAAAACCCCAAATGGGGTTTAAAAAAAGTTAGACACAAGTGAAAAAATACTGAACAAAATTGGACTGAAAGATTTCTGAGGCTTTTTAATTTTATGATATCATCATTTTGGTCAGGGAATTATAGCATCAGAGAACTACCAAATGTTTCCTGGAGTTGTTGTGGTTCTAAAACTTTTCTTCCTAAACTGTGTTCTGGATCAATGTGAAAGAACTTACTACCTGCTTAAGGAATTCCCTGAGTCTTTGCTTCCTCGTTACCAGAATAAGGGCATTGGAATAGGTGAAGGGCACCTAGGTGCCATAGTGGCTATCATGGCATTGGATATAAAGTCAGGATCACTCAGGTTTGAATGTGATTCCAGGCAAGTCATTGAGCCTTTCTCAACCTCAACTTCCTCATCTGTAAATTGAGGATAATAATAGCTCTAGATAGCTGGGTAAACAGTGGACAAAATGCTGGGCCTAGAATCAGAGAGACTCATTTTCCTGAGTTCAAATTTAACCAGACACTAACTATGGATTCTGGGCAGGTCACCTAATCCTGATTGCCTCAGTTTCCTCATCTGTAAAATGAACTAAAGAAGGAAATGGCAAAGCACTCTAGTATCTTTATCAGGAAAATCCCAAATACAGTACTGAAGAGTTGAGTACAACTGAAACAACCTAAAGTTGTGAAGATCAAATGAGATATGTAAAAACTCTCTGCAAACCTTAAAGTACTATTGTCACATCTCCTTAATGTCTCATATATGTATATGTATATATATATATACACATATATGTATATACATACCTATATATATATACATATGCTATAAATGTATGATCTTGATATCTTTGCAATCAGGCTCCATAAACTAACCTTATTCTATATCAGCTACTGAGATGGTTTATCCTTCAGCAAAATAATTTTGAATTAAACCCCATCATCCAAACTCAATGACTGTTTAACTTTTGTTGACAAGGCTCTAACATTTTCTTTCTGTATCTGCCATTAGCAACTGTACCTGATAAACAAGATTTATTTCGATACACCCTCAGAAGCTACAATTTCACCTCTAAGGGACTTACAATTGCCTACTGTGTAAGTGCTATTTTTCATATAATGGTGAGACTAGAATTGGATGCACTTCTGAATTAAAATATTTTCTAGTAGAATAGGAAACTAGATCCATCTCCTGTCTGATTTCTATTCTTGAATATGGGTCCATCTGGCTCCAATTCTGGGGCACTGGGCAAATATCAGGAGCAGCTAACAAGATTTCCTATTCGGTTTCTTCCATGATGGGTTAAGCAAGTTGCTGGGATGGAAATCAAACAAAAACTATATTTTGATGATGCTTCCAGATCAGTGCCAAGTTTGTAGGGAGGATGAAAGGGGACATAAGCAAAGAAAAGAGGATAGATCCAGCTGTGAATCTGGGAATTTATGATATGGTTAAAGAAATGTCTTATCCACAAAAACTATTAGAAACCAGTAATTACCAAATTTTGTAGTTCTCATATTCAACATGGCTATATTTTCCAAATAAAAACTCAAAGCATAGTTTGAGTGATTCTTTTCTTTAATGTGCAAATTTATTTTTAAGAAACCTTACAAATATTTTTAAAAATTAAATTGTGTTAAATCCTTTATTTAAAGAATAAAATGACTGAGAGGAAGATACTCATATAGAATTAGATAGATTATTTGAATTTGGTCCCATCTGTGGAAAATCCCAAGTCTGGTTGCTGGGTACATTGAGGCTGTACAATTTGTGCTGGTCCCTTCCAGCACCAAATCTTATGAGCTATGTTTCCACAGGGAGTTAAGAGCGATAGAAATAAAGGGAACCCAGAGCAATTTGGGAAGACTACACAAAGGATGAATAACTGGAATTAGGCAAGATTTGGAAAAGTAGACAGGAAGGGGACAATTTTCCAGATGGGCAGGGGTAGGGTAGGGCTGGATGGAGAGACGGGACACAGAGTTTAAGTAAAGGCCCAGAAGAGAGACAAAGCATGATATTTGAGGGACGGCAAGAAGACAGAACTTCGTGTAACAGAATAGTACCATCTGATGCCAAATGAGAAAGATCTTTGAATGTTAGGCTTAGGACTTATGACACCTGAACCAGTCTCCTTGATTATCCTAGTATTCCAAGAAGAGATTTGAATTGAGCTTTGGGAAAGTCAGACAAAGCTAGAAAACTATAATTCGCCAATACCACAAAGACATTTTGGGAAGTGAATTTGTAGTGTTTATTTTACTTCACCTTGAGTCTTTGGTTAGCACTTTCAAAGCCTTCTTTGCATGAGGCTATTGACGAAATTTAGAATTCCCTGCTGAGCTCTTGGAAGTGGGTTTTTGAGCAAGGAAGTGCAGTGCATCTACAATGCATCTCATGTCTTTACCTAAGATTGGTAGCTGAGTTTTCTCTGATTTCCCAAAGATCCTCAAGTATAATGCTGAGCAAGATTGTGTAGAATAATAGAATCAGCATAGATTTCAACATATCCATTCATGTTGCTTAGAACTTGAAATACTGACTCTCTGATTCTCTCTCTAGGCTGAGATAAATTATGAAGACAAATCAGTCCCTGTGGCAGGTGGGCAATCTCCTAAATTCCCTGAAAATTTTGATATTGCCTTGGAATTCCATCATCACCTGGTAAAGGCAGCAATTACTCATACTGTAAAGAAAATCTCTGTAAAGGTAAGCATTGTCAACAGAGATTTCTAAAGGAAATATCCTTGGTCTGGGCCCCTTTCATCCTGAACTCAGTTGAAAAGCCATTTTACTTTTTAAAATCTCTTCAAGATGGAGTAGTGTAGTAGAAAAGGGGACTGCAATCAGATTTGAAAGGCTTGAGTGCTGTTTGTTCTAAGTTAGGTGACATAGTGGAGAAAATACTGGGTCTGGAGTCAGGAAAACCTGGGTTCAAATTTATTCTCATTTGCTTTAGCTGTGTGATCTTTGGCAAGCTGATAAACCTCTCTCTCAGCCTCAGCTGAGATAATATATAATAGTTTCTACTGCCTGCTTCCTTACCTTCCTTCTTTCCCCCAAATTTAGCTTCAAAGCTAAATTTATACAGTACCTTACATATATTATATCATTTGAGTCTCACAAACCCAATATGGTTGTTGCTTTTATCTCAGTTTTACTGATGAGAAAACAGATTGAGAGAAATGAATTTCCCATGGTCATAGAATTAGGGACAACTAAGGCAGTGCTTAAATTCATATCTTCCTATCTCTACATTACATAGTCCCTTCATATGAGTGGAATCCACACTCCCCTTCTTGGTAGACATGGGAGGTTATGGATTTAAAGCATAGAATACAATACCAGATTTTTTCAATGTATACATTAGTTTTATTGAACTGTTTTTCTCTTTCTTATTATTTGTTATAAGGATTTGCCCTCCTGGAAGGGGTTTGGGAAAGTATGCAATCAGAAACATAGGTGTTATAAAAAAAAGCAGAAGATACCAATAAGATTTTTTTTAAATTGTATTAACAATCCTTTTTTAATCTTACACACTGTTTTCTTTTCATGAACAGATAAATAATGTGGCAATTCAAATAATAATAGTGAGATATAAATTAAGCAACCCAAAATTGACCTTATATTTATATTGTGATGTGAAACAGAATGGCATCAAGACTGCTGAAGTAAAATCTGTGAGTACTGAGAAGAGAGTTTGGATTCAGTGACCCTGAAAGTTAGACAGATGAATCATTGGGAGAGGTCAAAGGAGACCCGTGCAGCAGTGGGAAAAACATGATTTGAATTTCAGCTCTGTAGTTTATCTTCTGTATGATCTTGAGAAGATTACTTAATATTGCCTGGGTCGTAACTACCTCATCTATCCAATCCAGATCAAATGATTTCCAAGGTCCCCCCCCTTCTAAATTCTATTGTTTAAGTGGGACATCGAAGTAAGGAAGGCAATTTGATTGATGGAGAGAATGAGGAGGATCAGCCTGAGTATGAAATGGGCGAGATTCAATGGCATAGGGTCAGATTGTAGAGAAAAAAGGTTCTTGCTCAAGATGTCTTGTGAAACTACTTTGTAATCTGTAGATTCAAGAGCATTGCAGAACCAATTATCATTTCTAATTCACTTTATTTTTTCTCAATTTAGACAATTGAACTTTCACATACTGGTATGATTGATGCTCACCGCTTGAGTGGCAATACCAGCCTTCTAAGGTATTATATAAATTGCATCACCTACCTAGTATTTAATAGGATTTCAGGCCATGTTCAGAGAGATCTGTGATAAGAGGCACAAGAAGGAAATATAGACTGATATCGTAGAGTCTGACTTAGTGGCTGTTGGCTTCTGCTAAGTCAGTCCACCTCTGAGCTTTGTATTCCTTATCTCTAAAATAGGGAAAATATTATTTGCACTCCGTATTTCAAAGACTATTTGTGAGGAAACCTTTTATAAATCTTGGAAAGCTATAGAAATCTATTGTTACTATTATTATTATTATTACCATCATCATCAATTTCAACAATCATGATATAATGGATATGGTTCTGGGCTTGGTCAGGAAGACCTGGATTTGCTAATGCTTATTAGCAATATGTACTTCTTGCAACAGCTGGTAGCTATGATATAGTGCTGGGCCTAGAATCACCTGAGTTCGAAGCCAGCTTCAGAAACTTACCAGCTATGTGACTCTTGGCAAGTCACTTAACCCTGTTTACCTTGGTTTCCTCTTCTGTAATATGAGCTGGAAAAAGAAATGGCAAACCTCTCCAATGTCTCTGCCAAGAAAACCCTAAAAGGGATCATGAAGAATTAGGCACAATTGAAATGACTAATCAATATCACCTTTGGCAACTAGAAAAGACAAACATGCTAAATCATAGAGAACTTAATCTGCTGGTGGTGCAGAGAATTCCCAAACAGGAATTTCCCATGCTGACAAAATCACAGATCCTTCCTATATCCAAGTCTCATTATTATTAGTTGGGAGATTTTTGATAGGTTAGGGATAGCAGGTGAGTGAGTAAGTGATTAACCCAGAAGTCTTAAAAAGCATCTGCTCTTGTCCAGTCATCTATTATTTCATTAGCTATTTCCCAATGTATACTGGAACTCCTGAACTATGAAGCATACTGTAGACTGGGTGAAATGAAAGGGAACTACTAACAAAAATCTAAAAAAGAAAAATTTTGTTTAGCAGCGGGATGAAATACACCAAATAAAATCAAACTTTTTTCATATTTTTTTTTCCTGATAGCTCTGACCATCAGATAGAACCTCCTGATGTAAGTCAAGTAGTTTGATATCTAATATATATATATATATATATATATGAAATCATGACCTAATATAAAATCGTGACCTAAGTACATACTATGTGCACAACAGGAATTCAGAAGGAAAAATTAATATGGTTCAAAATAGACAAAACAGAAAGCAGGGTGAATCAATAGTAAAGAATTAGATTTTAGCTCTAAATCTTTCATTAACATTGAGGGACCAAAGACAAGCTATTTCTCAGCCTCTGCTTCCTAGTCTTAAAATGAAGTAGTTGAACATATGCCCTTACAGAATCAGTTGAAGGAATTGAGGGTGTTTAATACAGAGAAAATTCAGCATGGCATGGTAGCTCTCTTCAAGTATTTGACAAGGCTTTGATGATGAACTAGGTTAGTATTTTCTTATTTGGTGCCAGATGTGGAAGTTATAATGAAGTAAATTTAGGCTTGATATTAGGAAAAGCTACCTAACAGAGATCTCTAAAGGTAGAATAGGCTGCCTTGGGAAGCAGCAGATTGGCAATCTTTAATGAGAGGCTAAGTGACCATTTATCAGCCAAGTGGGAATTCTTTTTAGGGTATGAGTTCAACTAGAGAGCCACTGAGATCCTTTACAATTCTAAAATTAAGTGAGGCCATGACTAAATGCCTTTTAATGTCCTTTTCAGTTCTGACATCCTATATTTTTAGATTCCTTCCACTTCTAACCACTTCATGTTCTAAAGTACCTTTCAGCTATAACACATATATTTTAAGATTCTTTTCCAGTGCTAACATGATAACATTTTCAGAGAAAGCCTGAGGATAATTCTAATATTGCATTGGTAGAATAATGCTTTCTCTTCTGGGGATGGATTTTGCTCAAGGCTGAACATAGTTTTGTGGAATTATGGGAAAGGATTCATGCCTCTATAACTCTCATCATGTTTTTCTCCTTATAAGGCAGAAGAGTGAGCATCAGAAAATATTTCTAGGCCCTGGTCATTAGTATAATTCCTTACTTTCATTAGTAATTTCAATTTCAATTTAGTTATTTGAAAATTTAAAATTTAATTTAAAAATGAAAAATTATTTTTAAATGTAATGATGACCAAATTATATATCAATCAAATTTATAGGATCATGGAATTTTCACATTTAAAATAACCTCTCAAAATTGCTAGCCAGCCTATACCCTACATCAGGCATAAATACTGTGCAACATAATTCACAGACAACAGTTAACTTCCAGCTAAAGATCGAGAGCTCTGACTGCTATGTAATACTTTATTTCAACTCTTTCAACTGTCTTAGACTTATCCACCATGGCTGTGCAGAATTCATTCACCCAACTCTGCTAGATACAAAGATCATATAAGACAGTTCTGATCTCAGGGAATATTTTATAAATACATCCAATGTTGAGTTAAATAAGCAAATAAAAGCTGATTTAACTAGTTAATTGCATATTCGGTAGACAATTTTCAGCTAGAAGAGAGAAACTGTAAAGAAACTAGATAAGTCAATACAAACTTATTTATTAACCACTATTAGCCTTAGAGGGAAGAACAAAGACCAACAGAAAAAGATAATAGAGAAGCACACAGAGCAATAGAAAGCAAAGATTTCTTATAAAAGGAGCTGTCTATGTGTGGCGAAGGGTCTCTTCAGAATCCCATTCCTCAAGGTCTTTCAATGAGCACTCTGGAAAAGCCACAAAGGAGGCCCCAGCATAAGCAGAAGCTGCATTTGGGGACCTCTGAGGTTCCTTCCCAATCTGAGGCCCTCTGAACTGATCATGAGATGAAAATCAAATTAATTGAGCTGCAAATCAAGTTCTTTATACCACCTTTAGTTATTACGTGGTGGCATGGGAATATCCATCACAACACTTACAAAAATGAATTCTTGTACTCCGATAAATGCCATGACCACCTGTTACTCCAAAAGGGTGATGATGAAGCATTATTTCTACCCCTTGGCAGAGCGGTGATGGACTAGAGGTGTAGAATGATAGATTTTTTTTTCAGGCAAAACTGTGAAGATTAATTTGGCTAGACTATGCTTTTTATTGGAGTTACCCTTATGCAGAAGAATTAGTGATGATGTCAAAAAGAAAAATAAAGCATTAATGAAATATTTCGTTTAAATGTGTGAAACAGTACAGGGAAATTCAAAAGAGACAACAATGAAAAGGACAGTTTTGGAACTAATATGTTAAACTTAAATATCTATCTATATATCTATCTTTATAGTCATGTATAGTGTGTGTATATCTCTTTATATATAGTCATGATGTATATTTTATACATATGTATATTTTAGTATATATGTGACACAGATTATTATACATATATATGTACATGTATATATCAAACTATACTTTAGAGACTTGTAGTTTCATATACAATCCCTTTTTTCTTTTCTGTACATGAAATTGTTCTTTGCTTGATACCTGTCAAGTTCATAATTTTAAAAAATAAAATCATAAATATTCTTGCTTTTCTTGCAGAATGATATTGCCAAAGAATTGGCAAAACAGATGTCTATGAAAGTGGTAGCCCAATTAAATGGTATGTTGAATTTTCTATCTGCAAACTTAGAGGAGTAAATAACCTAATGTATGATCATAATAAACTATATAGTCTAAGTCAGTAGATATACCATAGCTTTCAAGTGCTTATTTAATTCTATTATTGTAGGGTCATTCCTTGCTTTTATATAACCTGCCATTTGAAGGTATAGTCTTTATAGTGGCCAATAGAGTCAGGTCTGAAATCTTTAAAGATGTGAATTGTTCCATTGCACTGTTGAAAGAGGGCTCAGGCCAAATTCAATCCACAGCAGAGTAGAAAAAAACAATGAATTTGGCATCTTAAAATCTGTTTTGTTCAGGCCTACTCTGGTATTATTTCTGTGAACATGGACAAGCCAGTGTCCTATGAACTACAGGGATTCGACTAAATGTTCTCCATTTTATGATTTTATGTAAATTGAGTTCTTGAGAAACTTCAAAAGTTAAATAAGTAACTCTAGTATTCTACACCACAGAATGACTTATTTGTGCATATGATCCATTAGCACAAGCCACAAAAGTGTGATGCAAATGAAAACAAATAAGGATGTTCTATTTCCCTGTGGTCAGTTAGAAAAATCACACAAATTTAAACAACTGGGCACCAGAGGGCTGGAAGGAATGTGTGAATGTTTGAATGCAATCCATCCCCACTGCTGGAGAACTTAGAGCACATAGCCTTCTGATAGTGGGTCACTAGCAGCAGCTTCATAACAAAAGTTTGAACAATCTACTGTCATGTAACTGTGCCCACATGTCTGCCCTCTCTCTCTCCATCTTCATACTCCATTAGATCTTAAGACCAAGTTTCTCAACCCTAATGTTTGTATGAATTTGGGCCAGTCACTTAACTTGTCTGGACCTTGATTTCTGTAAAATGAAGGTGCTAGATTCAACATCTCTAAGGTCCCTTCTTGCTCTAAATCTTGGTTTTATGTACGCTGAGACTTAAGTGTGAAAATCCAGACACATTTATATTTATATTTATTTCTTCAATTTATATTTATTTATATGTATTCAATTTATTTGATTTCAATTTATATTTAATTTATATTTAATTCAAATATAGAAACACTGGGAGGGAGCCAAGAACTTTTAAGTCCTTCACAGGAAATCATTTTCTGTGTGCACAAATGGGATACAAAGGTTGTTTCCGAAGTTGGCCTTGGTTAAGATGACAGCTCCTCAAACCCTGTGAAAGTTTAGGCCAAATTTCCTTCAACTTTTACCTCTCACTAGAGTGTTTTCTTTCACTGCAGATGATATGAATCACGTGAATGTACCAATGAGTCCAATGTCTGACTCTTTAAAAGGTATCACTATTCAAGCTGATGCTCAGGTAAGAAAACTTCTTTTATCTTTTTAGGGATCCCTGGGGATCTTTCCAGGAAGACCAAGAACCCTGCTTGTCACCCTCCCAAAAACTTTGTTTCTCTTCCTAGCTAGAATCGGGGTTCTGTATCCTCTAGAGTCATCATCCTGGCTTCTCTTCTCTATTCTCTCTACTCTTATTGTGATCTTATCTGCTTCTCTGAGTTCAATTATATCTGATTCCCTCAATACAACCCTAGCCTCTGTCCTGGATCTTCAGTCTCACATCATTGATTATCTATAGCATATTTTAAACTGGAAATCTATGTATGTCAAATTCAACATGTCCGTAATACAACTCGTCTTTTCCTCCTAAAACTATCCCTGTTCTAAATTTCCCTATTTCTGTCAAGGGCACTACTGTCTTTCCAGGGACCCGGATTCAGAAATTTAGTCTGAGTGTTCTTCCCACATATGCAACTAGTTGCCAAATCCTATGTCTAATTTCTCTCTAATCCATCACTTCAGTATGTACTGTTACCACAGGCTCTCATCACATCAGGCGTGGACAACTGAATATAAGCTCCTAATTAATTAGCATCCCTGCCCCAAGTATGCTACTCTCTATCAGCTCTTCACACAGCTGGGAGGGTGACTGACTTCCCCAAAGTTAGGTCCGACCAAGGCACTCCCTAAACCTATGGCTTCCTACAACTTGGTACAAAATTACTTTTCCAGCTATACTAGGTATTCCATGCCTGAAATTCCCTCTTTCCTCAACTCCATCTCTTGGGATTCCTGGCTTTCTCTGTGACTAAGTTCAAATGCCATCTTCTGGATACGAGTTTTCATGGTCCCCCTGGCTATTACACGGACCCTTCCTCACTCTCACCCCTCACCAAATTATCTTTGTTGTATATATACTTGTGCATGTTTTCTATCCCACCTAAGTTCTCTTTGAGAGCATTTCCAATGCCTAGTGTCTGGCATCTTCATAAATGCTGTTAAGTGATCAGATATTATTTAAGGTCCCTTCTTACAACTCTACAAGTCTGATGTGCCTACCACTGTGGAGGATATGAATCCTTTTACTCATTAAATCCTGCACAGGGGACACTAAATGAGATATTATGTGAGGGGTGCTACCATCAGTTCAAGAGGTATTCAGAGGAAGGTGACTCAGGACAGGTTGGGATACCTATGGAAAATGAGCTGAATAACCAATGGGCTTTGAAAAGAAGTGGGAAGAAGACGGCTTCAGTTAGATGCTGGGAGTTTGGATGGGAGGACCTGAATCTGAGATGGGTCTCCAAAGGCAGGCATCCATCATTCTTCTTGGTCAGGATAATCACCCTCTAATTCCCTGCTCCTCTCATCTCATCATTTAATTGTTTCTCATGGAAAGCATTCACAAGCTCCTAACAGTCATATCTCTATTTCTTGGTTCCATGAAGATCCATGTTTAGCATGGGGTAGCGGGCAGAACAGTGGACACCCAGGTTCACAGTCTGACCTTTCACGAACTGGATGACCTCAAAGAATCTCTCTCTTGAGACTTAGGTGTCTACACCTAAAACAATGATACTAGTTCTGATGCAATTAACTCATAGGAATGTTGTAAGGAACAAATGAACCAATGCACATTAAGTACTTTGTAATCCTAAGAAGTTACACTGTGAACAATGATTATTCTCTTCTCCCACCTCCTCAGGGTAATCTCATCACAAGTAAATAAAACCAACCTGAAGCCAGGAGTTTTTCCAGTCTGCACCAGAAGAGCTCGGCAAGACTACCAAGTCCTGAGTGACACATCTTTTTTTTCTGATATTTTGAGCCAAGAGCATCCACACGATTGTAGGCATTTTGGCAGGTCAAAGCACAACTGATTACTGACATTTTAAATCTAACTAATCATTCTTAATCAAATATGCAAAAAGTTCTCAGTACATCTTGGCAATACATACATTTTACATTTCTGTCAGTGTTTTCTTCAATAAATGACCTCGTTTCTTTGCAAAAAAAAAAAAAAAAGGAATTCATTTCACTTAATTCTCCAAAAATAGGGGGATTTCATTATATGGCTAATCAGATCTGGGTAATCAACTACACGGATTTAAACAGATAACTTTATGTAAATCATAGACTAGGAAATGGAGTAAGCCATAGACCTACAGTTTAAGGGAAGTTTGAGATCATTCATTTGCAAGAGATGTGGAAGTGTTCTTAGACAGTAAGCTCAATTATAAATCAATAGTGTGGCAGAGTAACCAAATCTAACATTAGTGAAATCTTGGGCTTTATCTATAGAAGTTTAATTTTCAGAATGAATGAGAAGATAATCCTCCTAAGTTCTACCCTGAACAAACCATATCTGAATAAAAATATTCAATTTTCAGTAATATATTTTAGGAGGCATATAAGGAGGGAAGGGAATTTGAGAGTATGTCATATGGATCACTAGGAGAAACTAAAACCTGAAAAGAAGATGTAATGGGGAGGTATAAGATTGAAGTAGCTTTCAACTACCTAAAACAGATCATGAAGGAAAAGGATTAAATTTATTCTTGGTCTCAGGGGATAGAATTAGGATTAATGGGGGCTGGATAAAAACTATAGTGAAACACCTTTTATTTAAAATTTTAAAATTCCTTAAAAATTAGAGGTATCCAAAAATGTAATGGGCTCTCTCTGGAAGTACTAAATTTCCTCTCACTGAAAGTATTAAAACAGAGATTGGAAAAATACTTGCTAGGAAAACTGTAGGTATTCATGCTCATGAACTTCTAAAGTTCACTCAAAGAATATATATTCTATCATGAGAAGTCAACACACAAAGGAAAGGGCACACGGGGATAGGTAAAAGGAACATTTGTGGCAGCATGAGGTAGAGATATCCAGGTGCCATAAAAAATGAGGTGAAGAATTATCTACTAACCCATCTATCACCCATAACTAAATTAGAAAACTGATGTTCAGAAGACAAAACAAATAACTGACTGAATTTCACAGCATTTAAAAAAAGAAAGAAAGAAAGAAAGAAACATTTTAGCGTAGGGTAATAATCATTTAATAGTGATTCTTGGACAAGCTTCCATGTAACAAATGAATCCAGAAGATTCTTTTTCCACCTGACAAAGTTCCTTCCCTAAATGATGATTTCCTGTCAGAAAAATACTACTGTTCAACCAGTCACTTCTCAATTTCTCTTTGGCAAAACCTATTCAGTTCCATTTTATCATAGAATTTCAGAGTTGGAAGTGACCTCAGATTTGGATGTAACCCAATCTGTAGCCACAAGAATCTTCTCACAACATCACTAACAGGGCATCCAGAAGAACAGGTCAGCAACGTGCTGAGAACGCTTGCAGAGATGTTCGGCAGAGAGCAACTCCTTTCAGGCTCTGGGAGTTAGAAGAAGTGATCTGGAAAAAAAGCCATTCAAGAAAAAAAAAAAAAGTCAACAGGGTCAAAAGCATCAATTAGTAAAGAATTTATATGTAGCTCTTTGGGGAAAGGGCTAATGTGGAAAAGAGGTATGGTAGTTGCTAGAGAATTCCAAGTTTCATTAGTACCAGACAATCCATACAGGAAGACCTATAGAAAAAGATACTCCTGGTGGTTCTTTGGAGAGTAAGGGTTTGCAGAAAGGGAAAAAGAGAGTGGAGAAATAAGTAAGGGAAAAGCAGAGCAATATGATAGGGAGTAAAGGATCGGGATGCAGGTCAAAGGAGAATTGAACAAGGACTGGAGGGAAGAGAGGAGTGAGGACTTTGTGGTGAGGAATAAAAAAAGGAATGGAGAGTAGTAAGAAGAAAAGAACAGGATAGAGTTGATTCTCCCATCTCCTTTAAAATGGGAGGGAGAAGTGGAAACAAAAAAATCGCTTTTCTCTTCCATTCTGCCTTTCATTTTCATATCTCATGCTCTTTGCCAAGAAAAGTACTGAGGCAATAGTGAGAAAACTGTCACTCTCCTTTTCTCTTGACCATTGCAAACCTAGCATCAACTAACACTAAGTCAAGATAAGAACTAAGAAGCACATTTTAGAGTAAGTAGGATTTCCATAATACAAATGTGAAGCCAGAAATTGCTGAAATTATTATTGAAACAGATTTAATAGAAAAATATCTAAAGCAAACAAACTAAAAATGGATCCATACCTTCACTAAAACATAATCTCCTGGCTGGGCTCGGGTTAAGCTCCCAGAGTTAATGTCATCTTCCATCTCTATATCAGGAAAAATCACTTTGATGTTTCCATCATTCCTTCCACATAACTCAGTGGTAGAGCGCTTACTGGGCTGCAGAGAGAAAAAAATAAATGATATTTAGAATAATCACTTGGAATTGGTGAATGGCTGAAAAAAAATTCAACTACATTAACTGAATATTATAAGAAATGACATATATGAAGCATATAGAGAAACAGAGAGAAACTTCCATGAACTGATGAGAACTGAAGCAGAATCAGAGAAATATACACAATGACTACAAAAATGTATGTGTGGAAAGAACAAAAATAACTACATTGAACATTTTGTAATTACAAAGGTCCAACTCAGAAAATGTTTCTTTTCAGAGATGAAAAGCATGAGTAGAGAATACTATACATAAGGTCAAACTTTATTTTCTGGTTAACTTTGCTGAACTGCTTTGTTACAAAAGGTTGGTTTTATATTTGAAAATTAAGTTCTATGAGACAGGACTGGTGAATGAACGCATAAGGGATTATAAATGACGACCTCAGAGTTCGAAGGGCAACACATGATTTGATATGACAAGAAACGTATCAAGGAGAAAAGATGCTTAGGATTTTTACTTTTATGCAGGATATGCAAGATCACATTTAGTCCTAGAAGAAACCCTGGTCCAACTCCTCATGAAACCATCTAATTTACTGTAATGCTCTCAGGCAGAGAATATTAAGCATTTGGGTGAATACTTGTTGAAATGAGACATTCATTACATTTGGTGCAATCTTATTCTTTATTAAGAGAGATACCTGTTCTAGGAATAAGTGGCTTATAATACCCAGGGTCAAGTAGAAATGTATTCAGCTTTTGGTACCTCACTTTGGGAAAGACACTGATGAGCTGGAGAGTATATAAAGGAGGATAATTAGGATGCTTAACCACTTTGAATTCAAACTATCTGAGGAAAAAGACTCAGGGATGTTGAACTTGGAGATGAGATGAGGCTAAAGGGAAAGGGTGATAACTAAGTTCAAGTATGTGAAAGACCAACCTGGGGAAGAAGGATTAGAATTGCTTTATTTGGTCTCAGAAGGCAGAACCCAGAAATAAGAGGTAAAACAAAGAGGCAGGTTTAGATTTGATAAATCCTAACAATCAGAGCTATTCAAATATGAGGGGAACCATTCCGGAAGGCAATCGATTCCCCTTTACTTAAGGTCTTTGAGTAAAGGCTAGGTATGGTATACTTGCCAGATCTATTATGGAGGGACTTTTCCTCTCATCTCTGAGGTACAATTCTCAAATTCAGGGGCCCAACTTAAGGTATTACACTAAAAATCAATTCACAAAAACAAAAAAAGAAAAAAAATCTTTTAGTGTGGCAGAATGACACTCCAGATAACAGAATCTCTGATTCAATGAAGGCAAGAGAGAAATGGGCAAGTAGAAGAGAAATCAAACTCTTCCTGTATCTGTTGTACTGCCAAAAAATGGAAAATATCTAATAAAAACACTGGATTCTCCTATGTGAATAAATAAAATATAAAGGTGAGAAATGTGGCTGGGTGGGGTATTTTTTTTTGGGGGGGGAGGAGGCATTAGATCTGGTGATTTCATTGTACTTGCAAATTTTAGTAAGAAACTCCCTTTTTTAATAATGCAAATCAACAACTGTTCTGTGACTGAGGATCTTACATAATTATCTAAGGCACTAAGAGATTAAGTGACAAAATGACACAATCAATATATGGCACAGCCAGAACTTGAAGTTAGGATCTTCCAGATTCCAAAGTTAGCTCTCCACCCACTCTATTACACCATTCACTCAATGTCCTGGTGGAAAAGTAGGGACACTCGACTCAAAAGTCAGAAACATTGGGCTCAGATCCCAAATATCCCATGAGTGGTGTGACCCTGGCAGTTCACTTAAACTTTAAGCCCTCAAGAAGAAATATAGTTGATCAATAGCTACCAAGAATACCCTCTACAATACATTCAACAAAAAGTCATTCATTCTCTGCCAGAAGGCCTTCAGGAAAAAGGTATCCATCAATTGCCAAGGAAGACCTTTGCTCATCACTAAAATGGGTATGACAACACTTGTGCTATCTATAAAGAAATGACAAAAGTGCTTAGTCAAGTATAACAATAGAAATAATGAGCTATTAAAAACAATGAAAGAATCAGTGCCATGACTGATATAAAGGCAAGATAATCTTAATTACAGAAACAAAGAGATGACAACTTGTTACAGGGACACATTTTTTTTTGTCAGAAACTCCATTGCTACAGTTAGAAATAATATCAAGAGGCAGAGCAAAGATGGTGCAGTAAAGTCAGGGATTCACCTGAGGTTTCCCAGCATGCCCCAAATACCTTTAAATAATCAATGACTGAACAAATTCTAGAGCAGCAAAACCCACAAAAAACAGTCAAACAATTCTCCAGCCCCAGATGATTTAGGTAGTCAGCCTGTCACCCCAGGATGAGTAGGAAGCACAATCCAATTCAGGCTGATAAGCATGATTCCGGCCCCAGCAAATCAGGAGCAGTGACTGGATCAGTGGCAGCAGGAATGGCAGCAGACCTCTCAGATACCAAAGACAACTTAGAAGGTCAGCAGGAAAGAAGTGTCTCACTTGCATGGGAGCAGAGAACAGTCCAACACAGCTCCAGCCCCAGCCCCAGCCAAGCAGGAGTAGGCCGGGGAGTCACTGAATCAGCAGGGGCAACATCTGCTTCTCAAGCACTCAGTCCACAGATGGTAAAGGGTCAAACAACTGGTGAGAAGGAGGTTACAGGATCTCTTTGCTAGTATTAAGGTAAGACTCTGTTGCTTCACCCATACTCGGGTCACAGAGTAGGATACAGTGCAGCAGGGACCCTACCACAGCAGAAAAGAATCCTTTTGATCACTCACAGACCGAGCACAGGCCAGGAGAATAGTCAACACACATCTCTTTAGATCATTCATACCATCTTGGAAGAACTGAAAACTTACAGGTTCCTAGAAGGATCTCTGAAAACAGCTGCACAAAATCCCTGAAATTTGGAACAGTGTACCCTCCACTGGAAACAAAGGCTTACTTTAAAAAAGTTAAAAAGACAAGTAATAGGCTGATTAAATGAGCAAGCAATAGAAAAACATTGTGACCATACTACAACAAGGAAAATCAAAACACACACAGAAGAAAATAAAGTCAAAGCTCCTATATCCAAAGCCTCAGAAAAATAATAATTGTTCTCAGGCAATGGAAGAGTTCAAAAAGGACTTTGAAAATCAATTATAAGAGATAAGAGAAAAAAATGGGAAGAGAAATGAAAGTGATGTATAAAAATCAAGAAAAACAAGTCAACAGCTTGGTAAAGAAGATACAAAAAAATACTAAAAAAACCCAAAAAAACAGAGTAGGCTAAATGGTAAAGGAACAAAAAACCCATAAGGAGAAAAATGCCTTAAAAAGCAAAATTGGCCAAATAGAAAGAGTGGCACAAAAAAAATCACTGAAGAAAAAAAATCTCCACAAAAAGTGAAAATGGACAAATGGAAAAGGAGGTACTAAAGTTCACTGAAGAAAATAATTCCTTAAAAGTTAAAACTGGAAAGGCAGAGCCAAGAAGTTAGAGAGCAGACAAGACTCACAAATATTTGGAATGTAACAAATTTCCAGCATAAGATATCTTGGAAGGACCTCAGGGAAGATCTCTCTCAATTGGGCAGAGGAGGAAGTGGCCCAGTGCAAGTGCAGTCCAGAGGGGGAGGGAGCAGGGATGGAGGCCCATGTACGGAATCTAGTAGAAGGCTCTTAGCCAAAATGCAGCAGCATTGACTACTTTGATCTGGTTCAGAAGGCTAGTAGATCAGCAGACTAACTGTGAGACTTCCAATGCAACTACAGAAGGCAAATAGTGAACCCCCCAAACCCCAACATAGTAGGCATGACTTGACTGAGCCCACCTAGAACAGTGGGAAAACCTGCAGCACCACCACCCCAGGGCAGTGAGAAGCCCCTGTCTCTTTGTAGTATTAGTTCAGGACAATCTCCCCTGACCTAAGATCAGGCCTCAACCTTTAAAAATGAGCAAAAAAGCAAAAAGAACTCTCACCACAGTTAGCTATTTTAGAGACAGAGAAGAACAGAACCCAGGGACACTAAAGGAGAAATATCTCCAGATGAAGCATCAAAGGGGGATTTGAACTGGTTGTCTCCAACTCAAAAGGCTTTCTTAGAAGAATTTAAAGAGGTTAAAAAATATATACTGAAGAAAACAACTTTTTAAAAAATAGATTTGGCAAAATATAAAAAGAGAATAACTCCTTAAAAAACAGAATTGGTGAAACAGGAAAAAAAAAACACCAATGAACAAAACAAAGTACAGTTGGTCAAACACAAAGTTAACTGAAGAAAATAATTCACTAAAAATTAGAATAGGACAAATGGAAGTGAACAACCCAATAAGACATCAAAAATTAGCCAAAGAAAACCAAAGAAATGAAAGAATAGAAGAAAATGTAAACTACCTCACTGGCAAAACAACTGACCTGTAAAATAGACCCAGAAGAGACAATCTTTTTTTTTTTTTTTAAATTCTCATAAAGCTTTTTATTTACAAAACATATGAGTGATTTTTCTACAATGACCTTTGCAAAAACTATTTTTTCCCAAGCTTTTCTCCTCCTTCCCCCTCACCCCCCACCCCTAGATGACAGGTAATCTAATACATGCTAAATAGGATAAATTATATGACAAATACAATATATGTATACATATCTATACAGTTATCTTACTGCATAAGAAACATCAGATCTAGAAAGAGAAGAAGAAAAAACAACCTAAGAAGGAAAACAAAATGCATGGAAATATTCACAGAAAGCGTTAAAATGCTGTGTTGTGGTCCACACTCAGTTCCCACAGGCCTCTCTCTAGATGTATATGACTATCTTCATCGCTGAACAATAGGAACTAGTTTGAATCACATCATTGTTGAAGAGAACCATGTCCATCAGAATTGATCATTGTATAGTCTTGTTGCTGTGTATAATGTTCTCCTGGTTCTGCTCATCTCACTCAGCATCAGTTCATGCAAGTCTCTCCAGGCCTCTCTGAAATCGTCCTGCTGGTCGTTTCTTACAGAGCAATAATATTCCATAACATTCATATACCATAATTTAATCAGCCACTCTCCAAATGATGGGCATCCTTTCAATTTCCAGTTTCTTGCCACTACAAAAAGGGCTGCCACAAACATTTTTGCACATGTGGGTCCCTTTCCCTCCTTTAAAATCTCTTTGGGATATAGGCCCAGTAGAAACACTGCTGGGTCAAATGGTATGCATACAGAAGAGACAATCTAACAATTATTGGATTATCTGAAAACCATGATTAAAAAACAAAAACAAAAACAAAACCTGAATAACATCTTTCAATCATCAAAGAAAACTACCCTGACATCCTAAAACCAGAAGGTAAAACAGCCATAATAAAAATCCACCATGGAGGAGCCAAGATGGCAGGAGAGATGACAGGTTTTTGTCTCAGCTCTTCCTGGCTTCCCTCAGATCAAGACCAGATCAAGCCTCTGAACTGGTTTTGGAGTGACAGAACCCACAAATATTTCAAGTGTAACAAATTTCCAGCAGAAGATATTTTGGAAGAATTTCAGAAAAGGCCTGTTTCAATTGGGGGGATGAGAAGTGGGAGGTGGGCAAATTTAGGCGAAGTGCAGGGACTCAGAGCAGAGTGGAATCTACCAGGAGGCTCTTAGTCAAAATACAGCAGCCTTGGCTACTCTGTTCAGAATTCAGAAGCCAGTTCAGAAGCAGACAAGCTATGAAACCTTGAAGATAACTACAAAAGGCAAAAAGTGAGACCCTTAACCCCAGCACAACAAGTGGCACTTGGCCACACACACCCAGCAAGGGAAGGAAGCCAGCAGCAGTGGCCCCAGGCCATCGTAAAGGCCTGTAAAGGAAGCTTGGGACAATCTAGACAGATATAAATATTTCGATATGTGGGAGTTTGCTTTACTATTTGTACTTGTTTCAAATGTTTTATTTCTTTTTCTTCCTTTTAAATTGGATATAAAAGTGGAATGAAGAAAAAATAAATGCTTGTTAATTGAAAAAAAAATGACAAAAATTGCAGGCTTTCTAATCCTATCCCAGAAACAGGTCTATTTATCTTGAAATAATCACAGATAAAATCAATGCAGTAAGAATTTTTGCCATGTAGCTACAACAAAAACAACTTCTTATCATGAAGGATAGAGATATTTTGGCAAAACACTTCATTACCAAAAAAGCTTCCTTTCTGAATGATAAGTATATACAGTTTTATTGGGAAGAGAATTACCGTTCTACTTATGTTTGGTCAATTTTAATTAAATTTATACTCCTTGGGCACTCAGCACCTAAAAACACAGGAACAAGCCGTCTAGAAATCTTAATAGATTCACCTGTAAGCTTTGGGGGAATGGAAGGGAGGGGTTTTAGAACCCCTCTTCCTTGTTTTGTTACTTAGATACCTAACACCTTGTACTTGGGAGGTGCATTTGCCAGATGAGAATGAAAATCCATATGATTCACATGAATCCTTGGTTACCTGGCAAAAGCTCATCTGACACAAACATTATATAGTTATGGGAAATGTTCACATTCTTTTCTGGCAAGAATTATCCTACCATTGGAAAATTTGCAATTCCATGTCTATGGTGGCAAAGCACTGAAAAGGGGAAGTTAAGTATTTATTTATAAGACTGAAGAAAAGGGTCCCACTGCCCTTACCCCTTCCACGAGGATGAGCTGAGTGTGGCCAACCACAGCCAAGTTGGCTTCAGCAGCTCCTTCTCTGAAGGCAATGATCAGCTCTGCAAGCCTCCTCTGTTTCACCTCCTCTGGAACATCATCCTGAAGCCTGTGATATGCTCGTGTCTTCTGCAATAAGACAGGAATCAGAAAGACCTGAGTTAATTCTCAGCCCATGTAGAGTACAGTCCTTTTGTCACCCAACCAACCATGCACAGGGCCCTGTAGAGGCCTGCCATCCCCAGACACAAGGATGATTGAGAATGTCAGGAACCACAGCACAGTTTCTTTCATGTGCCCAGAACTCACCTGTCTCATACTGTAGGCAAAAAGGAAACCTATGTTGTAGCGGACTTCCTGAAGCAAGGACAGAGTTTGGAGGTGATCTTCCTCTGTTTCTCCACAGAATCCAGCAATAAAATCACTGCTGAGGCTCACTCCTGCCACACAAAGTTCACAGAAACTAACAGTGAAAGGGAACTCACAGGACATCCAGTCTAAGTTGTACCTGACTCTGTAACACAGCTGACAAGAAGCTACCTAGCCTCTGCCTGAAGACCCCCCCAGGGAGGAGGATCTATCACTTCCAAGGCAGTCCACTCCTTCTGGATGACTGTAATTGTGTTCGACTCTCTGCAACTTCTATACATTTCTTTTAATTCTGTTCTTTGGGGACAAGAACACTTCTACATGCTCCTCTACATGACTACCTCTCATATACTTAAAGCCAACTATCATGCTTTCCTTATACTGTCTCTTCACTGGACTAAGCTGAAATTTAATCACGTGAGGCTCCTAAATAATAACTTTTCAAAAAACATTCTTAGCAGGCAAGTAAGTAAGGCCCAGTTCCTTCTCCTGAGCCTCAAATGCCATGGTCTCTAGTTTGTTTTTTGTTTGTTTGTTTGTTTGTTTTACCATAATGGTCACTCCTCTCTGAACATGCTCTCACTTTTCTGCATTCATCCCAGAAATGTATCCCCTGCCAATAAAGCACAGGACTCCAGGAAGATGAATCTACTCTGATGATAGTCCAGGTACACACCAAGAACAGTCTTTATTAAGTGAAATACAGGTAAAGTGCCTATTTCAATTTTTCTGAGCCTATCACATATAAATTCCATTTACAGTAAGAATGACTAACATTTGGAAATCAAGATTAAACCTACTTAGCCATGTTACAGTTACCATTGGCATTCTATCTGGTTGAAAAATCAATTTATTTCAAATGCTGCCTTCAGACTTAAATTCAAGTCCACATTTCTAAACTGGTCTACTTTTAAACCTCATTCACTGATGTATGCCTCTAGAATTTCAGCTTAATTCTGTTCTTTCAAAAGAGACAAAAAATTTGACAATCTCTTTGTGATCTACACCAAAGGTTTCACATAATGGGTCAATAAAGCAGTTACAATTTGTCCCATGAATTAAAACACAAAATATAATCAAATACAACTGCCAGTTAAATAATTTTTATAATCTCAAAACTCAGAATTTAAAATGACACATTTCATAACAGATAATATGTGTTTTAACACATATTGGCTACATAAAATCTGAATCTAAGATTAATTATCCCAGACCTTGTTTATGCATTTAGACAGCATAATCTATCTCTTATCTGATATGAAACTAAAGTAGAACTGGACCTGTTAACCTCTATAGCACTAGGGTGAAGCAATTTGCTAACAAACATATGGGTGCAGCAGGACCAACTCTAGATAGATCAAATGTGATAAGTGACACAAATGTAACTTTGAAATAAAACTTTTCAACTGATCTCTATTTTCTTTAGAGATAAAATACACTTATTTCAATTGATGCAGCTTTCTTCCCTTATAGTATTCTTAAATTATGATCTTTTTAAGGCTAAAAGAGAGGTAAGGAGAAAGGGACTCAAGTACAAATGATTGAATGATCTTAGAGGGCAAGAAAAATGGCACTCTATCTTTTTAGTCCCAATATATCTGGCAGAGCTCAACATATAAGACAGGCTTAACAAATGTTTGCTAGGAAAATCAGAAAGCTGAAATGAATAAAAGTTGAGTTTTAGAGGTCCAAAATTACCTATGTTTGGGCTAAAGGAATTTGTGATCTTAGGAGAAATATGGCCAGCAAAAAAAGGCTAAGGAACATTAACCTGGAATGAGAATACTATAGATAAAGTAGGTAAATATTGATAAGAAAATGGAAATCTCACTTCTCCAAAAGGGAAGAAGGGAGACCATGAGTACAGGATACCACTTGTGCCATTTAGTCTTGCTTAATTCAAGGTTCTTAATCAGTGAACTTTTTTTTCTTTGTTTTATATTTTGATAATTATGTATTAACATAATTGGCTTCCTTCATAATCTATGAATTCTATTTCATGCATTTAAAAACATTCTAAGAAGGGATCCATAGGTTATACCAGACTGCCAAAGGGGTCTATAACACACAAAAAAAATTAAGAAAGCTTGACTTAACTATTTTTCTTTATAACAAGGGGATATTTGGAAATAGGGGACACATTGGGGAATTTGAGGTGTAAAAAACAAAAGGTATCACTTAAAAAAAAAATTTACCTGGAATGGATTCTCTGATATGATGAATCAAGTCCAAATAAGCTTCCCTTGTATATCTACAATGGGAGTTAAGGAAAAGATTTAACTCAATCTGAGAGGTTTGGATTAAGTATCCCCTTTTCTTCTAGTTTCTAGGCTCCTTTCCACTAA
Source organism: Myrmecobius fasciatus (assembly GCA_023553655.1). Taxonomy (NCBI): domain Eukaryota; kingdom Metazoa; phylum Chordata; class Mammalia; order Dasyuromorphia; family Myrmecobiidae; genus Myrmecobius; species Myrmecobius fasciatus. The sequence continues at coordinate 89,925 of JAJPUD010003273.1, read as the reverse complement.
ATCTATGATTTTACGAACTAAGTTATTTTATGTAAGGAATCCTAAGTACTGTGGACTGCCAATATTTGCTTTCATTTCACCAAAATATCACATCCCAAAGGTTTTGTGTTTTTATATCATTTAAGTAAAAGTCCAAGAAAATCCTGCTGTAACCAAAAATTTGTACTTTAAACTGATGGGAACTCATTCTTTGCACTTCTTTTTTAATAAAGAAAAAAAATAAGTAAACATTTAAAGTGATTTCCAAAAGTCTGTACCAATGTAACAAACAAGCCAGATGGTATAGTTCAAGCTTGCTTTATACTGAGTTATCTTCCTTAGCCTCTGTTAACTCTGCAATGTTAATCCCCATGAGAAAAGATAGCTAAACAAGGGCTGTTAATGCTAAAAATATAAAAATATATCTGCTTTTCAGGTTTTTGCTTTGTCAAACATATGCTAAATTCCAAAGTCTACAGATTCATGAGCAATGCTGAAACTAAGACAAGCAAAAGTACACTGCAATTTATGGTGGTAAGTCAATAGTCCCAAACAAGCCTGACCCTCTTCTCATGATTTCCAAGACTCGGCTGCTTCCACTCTGGGCTGGCAAATGGATCTGTTTACAAATATTGTTCCTCTCCCGGATCAATTGTAGAACCTGGACGAAAGAGGAAAATTGAATGAGTCATTAAAGTTTCAACAAATGTCACTGCTCCTTCTATGGCTAACAGGTAACAATTCTTACTCTTCATAGTCAATTATTGAATAAGAGTTGGCCATAGAGAAGCAGGGACAGTATTAAGTTGGGTTACCTAGACCTCAGCTTTTTAAACTGAGTCATGACCCCACATGGGGTCTCGTAACTGAATGTGTGTGTGTGTGTGGGGGGGGGAGGGATAATTATAATTTGAAATTATAATTTATTATCAATAAGTATTTTGTTTGCATACCTATTTTATATACATATGTGCACAGGGCCATGTAAAATTTTCTCAGGGAAAAGGGGTTGCAAGTAGAAAAAGTTTAAGCTCTGGCTCAAGGTTTTGTTCTTCCTCTTTTCTACTATCTCATAGCACATCCACAAAACTGGAAGGGGAAGAAAAATAAAGGATATGCAAGCTATTAGTGCACAGGTAAAAAGTTCAATCAGCAAGGGTGATGAAACTAAAGACTAAACTGAAATTTAAAAAATCATTCATGAATTTCTAACCATACACTAATAGCAGATCTGAGATCTGGCTGAATTTTCTTACATATACAATTATTTTCTTAGAACTCAAAATGATATAGTATAATATGGAAACAATAATGATTTCAGAGGCATGGGACCTAGATTCCAGCCTCTCCTCTACACCATTACCTATCAGTAATGAGGTTAAGAATATCAAAAGCAACAAAAGACATTAATTGTTGCTCGTTTCATATAGCTTCAAATTTGTATCTAGCTACAATTCATTTTCTTTTCAAACTAAATTGGTTCTAGCTTCACACACCATACCATTTAGCCAGGCACATCTTACTAACATCTGCTGATTGATTCTCCCACCCCCACCAGTAACTGATTTAACAACATAAAACCTTCTGAAAATAGAATAGAACACCCACAGAATGCTACCTTCACAGAAGAGCTTACATGGATTGCTGAATTTGTTCCATGGTAAATTTAAGTTCATTAGAATGTAGATGAATTTTTACAGTGGCATTCTAGTGAAATTAATCCCCTATTCATTACATCCTACAACAAGGAAACAGAGCCTTACTTTAACAATGAGTTAAAAGTTAAAAATTAGGCTGAGAAAATAAGCAAACAAAAGAAAAATATTCTGATCACAGAAAGTGACAAGGAAGATCAAAACACACATTCAGAAGAAGATAAAACCAAAGTTCCTACATCCAAAGCCTCCAAGAAAAATGAGAATTGGTCAGGCATGGAAGAGCTCAAAAGGGATTTTGAAATTTTGAAAATCAAGTAAGAGAAGTAGAGGAGAAATTAGGAAGAAAAATGAGTGATGTAAAAGGAAATACAAAAAAATAACAAAGAAAAGAATGCCTTAAAAAGCAAAATTGGCCTAATGTACTAGGAAGTACAAAAACTCACTGAAAAAAATAATTCCTTAAAAATTAGAATTGAGGAAGTGGAAGCTAATAACTTTATGAGAAATCAAGAAATAATAAAATGAAACTAAAAGAATGAAAAAAATAGTACACAATGTGAAATATCTTATTGGAAAAACAACTGATGGGGAAAATAGATCTAGGAGAGATCATTTAAAAATTATTATTCTACCTGAAAGCCATGATCAAAAATAAAAAGGAGCCTAGACATCAACTTTCAAGAAATTATCAAGGAAAATTGTTCTTATATTCTAAAACCAGAGGGTAAATTAGAAATTGAAAGAATCTACCAATCACCTCTTGAAAGAGATCCCAAGATGAAAACTCCAGGAATATTATAGCCAATTCTGCATCTGCCAGGTCAAGGAGAAAATATTCCAAGCATAGAGAAAGACACAAATTCAAGTATAATGAAGTCAGTCCGAATAACACAAGATTTAGCAGCTTCTACATTAAAGGATCAGAAGGCTTGGAATATGATATTCTGGAGAGCAATAGAACTAGGATTATAACCAAGAATCAGGTGATTACACCCAGCAAAACTGAGTATAATCCTTCAGGGGAGAAGGTAGACATTCAATGAAATTGAGGACTTTCAGCATTTGTGATGAAAAGATCTGAGCTGAATAGAAAATTTGATTTTCAAATACATGACTCAGGAGAAGCATATGGAGGTAATCAGGAAAGGGAAATCATAAGGGACATAACAAGGTTTATCTGTCTACATTCCTATATGGGAAGATGATACTTGTAACTTAAGAACTTTCTCATTATGGCAGTTAGAAGGAGTATAGATAAAAGAGGGCACAGATGAGATGACTATGAAGAGATAATATTTTTTAAAAGAAAATTAAGGGATAGGGGCAGCTAGGTGGTGCAGTGGATAGAGCACCAGCCCTGAAGTCAGGAGGTCCTGAGTTCAAATCTGGTCTCAGACACCTAACATTCTCTAGCTGTGTGACCCTGGGCAAGTCACTTAACCCCAATTGCCTAAGCAAAAAAAAAAAAGAAAAGAAAATTAAGGGATAACAGAGGAATGTATTAAGAGAAAGGGAAAGGGAGAGGCAAAAATGATATAAATTATCTGTCATAAAAAAAGAAAAAGCTTTTGCAATGGAGAGGAAAAAAAGGGGGAGGGAAAGGAGAAGGGACTTTGAATCTTACTCTCTTCAGAATTGGCTCAACATGGGCATAGAAATAATCTATTTTGCCCTGCAGGAAAGTTGAAGAGAATATGAGAAGGGGGGAGGGTAAAAGAAGAGAAAGAGAGGCCATGGGGGAGGGTCTGGTAAGAATCAAGACATTTTTGAGAAGGAACACAGTGAAAAGAGAGAAAGAATAAAATAAGCAGGTCTCATTTCTCAAATGTACAGGAAACTGAGTAAAATTTAAAATATATTAAAGCCTTTCCCCAATCAATGATATATTATCAAAAGATGTGAACTATGCCCAAAGGGCCATAACATCATGCATATCTTTTGACCTAACAATACCATTACTAGGCATGAATCCCAAAAGAGAGTAAATTTAAAAAAAAAAAAAAAAAAAAGGAAAAGGGCTTATAAGTACAAAAAGATTTTATCAGCTCTTTTCTCAGGGCAAAGAATTGGAAATGGAGGGAATTCCCATCAATTGGGGAACGGCTGAGTAAACTGTGGTTTGTGATTCTGACTAGATATTATTGTTCTATAAGAAATGAAGAAGATGCTATCAGAAAAACCTGGAAATTCCTCCATGAACTCAAGCAAAGTGAAATATACTGTTTACAAAGTAATAGCAAGGTTATAAGATGATCAGCTGTTAATGACTTTGCTATTCTCAGCAATACAATGATCCAAGACTACTATGAAGGACTTAAGATGAAAAATACTATCCATACCCAGAGAAAGAACTGATTGTGTCTGAATACATACTGAAGCACACTATTTTTTTTTTAAAAACATTGTTCAGGTTTTTTTGAGGGAAGAGGGGGGAAATCTGCTTTCTTTTATAATATAACTTTTATGGAAATATTTCGCATAATTTTATATGTGCCTTCTCAATGGGGAGAAGGGAGGAGGATGACAATATGGAACCTGAAGTTTTAAAACCAAATGTAAAAAATTTCATATGTAATTGAGGAAAATAAAAATAATAAATAAAATTTAGTAAATAAATGAAATTAGTCCCATATTTAATTCAACAGACAGCATGAGGAGACATCAGCACAAGTAATACAATCAATATTTTCTTGGGTAGTACAATAACAAGAGTAATATAAAAACCCTGATGACCAATCCTCTTTTCAGGCTTGCCACTTCTCTCAAGATTCACTTAGCCAACAGTTGGCTCCAACCTTAGGCTCAACCTCCCATCTTTATCCACAGAAGCATTTTACATTCCAACAGAAGAACAACAGATTTCAAAGATAGGGAATAAATTATACCAGCTCTTTGATTTCTTCTGGTCTTGCACTTGTACTTTCTGAAGGTAGGAAAGGTTTCCATTAAAATAACATCACTCCCTCATAGATTCAACACTTGCCTCATCTGGAAAATCCTTGGGGTGGGGAGAAGTGAAACGAATCCTCATTTCAGGATCGACTCTGGAGACCTGATCCAGAAGATCAGCAAAGCGAAGGCCTCCTTTCTTCGTCTTATAATTTGCACTAAATCCTCGACTCAGATTAGTGGGTGATGCATTATTGAATTGGATTTCGGAGTTGTCTCGGTAGCTGTTGACATTCTGGCCAAGAAGTGTCACTTCTTTCAGACCCTGCATAACGACACAAATACAAAACAAGAAGAATTAGGAAATACCTACTGCACCTTCCTACCAAACCACGACTTTGGAAATAAAGTGGATAAATAAAACAGAAGTTTAAATTTTTAAGCAATTATATCATATTAAGTACCAGATAAGATGTTTTGGTATGACTGCCATTCAGGTTTACTAATATACTCCTGCAAACTGTAACCATCAAGATAATCCAAAACTCGACTACATTATTCTATGCTTTTGGGCAAGATTAAAATAAAGTATGGAATAAAATAAAATAAAACTATGGAACAATTTAGGCACTCAACAAATTTAACCCAATAGCAACCTAATTTAAAAAGCAACCTCCTGCTTTTGCCTGTTCTAAAGAGAACCTGTTACTCACATGTAATATTAAAAAGAAAGACATCTGCTTTCCAGAATATCTGGACATCCAATTTCTCTTTTCTTAATGTGATTAAAAATTTTAGGTTCTGGAAAGATTTACATAAACTGATGCTGAGTGAAGCAAACAGAATCAGGAAAACACTGTACACAGCAACAAGACTGGTTCTTCTCAGCAATTCAGCAATCCAAGGCAATTCCAATAAACTCTGGATGGAAAATATCATCTACATCCAGAGACAGAACTATAGAGACTGAATGTAAATCAATGCATACTATTTTCATTCTTTTTTTTTTCCCCTCATGGTTTTTCTTTTGTTCTGGTTTTTCCTAATATCATTCATATAGAAATATGCCAAAAATGAATGTACATGCATAATTAAAAAATATAAACAAAGAAAATTTGAACCAAAATAAAAAAAAATTAAGCTCAACAGAAAAAGGAAACCAAATTAAATTTGTACTTTCCACTTCCTTTGTCATTGAAGTATATGGCAAGTTCCTTATTAACCATAATTTCAGAGGGAAGATGGCAGAGTAGATTGATAAATTTTAAACTCTTTAGATTTTTCTCACAAATAGAACAAACTTGAGCCTTAGGGTCTGAACATAGGCTGGTGAAAAATCAAGGCTTGGAGAAGAACAGGGTCTTCTGGTACAACCCAAGAAGATCTGAAGAAAGACCCAGGCCTGGGGATTAACTTGTGTATAGTGCAAATACTTTCAGGTATACAGAAATAAGTAGGGAGCCCTGGGGCTAACTGGGTGTGGTGGGAGCCTCAGCAGAAACCACAGAAACTTCACCTCCTGGACTGCTTGAAGAGTCTGGAGTGTGAGCCTGGAAAGATTGGGCTAACCTCAACTGATGAGGAATACTAGGCCCAGCTGTTTGCCTGACCCGAGAAGGAACCAGCATACTGGTAAGTGCAGAGGTATGGGGCAGGGACACTGCTGGCTGCGGGCACTTGCAGAACCAGGGAGCTTTTGGTCTGAGGTTCCAGATCACCATTCTCCCACCCCATGATTAGAGATACTTACACTAATCCCTCTTGTTAAAAACAAAATAAAAATGAACTGGCAAAAAAAGAAATAATCCAATCATAGAAATTTACTATAGGAACTTGGGGTTCATTTTCAGAGGAGGATACAAAGTAAAAAAAGTTTCTACCCCAAAGAATAACATTAAATGGCTCCCTACCTAGAGAGAATTTATAGAAGTCAGAAAAGAATTTAAAAATCAAATGAGAGACATTGAGGAAAAACAAACAAAAAATAATAACAAAAACCATCCCAAGAAAAACAAGATTATGAAAGAAAAAAATTAGAAAAAAAGATACAGTCTCAAAATTAAAATAATTTTTTGAAAATTAGAATTGAGCAAAGGGAAGCCAGTGAAGCTATGAGAGACTAAGAAATAACAAAACAGATTATAAAGAATAAAAAATATAATAAATGTATTTTTTTCAGATCATGACGGAATAAAAATCACATGCAACATAAGGCCAGGAGAAAACAGACCAAAAAGCAATTGGAAACTAAATAATTTTATCCTAAAGAATGAATGGGTGAAACAGCAAATTACAGACACAATTACTAATTTCATCCAAGAGAATGACAATAATGAGACAACATACCAAAATTTGTGGGATACAGCCAAAGCAGTAATAAGGGGAAATTTTATATCTCTAGATGCTTATTTGCATAAAATAGAGAAAGAGAAAATCAATGAATTGGGCTTGCAACTAAAAAAGCTAGAGAAAGAACAAATTAAAAACCCCCAATCAAATACCAAACTTGAAATCCTAAAAATAAAAGGAGAAATTAGTAAAATTGAAAGCAAAAAAACTATTGAATTAATAAATAAAACTAAAAGTTGGTTTTATGAAAAAACCAACAAAATAGATAAACCTCTAGTTAATTTAATTAGAAAAAGGAAAGAGGAAAATCAAATTGTTAGTCTCAAAAATGAAAAGGGAGAACTTTCCACCAATAAAGAGGAAATTAGAACAATAATCAGGAGTTACTTTGCCCAACTGTATGCCAATAAATTTGATAACCTAAGTGAAATGGAGGAATATCTACAAAAATATAGACTGCCCAGATTAACAGAAGAGGAAATAAATTACTTAAATAGTCCCATTTCAGAAAAAGAAATAGAACAAGTCATTAATCAACTCCCTAAGAAAAAATCCCCAGGACCAGATGGATTTACATGTGAATTCTACCAAACATTTAAAGAACAGTTAACTCCAATATTATGTAAACTATTCGAAAAAATAGGGAATGAAGGACTCCTACCAAACTCCTTTTATGATACAGACATGGTACTGATACCTAAACCAGGTAAAACAAAAACAGAGAAAGAAAATTATAGACCAATCTCCTTAATGAATATTGATGCAAAAATCTTAAATAAAATATTAGCAAAGAGTTTATAAAAAATCATTTCCAGAATAATACACCATGACCAAGTAGGATTTATACCAGGAATGCAGGGATGGTTCAATATTAAGAAAACTATTAACATAATTGACTATATTAATAACCAAATTAACAAAAAACATGATAATCTCAATAGATGCAGAAAAAGCATTTGATAACATCCAACATCCATTCCTATTAAAAACATTAGAGAGTATAGGAATTAATGGACTTTTCCTTAAAATAGTCGCTAGCATCTATTTAAAACCATCAGCTAGCATCATATGTAATGGTGATAAACTGGAACCATTCCCAATAAGATCAGGGGTGAAACAAGGTTGCCCACTATCACCATTACTGTTCAATATTGTATTAGAAATGCTAGCCTTGGCAATAAGACAAGAAAAAGAGATTAAAGGAATTAGAGTAGGTCATGAGGAAACCAAATTATCACTCTTTGCAGATGATATGATGGTCTACTTAGAGAACCCTAGAGAATCAACTAAAAAACTATTAGAATTAATCCACAACTTTAGCAAAGTTGCAGGATACAAAATAAATCCACATAAATCATCAGCATTTTTATACATCACCAACAAAATGCAACAGCAAGAGATACAAAGAGAAATGCCATTCAAAATAACTACCAATAGTATAAAATATTTGGGAATATATCTGCCAAGGGAAAGTCAGGATCTATATGAGCAAAACTACAAAACACTCTCCACACAAATAAAGTCAGATCTAAACAATTGGAAAAACATCAAGTGCTCTTGGATAGGTCGAGCGAATATAATGAAGATGGCAATACTACCTAAACTAATATATCTATTTAGTGCTCTACCAATCAAACTCCCAAGAGATTATTTAACTGAACTAGAAAAAATAACAACAAAATTCATCTGGAAAAACAAAAGGTCAAGAATTTCAAGGGAATTAATGAAAAAAAATGCAAATGAGGGTGGCCTAGCTGCACCAGATCTAAAACTATATTATAAAGCAGTGGTCACCAAAACCATTTGGTACTGGATAAGAAATAGAGTAATGGATCAGTGGAATAGGTTAGGTTCACAGGACAAAATACTCAATGACAATAGTAATCTAGTGTTTGATAAACCCAAAGACCCCAGTTTTGGGGATAAAAACTCACTATTTGACAAAAACTGCTGGGATAATTGGAAACTAGTATGGAAGAAATTAGGCATTGACCCACACCTAACACCATATACCAAGATAAGGTCAAAATGGATTCATGATCTAGGCATAAAGAATGATATTATAAACAAATTAGAACAATGTAGGATGGTTTACCTCTCAGACCTGTGGAGGGGGAAGGAATTTGTGACCAAAGAAGAACTAGAGGTCATCATTAATCACAAAATAGATAAGTTTGACTATATCAAGTTGAAAAGTTTTTGTACAAACAAAATGAATGCAGACAAGATTAGAAGGGTAGCAGTAAACTGGGAAAATATTTTTACATCCAAAGGTTCTGATAAAGGCCTCATTTCTAAAATATATAGAGAATTGACTCAAATATATAAGAATTCAAGCCATTCTCCAATGGATAAATGGTCAAAAGATATGAACAGCCAATTTTCAGATGAAGAAATTGAAACTATTTCCGGTCACATGAAAAGGTGCTCCAAGTCACTATTGATCAGAGAAATGCAAATTAAGACAACTCTGAGATACCACTACACACCTGTCAGATTGGCTAAAATGACAGGAAATGACAATGATAACTGTTGGAGGGGATGTGGGAAAACTGGGACGTTGATACATTGTTGGTGGAACTGTGAATGGATCCAACCATTCTGGAGAGCAATTTGGAGCTATGCTCAAAAAGTTATCAAACTGTGCATACCCTTTGACCCAGCAGTGTTTCTACTGGGCCTATATCCCAAAGAGATTTTAAAGAAGCAAAAGGGACCCACATGTGCAAAAATGTTTGTGGCAGCCCTTTTTGCAGTGGCAAGAAACTGGAAATTGAAAGGATGTCCATCAATTGGAGAATGGCTGAATAAATTATGGTATATGAATGTTATGGAATATTATTGTTCTGTAAGAAACGACCAACAGGAGGATTTCAGAGAGGCCTGGAGAGACTTGCATGAACTGATGCTGAGTGAAATCAGCAGAACCAGGAGAACATTATACATAGCAACAAGACTATACAATGATCAATTTTGATGGACATGGTTCTCTTCAACAATGATGTGATTCAAACCAGTTGTTCAGTGATTAAGATAGTCATATACATCCAGAGAGAGGCCTGTGGGAACTGAGTGTGAACCACAACACAGCATTTTAATGCCTTCTGTGAATATTTCCATGCATTTTGTTTTCCTTCTTAGGTTGTTTTTTTCTTCTTCTCTTTCTAGATCTGATGTTTCTTGTGCAGTAAGATAACTGTATAGATATGTATACATGTATTGTATTTGTCATATAATTTATCCTATTTAGCATGTACTAGATTACCTGTCATCTAGGGTTGGGGGGAAGGAGGGGAAAAGCTTGGGAAAAAAAAAAGTTTTCGCAAAGGTCAATGTTGAAAAATCACTCATATGTTTTGTAAATAAAAAGCTTTATAGAATAAAAAAAATGGAACAGAATGTGAAACATCTTATTTTAAAAAAAAACAAGAGATCTAGAGAACAGATCAAGAAGAAAAAATGTAAGAATAATTAGATTGCCTAAAAGTTGTGAACTTGACACAATAATGCAAGAAGTAATCTAAGAAAATTGTCCTGGAATGATGGAGCATGAGGGGAAAGTAGAAATAGAAAAAATCCACCAATCACCACTTCTATCCTTTGTGGAAAACACAGAAATATTGCCAAATTTCAAAACCCTGAGCTCAAAGAGAAAATTTATCAAGAAACAAGAAAAAAAAAATTCAAATACACTGGAGCTATAATTAGAATTGTACAGAATTTATCAGCAGCCACAATAAAAGACCACAGGTCCTGAAATCTTATTTAATGACAATCAAAAAAATTAGGCCTGCGGCCAAAAAATATATCCAGCAAAATTATCTGTATTAAATGAGAAAAATAGACATTCAATGAACTTGCAGATTTTCAGGACTTTCTCTCAGGACAAACTCAAATGAAATAGGATATTTAACATATAAGAGCCAGTATCAAAGATCAATTTCAAAGAACTTAATGTGGACAAATTGTTTATGATTTTTTTTTAATACGGGAAATGTTCATATGTTCAAGATTGACATCAACAGTAGTGTAACTCAAAAGATTGGTGCAGAGTTAAGGTAAAAGTAGTAATTATGTTATGCAAATGAGGTACAAAGGAAGAATATACACAGAGGTATTAAAGGGGGGAGGAGGACTCATAGTTCTGAAAATCTATTCACATTGAAAATGGGTTAAATAGGAAACACTACATATATATATATATAT
>JAJPUD010003273.1:0-73844 GCA_023553655.1 Myrmecobius fasciatus | reverse complement strand
TTCAATATTGTATTAGAAATGCTAGCCTTGGCAATAAGACAAGAAAAAGAGATTAAAGGAATTAGAGTAGGTCATGAGGAAACCAAATTATCACTCTTTGCAGATGATATGATGGTCTACTTAGAGAACCCTAGAGAATCAACTAAAAAACTATTAGAATTAATCCACAACTTTAGCAAAGTTGCAGGATACAAAATAAATCCACATAAATCATCAGCATTTTTATACATCACCAACAAAATGCAACAGCAAGAGATACAAAGAGAAATTCCATTCAAAATAACTATCGATAGTATAAAATATTTGGGAATATATCTGCCAAGGGAAAGTCAGGATCTATATGAGCAAAACTACAAAACACTCTCCACACAAATAAAGTCAGATCTAAACAATTGGAAAAACATCAAGTGCTCTTGGATAGGTCGAGCGAATATAATGAAGATGGCAATACTACCTAAACTAATATATCTATTTAGTGCTATACCAATCAAACTCCCAAGAGATTATTTAACTGAACTAGAAAAAATAACAACAAAATTCATCTGGAAAAACAAAAGGTCAAGAATTTCAAGGGAATTAATGAAAAAAAATGCAAATGAGGGTGGCCTAGCTGCACCAGATCTAAAACTATATTATAAAGCAGTGGTCACCAAAACCATTTGGTACTGGATAAGAAATAGAGTAATAGATCAGTGGAAAAGGTTAGGTTCACAGAACAAAATACTCAATGACAATAGTAATCTAGTGTTTGATAAACCCAAAGACCCCAGTTTTGGGGATAAAAACTCACTATTTGACAAAAACTGCTGGGATAATTGGAAACTAGTATGGAAGAAATTAGGCATTGACCCACACCTAACACCATATACCAAGATAAGGTCAAAATGGATTCATGATCTAGGCATAAAGAATGATATTATAAACAAATTAGAACAATGTAGGATGGTTTACCTCTCAGACCTGTGGAGGGGGAAGGAATTTGTGACCAAAGAAGAACTAGAGGTCATCATTAATCACAAAATAGATAAGTTTGACTATATCAAGTTAAAAAGTTTTTGTACAAACAAAATGAATGCAGACAAGATTAGAAGGGTAGCAGTAAACTGGGAAAATATTTTTACATCCAAAGGTTCTGATAAAGGCCTCATTTCTAAAATATATAGAGAATTGACTCAAATATATAAGAATTCAAGCCATTCTCCAATGGATAAATGGTCAAAAGATATGAACAGCCAATTTTCAGATGAAGAAATTGAAACTATTTCCGGTCACATGAAAAGGTGCTCCAAGTCACTATTGATCAGAGAAATGCAAATTAAGACAACTCTGAGATACCACTACACACCTGTCAGATTGGCTAAAATGACAGGAAATGACAATGATAACTGTTGGAGGGGATGTGGGAAAACTGGGACGTTGATACATTGTTGGTGGAACTGTGAATGGATCCAACCATTCTGGAGAGCAATTTGGAGCTATGCTCAAAAAGTTATCAAACTGTGCATACCCTTTGACCCAGCAGTGTTTCTACTGGGCCTATATCCCAAAGAGATTTTAAAGAAGCAAAAGGGACCCACATGTGCAAAAATGTTTGTGGCAGCCCTTTTTGCAGTGGCAAGAAACTGGAAATTGAAAGGATGTCCATCAATTGGAGAATGGCTGAATAAATTATGGTATATGAATGTTATGGAATATTATTGTTCTGTAAGAAACGACCAACAGGAGGATTTCAGAGAGGCCTGGAGAGACTTGCATGAACTGATGCTGAGTGAAATCAGCAGAACCAGGAGAACATTATACATAGCAACAAGACTATACAATGATCAATTTTGATGGACATGGTTCTCTTCAACAATGATGTGATTCAAACCAGTTGTTCAGTGATTAAGATAGTCATATACATCCAGAGAGAGGCCTGTGGGAACTGAGTGTGAACCACAACACAGCATTTTAATGCCTTCTGTGAATATTTCCATGCATTTTGTTTTCCTTCTTAGGTTGTTTTTTTCTTCTTCTCTTTCTAGATCTGATGTTTCTTGTGCAGTAAGATAACTGTATAGATATGTATACATGTATTGTATTTGTCATATAATTTATCCTATTTAGCATGTATTAGATTACCTGTCATCTAGGGTTGGGGGGAAGGAGGGGAAAAGCTTGGGAAAAAAAAAAGTTTTTGCAAAGGTCAATGTTGAAAAATCACTCATATGTTTTGTAAATAAAAAGCTTTATAGAATAAAAAAAATGGAACAGAATGTGAAACATCTTATTTTAAAAAAAAAACAAGAGATCTAGAGAACAGATCAAGAAGAAAAAATGTAAGAATAATTAGATTGCCTAAAAGTTGTGAACTTGACACAATAATGCAAGAAGTAATCTAAGAAAATTGTCCTGGAATGATGGAGCATGAGGGGAAAGTAGAAATAGAAAAAATCCACCAATCACCACTTCTATCCTTTGTGGAAAACACAGAAATATTGCCAAATTTCAAAACCCTGAGCTCAAAGAGAAAATTTATCAAGAAACAAGAAAAAAAAAATTCAAATACACTGGAGCTATAATTAGAATTGTACAGAATTTATCAGCAGCCACAATAAAAGACCACAGGTCCTGAAATCTTATTTAATGACAATCAAAAAAATTAGGCCTGCGGCCAAAAAATATAGCCAGCAAAATTATCTGTATTAAATGAGAAAAATAGACATTCAATGAACTTGCAGATTTTCAGGACTTTCTCTCAGGACAAACTCAAATGAAATAGGATATTTAACATATAAGAGCCAGTATCAAAGATCAATTTCAAAGAACTTAATGTGGACAAATTGTTTATGATTTTTTTTTAATACGGGAAATGTTCATATGTTCAAGATTGACATCAACAGTAGTGTAACTCAAAAGATTGGTGCAGAGTTAAGGTAAAAGTAGTAATTATGTTATGCAAATGAGGTACAAAGGAAGAATATACACAGAGGTATTAAAGGGGGGAGGAGGACTCATAGTTCTGAAAATCTATTCACATTGAAAATGGGTTAAATAGGAAACACTACATATATATATATATATATATATATATATCAACAGAGTTACCCCAATGCTATAACGAAATAAGGGGGAAGGGAGGGGCAGAGGGGGAAGCAAAGGGTGTGGAAAAAAGACAAGGAAGGGATCCTGGAGTGGGGGAAAGTTAAGTAATATCAAGGCAAGTTAGGAACAGAATTAAAGCAAACAGTCAGCAGGGATAAGAAAGATATGGGGAGGGAGGGGGAGAGAAGGAGCAGGGTGTGTATATCTATCTATCTGTATGTATATATCTTTACAACTATACATAAATATATCTTTTCTTAATTATGGTCTGCTTGGGTATGATGAGGGGATGAAAGTGAGGACAAAAGTTGCACAGCAAAAAAATAAAAGAACAATTTACAAGGAAGTAATGAAAAGATGGACATTCATGAATATAATTTCTTCTACTAATATATATATATATATATACTTTCTTGAACTGGTAATTTTTTGTCATATACTTTGAATCTTCCTTGATGTTTTGCTAGGCACATGACAATGTTTTCTTTTGTTTTTGTATCCCTTTGTTTTTTATCTTATTGTTTTTTAAATAAAATAAATTTTTAAAAAATTTAATCATAACTTTAACATAATCAAATTTATTTTTCAAGGCTGGAATGGACTACAAATTTAGTGTGAAATTTTAATAAGGGGAAAAAAATTTGATCCTGATATGAAGGTGATGAAGATGATGATGGCACTGAACACCCCATCATCACATAAGGATGAAGAGAAGGAACTGAGGAAGTCTACTCTGGCAACTTTTGAGGTTATCTTCTAATTTTAAAATTTTAGCAATCTGTGACTGAATAAATAATACCTATATAACAATTGGAAATAGCCTCTGCTGAAATGTTGGTGAAGATCCCAGCTTTGCAAAGCAGCATGATTTTCAAATAATGTTCTTTCCAATTTGACAGCACTAAATGAACATATATCTGACCAAGCTAGGTGAATATGAAACTATGAAGAATGAGCAAAAATAATGCTCATGAGTTCAGTTACTGGCTTGAACAAGAATGAACTACAAAACATTCTTGTTTTTCAAATCTCATGACAGCTTCCAAAGATGATGTCTAAGAAAATATTTTCCAATTTGACAATTAAAAGATAACTGATAACTTTGGAAAGAGCAGTTTCAATTTAGTTTAGAAGACAGACTGCAAAGTATCAAGAAGTGAGTGAGAGAAGAAATATAGGCAGTGAATGAAAACTATCTTTTGGAAAAGTTTGGCTGAGAAAGGAAGGAGAAAGATAGGATATAGGATAATATTTTAAGGAAATAAGAAAATGCTAAAGGATTTTTAAGGACTGAGAGAATTGGATATATTTGAAGACAAAAGAGAAATAATCAATTGACAGCAAGAAGTTAAAGATACATATATAAACAGAGATACACATCAACTACCTAGAGATCTTTTATTTAACACCAATTGAGAAGTTCCCTTTTTCTTTCTAGATCCGATTTTTCTTGTGCTGCAAGATAATTGTATAGATATGTATACATATATTGGATTTATCTATCCATTCATTCATTTATTTTAACATATTTAACATGTATTAGACTACCTGCCATCTAGGGGAGGGAGTGGGGAGATGGAGGGGATAATTTGGAACAGAAAGTTTTGCAAAGTACAATGTAGAAAAATTACTCATAAGTTCTGTAAATAAAAAGTTTTAATTGAAAGAGAGAGAGTGAAGTTCCTTCTTCCAACTTCTAGGTCCTTCATTTATGGGATTGGCAGACCACAACATCAGCCTCTTACTTTCCCCCAGCACTAAAAAGGAATAATGCACAGACAATATATCACCTGCTCAGAAAGTTTCTTCACTTCCTCCAGAATGGAGGCAACTGGCCGGCTTCTTTCACGACCGCGTGTGAAAGGAACGATGCAGTAACTACACATGTTGTCACAACCTCGCATAATTGACCTGGGGAGAAAATCATCAGAAATCATCAAAGGATGTTCTTTGAGATCCAAAAAATAATTACAATGTTCCCAACACTGCCAATTTCATTGTTCTGAATTTCTTTTAAGGTACAAGATTACATTCAGATCTTGGAGACTTGTAGAAACTTGTCCTTTTTAAAAATGAAGGCCTAAAACACAAGGCTCTTCTCTGTACCATTTGTATCTGACTAATACAAGAATCACCAAAAGCAGAACCTCAAGCCCAATACTGAGGAAATACTCACACAAATGCTGACGTGGCATTTGGACTTGTCTGAACGGGCATGATGTCTGCATAGGTCTCTTCCAGTGAAAGCAAAACGTTAGCAGATCGCTGACCAGAGTCCGCTAAAGTCAGCAGTCGAGGAAGATCCCGGTAAGAGTCTGGCCCAGCTATAACGTCCACTAATTGTTCCCTCTGCAGGATCTCTTCCTTCAACCTTTCAGCCATACATCCTGGGAAAGGGACAATATACTTATGCACTGATGATTCTCATAGCTCACGCTAAGCACAGAAACCGACACCCACCTGTGAATATTTTTCTGCACAAATAAATGGAGAAGAAAGAACCTAAGATACTCAAAGTGGCCATCTGATCACCAAACTGCCTGAGGAAAAGGAAGCAGCCATCTATTCAGAAACCTTTTAAAAGCATGGGCCTTAAATTGAACTGACCATTATTTGTAATGATTTGTAGGCCAAAAATAATACAGCAATAGGAGTTTGTTTTTTTTCCTACACCTTGCCAATGCCTTTTCCTCTCCCAACCCCTTTCCTAGTGGATGCTGCTTTTAAAAATATAGGAAATATATGACATATGTTTAAGAGTCACCCACAGTGCTTGGATGTAAGGAGGATGTGTCAAGTTTCCAGGAACAAATCCTCTTGGATGGTATCTAAGACATACTTATCTGTAAGCAAAAAACCTGGAGCACTTGACAATGAGCTGATGATGATGTAGAGGCTACCCGGGGTTCTCAAAGGCTAGGCCAGGATGCATAAGCTCTGGCTAGGCTACCATGCTAGAAGGGACTTACTGATAGACTATGTTTTTCTTACAAAAAGATAAACTCAATTCAGAAAGACTCATTGCTATTCTCTGCAATGTGATCAATTTTTCAAACATGACAATTCTCAATTCTCTTCTTCAAAGAGATCATCTATGATTGCTTCTCACACTTTTGACCCAAAGCACATTGTTGGAAAAGATAGATCATACAGTGGTAGTAGAGTCTTGGCCAGTGTAATACTGTGGCAAGAGCACTGACTCTGGAGTCATAGGACCTGGTTTAAGATCCACCTTGAAATTATCAAGAACTGGCTCAGGCAAGTCTCAGTCCCTCCTTTAAAGGCTTAGGAAGAGGAAGCCTTCATTAAAGTACTACTCTAATAAGTCATGGCACAGAGGTGACCACAAACTCTGGGAAGGTCATACCACATGATAAGAGTTGTAGAGTAAGGTCTCAGGGAGCAGATTTATGTTATGATTGTTGTTCGAAAAAGTAGGCTTCAATTTTTTCATCTACTAAAGAAGGGGAGAGAAGCAGATATTCTCCAAGGTTTCTTTTAGCTCTAAATCCTAAGAGTCTACTTAAGCTCAAAAAAGGCTCATAACCAAGGGTTGGTCACCAGATGATGACGTTTTGGCCATAGCAATTATGAATATCTTTAACTATAATATGAAGAGTTGTGATCTATGTGGAGAAAGTACTCGCACTAATAAAATGGTAGCTCTTTTGGGGTAACTAAAGGCACTGACCTACTCAGCCTTCTTTTACCACACATACTCCCTAGGCACATAGGGCCATGTGTTTTCTTCATTCTTTCAGGCTGCTAATTGCTCACAAAAACTACATTTTCTTTATTCTCTATTTTCTTTTCTAACACTGTAATACACAAGACTTTGGTATAGTAAAGCCAAGACATGCTGATGTTCTGTTGGGTCTGCTCAAGAGTTCGCAAGTGGCTGTCTCCAAGGAAGAATCTACATTCCAGCAATATAAAGTCCAATCCACCAAATTAGCTTTCACCTCCAAACTTTCAGGTACCTAGAATTCCAATTCGAAGAGGAACCTGTGATTTGAGACGTCTGGCCTTTACAGATTTAAGTCGTTTTAAACGATTCCAGATAGCCTGTTCAGCCTTCTCTCTGTACCATAAAACAGACCAAGTTAGAATTAAAATGATCAGAACATTTTAAAGTATCAACCCTTTATATAAGTAGAGGCAGAGAAAATAATGTTATAATTACTTTGGTCCTCTCAGTAGCCTTGCAGAGAAGTTTTATTCATGTAATGTAATTTTAATGTAATCACTGTTAAAAAAAATAACTATGAAAAATATGCATGAACTGATGTTAACCAAAGTAACCAGAAGAAACATTTTACACAGAAATATAAAAGAAAACAATATGGAAAGGCTTCAGAACTCTGTTCAATTCAGTAACTAATAGTGACTTAAGAAGTCTGACAATTTGACCACTTGTAGAGAAGAGTTAGATGACAGGTATTGAATGTAGCATACATTTTCAGGCATGGCTAACAGATCCATTTGTTTTACATAATTGAATTTTATTATGGGGGTTCTATGAGTGAGGAGAGGGACATTGGAAACTGACAATTTTCCAAAAGGAGCATTATTAAAACAGAAATACAGTCATATTTAGAAAGGAAAACAGGGTCAGAATACCTGTTTAACTCAAAAAACACCTATATTTAACTAGAAAAGGATGCTAATCAGACCTAGGTGTCTAACTTCAAATAGGGAAAAATTAGGTCCTCTGAACATACAGTACATCCTTAGTCCTAGAATCAAAAGAACTATCCAAAGGGTGAAGAAAACTGAGCATAAGTCAACCCCCATTCCCATTCCTAGAAAAAGCATTACAACTCACAATTACTCAATAAACATTTATTAAGAACCTTTTAAGTGCCTGGTATCATATATCCTACAGATGGCAAGCCAACGCTCCATAATATGAATGATAATGAGTTATTCTTATCTGCTAAAATGGACAAATCCTCACCTGATTGAACACGTGACAAGAAGAATCACATCAGCCTGAGATGAAAGGAGGAAAAAAAAAATGATCATTTTTGAAGTCAAGAAATCCCTTTAAGAATTATTAGTAAAAATTCCACCTATTCCTCTCCATCCTCATGACAAGCTCTGGTCATTCTACCCTGCCCTGATCTTCTAGGCTCTCTCTCCAGATCTGCCTTCGTTGGAATCCCTTCAAGATCAAAACTCCAATCCTAGAGACAACCAGTACACAAAGAGAGAGATGGGAAATGAAATATTAGGCATGAGAAACAGTAATTAGGTCAATTTGGCTGGACTGTAGAGTTGAGGAGAGTAATGTGAAATAAGGCTGGGAAGATAAGTTGTAATCATGTTATAAAGGTTATAAAGAACTTTAAATGACAAAGGAAAATCCTAGAGACAACAGAGGATAAGTAGTTTACTGAGTTAGGGGAGTGACAAGGACAAAGAAAATCCCTTTGGCAGTTATACAGAGGATGCATTGGGTGGAGATGAGGCAGGGAAACCAATTACAATGCTATTGCAGGAAAGAGGAATAAAAGACAAGGAAAGGTAGAACAGAAAAAAAGTAAATAGATTTAAGAGATGTTATAGAAGTGGATATGACAGGATTTATGGAATGACTTAAAAGTCAGGAAATAAAGATGATATTGAGGGTACAAACCTGTGTAGCTGGAAGGATGATTTTCTTAACAATAATAAAAATTCAGAAGAGGATTGGGTTTGGTGATATGAGAGGAAGACAATGAGTTCTGTTTTTTAACACATTAAATTGAAGATGCACACAGGGTATGAAGTTTAAAATGTCCAACAAATAATGCAGGAATTTCATTCAGAAAGGAGAATAGAGCAGGATATAATAGACTGGCATCAAGATATCCCCCTTATATCTTTTTAGTCTTCTTACACTTTACTCCCCACCATGAACTTAATCTTCAAGCCAATGACCCTGACTTTCTTGGTGTTCCACAAACAAGATACTTGTGCCAAGTATATTCTCCAAGTAACTGTCCCCCATGTCTGGAATGTTCTCCCTCATCATCTCTACTTACTGTCTTTTTAAAGTACCAACTAAAATCCCATCTTTTACAGAAAATCTTGAACAACCAGTCTTAACTCTAGTGCCTTCTCTGCGTGCTAATCATTTCCTACTGATCCTGTATATACCTTGTTTTGTAGATATCTGTTTGCTTGTTGTCTCCCCATTGGATTGTGAGCTCCTTCAAGGGTGGGATTGTCTTTTGCTTTTTTTTTTCTTTTTTCTTTTTGTATCATCAATACTTAGTATAGGGGCCTGGCACATAGCAGCCACTTAAACAAATAAACAGTATGCCCCTGATCATTAAACCCAATAAGGAGAGAAGCAGGTGGAAGACAAAGTTTTCAAGTACATCCACAGTTACGTGGTATGAGAGATGATAATTAAGCAAAGGAACTCAAAATTATAATAAGTAAGAGGAAAACCAAAAGAGAACTGTATCTTGAAAACCTAGAGATTATATAGGAGGAGAGGACTGTCATTAGTGTCAATGTTTTCAGGGAAGTCAAGAAGGACAAAAATTAAGAAAAGGCCATGACACCTGATAACTAAAAGGTTGCTGGTAACTTCTGGGAGAAGAGTGTGAGAGGATGAAGTGGCCTTGCAAATGCTAAATCATACACATCTCATCCCCTCTCCTCTTCCCTGGATTTTGTTCCAAAAATCATTCTCAATCTCTCTTTCATCATCTTTAATTCCTTCTTTTTATCAGCTTCCCCCACCCCCATCACTTACAAATCTATAATTAAAGACTGCACCTTGAACCTGACATTCCCTTAAACTACTAACCAAAAACTCAACTCCTTAACTGCTTAACCTCTAAAAAGAATAATCAACACTCCAATGACTCCCCTAATGTGCTCACTACCCATTAACTCCTCCAACCCTGGCCAACCAGTTTCTGACCCCAGTGCTATAATGAAAGCTCTTCTCTTCAGATAACCAATCACCTCCAAATTGCAAAACCTAGTAGCCTCCAAGTCTTCGTCCTCTGCCATGTTTGCAGTAATCACACTATTTACTATCCCTTTGTTTTCAATATTTTTCCTTTGGCTTCCATGAAAATATTTACGTGTAGAGTACCTAATTTATAAAAGATATTTAATGGTTAATAAACTATAAGATTCCAATGTGCATCCCCTACCACACTTTTTTGGTATTTTAAAAACTTTTACTGATTCTTTTTGTTTTCCATGAATTATTTCCTAATAAGCACCATCTTCCTAAACCAATAAATCTTTCCACTTATAACAAAGAAAAAATTAAATAAAACCAACTGACAAAACAATCATCCCTGATAGCTCACACAATATTTTGTTCTCACAATTTTCTACCTTTCTACCAAGAAAATGAAAGTATATTTCATTATTTCTTCTATATAATCAATATTCCAAACCATACTTAGGAACTTCTAGGCCTATGGTATAAGAAAAATTAAAATGATATCATACCTCATGAAGGCTGTTAGTTCTCAAGTAGCCATTCTTCTCCAGAATGGACCAAGCAATCTCTGCATCATTAACATTCATTTGGCAGCCATAAGTCTCCAGATAGACTAGAAAATGAAAGGAAATCATATGTGAACACAGTACATAAGAAAGAGAAAACAAAAAAAGGGCCATAGATAAGAATACTTTTTTAAATGCCCTAACAACACCTGGAACTACAGTGATATAACATATCAGGTTTACTAGTTCACATAAACATTAAAAGAGACCTATCACTCCCAGCCATATCACCTATAAGATGAGAAAATATGTTGGGCCAGATGATTAATTAAAGTATCTACCAGCTATGAGATCTGTGATCCTGCTACTCTGAAATAACAATATCAATTTCACAAAATTCTCCATAAAGCTAAAAAGTGTAACTGAGGTTTTGCTGAATCCCCTGTCCAAAGATGAACAGTGAAATTATTTAACATTACAAGCCTAAATCATTCTTTATTCTTTTATACCTTTTAGCAATCATTTCAACAATTAAAATAACAGACTATGCAAAGATCACATAGCAAGACAAAGGTATACTAAAAGAATAAATTTCCAAGAATTCAAACCATAGAAAAGCTGAAAATAGCTTTCTTCTGTTAATATGCAAGCCTATAAAATTTAATATTTGTAATACTTTCAAAGTTTCTTCCATGGAAATATCTAATTGCATAATGAACCTCAACTACAGCCAAATCTTCTGAACCCTTCAGGCTCAGGGCCATTATGAAGCAGTATGACCAATACATACTAAAAATTATTACTTAGGTTAAAATTAGGGGATCTAATTAACCAAAAAAAAATGGTCTTTATCTTAATAATTAAATGTCACATATCTATAAAATAAAACAAGAGAGAAGAAAAAAATAAATGTAATAGTAATCAATATCATCAGTAACATAAGTAACAGTAATTAACAGTAATCAATAATTAAGATCTGGGATATGTAAACTATGTTAGCACTGAGGCATACCAGAGAAACAGAAAAGGAAGTAAAAACAGACCTTTCCTCCTTTTTCCTACAAGGGCTTCTGTAGAAAGGTAAGGGGGTAGATCCTCTACTGCTGCAGAGGAATCAGATTTCTCGGATGCCTCTTGAGGTGTTAAGGCATTTCTTAAAAAGTGCTGAAATGTTGGTCCTGTAGCCAGTCTGGAGCTGAAATCCCTATGGACTCCATTATCTTGCTGTTTCTCTAACTCTGGATATACTTTTGTCTTGAAATGGCTTGTGGTTCTGTAAGTCCTGAAGATCTGCCAGGTTACCAAGGACAAGGGACTCTGCCTCAGAGTCTGACTAGTTTTCAAAGCATATTTTAAAGGTTGCATGTTGGGAAGAAGGGATCCAAACTGTGCAGAGATTAAAAAATGACAAACATAAACAAATTACATTCAATGAATAATCTCTATTTAAGTCTACTTCCGATACCTTCATTATGATGTGTAGATAACACTGAATCCCCACAGACTATACCAGCACTGTGCAAATTCTGGTTATCCTACCAAGCCAAAAAGGCTCGAGTATGGACTCAGTGACCAACTGTATGTCGACCATTCAGCAGATCTGCCTAAGTTCATAAAAGGTCAGAATGGCCAACAGAAGATAATTTTTTTTTTTTAATGAAAGCATCTCTGAAAAGGCATCTATCAAATTAAAAAGGAGTGCAATTTAAAGCATGTGTTCACATCAACAAAATTATTGATCCCAAGTTTCAAAGTATGATAAATGAAACAAAATTTTTGAAAAATAATAAATATTTGAAAGGAGATTTCCTTTGCAATTCTCCCACATTATGCCATTTAATGTAAAGTATTACATATACATTTCCTTGCACAAATCCCCTCAAAAATCTCTCAAATTACAAACTTTCTACTACATTCTTCTCCAGCTCATGCCAGATAAACTTCCATTATATCCTAGAAAAGGAATTTCTCATTCTCCTCACACTATATATGCATGCCCCACATGTAGAATACCATCCCCACCCATATACTTCCCCATTCCAAAACTGCATGAAAAATTGCCATTTGTGCAAGAAATCTGCCAATTAATCTCACCTTACTCCAGGACCGTAACAGAAAGAAGACACCTAAGGTAACACTCATTACTGTACTTTTTAAAAGTAGTCTCACATTATGCCAGTGTTTTGAATACCCAAATGGATTGCAATTCTCATTGTTTTTATTTCTTCCCAAAGTACACATCACACCCCTTGGAACCTCAGCAAATGCTTACTGAAACAGAATGACGAATGAGAGAACTAATACAGCTAAGTGTGTGTTCCTACATAAAATAAGTGTTCTCTTGGGAGACATTTTTTCCCCAATGACTCTATACCTCCTAACTATTTATTACCAAATAATTTGCCGATTTCCATCAAAAGAAGGAAGATAACTTTCCCCTCCAGTACTGGTGCACTTGGTCCTATGTCCTTGCTTTTATCTAAGACAGTGTGACGTCCGAAATCCTATCATATAGAGTAGGCAGTGAGAGTGTTCGTTTTTCTGTGCTCTTCTCCTTCGCTAAAACTTACAAAGAACAAGTTTCGATTGCAGAAACGGGCAAAGTCAGATCCCAGCCCGTTCGATTTCAAGGTACTGTGAGGCAAGTGCTGACACAGGAACCGGGGCATCAGACACTTTCCGGAGGTTCTGTTTTTAACATTCCCTCATCCTGTGTCCCGACCCCAGTCCGGGTAGTCACTTTCGGACACGGCTTGTGCAAAGTCGCCTATCTCCCTCGCCCCGGCACCAAATGTACTGACTGCCCGCTAATCCCTCTCAATTATCCATCTGCACCCAAAGCTTCAAGGTCACGACTAAAACCGGGAGGGGGGGAGGGGGAGAATCGTCTGGAACAGCCAAGATCTCACGGGTGAGAGGGATGAGTGGAACAGAGAGGGCTTGAGCATATGTGCGGGATGCCCAATAATACAACTCGCTCCAATCATCCGGTGTTAGTGTCCTTAATCCACTGAAGATATTGCTCCTTCCTACCGGTCAATCCGTGGTCACCTCCCGACTTTGCAAGGACGCTGTGGAAACTAACTAAAAGGCAGCCAGCAGCAGGCTCGATCACTCGGATCGTTAGGTGGCTGCGCAGGCGCGCTAGTCCCATTACACAAACAGTCCTCCCGGAAACAAGGCCCTTGAGACGAGTTCCGTCTCCGGCTTCCCTGACAGGAAAAAGTCTTCCCTTCCCAGTAGCGTTTGATAATCCTCCTCTCCCCAAGAAAATAATGATAACAACTATATGGATGCTTGGGGCGGGGGAGGGAGTTCTATGACTTGTAACGTTAGGGATTATCCATTCAGTAGCCAGTACCAAATGGTTTTGATGACCGCTGCTTTATAATATAGTTTTCAATCTGGCACAGCAAGGCCCCCTTCATTGGCATTTTTTTTCATTAATTCCCTTGAAATTCCTGGCCTTTTGTGTTTCCAGATGAACTTTGTTATTTTTTTCTAGATCTGTAAAATAACTTCTTGGGAGTTAGATTGGTATGGCGCTAAATAATAAGTAGATTAATTTAGGCAGTATTGTTATTTTTGTTATATTCACTTGGCCTTCCCATGAGCATTTGATATTTTTCCAGTTTATTAGATCTGACTTTGTGTGGATGCTCTTGGCCTCTGCCAAAGGTGGGATCCTTCTGACTCAATTTCCCCGTTCTTTTGAATGAGAACCCACCTGATCATTCCTGAGTCTGTCTTAAGGTGGAGTTGTTAAAAATTAGGACGGTTACCTGAAGTGAAACTGCTTTAAGAAAATCATGTTCCTGGTTTTTCCTCTTGTAGCAAATTTCTGTAATCAGAGCAAGTGGTCAGTGGAAGATATAAAACATAACATAGATATTTTAATTTGCAGCCCAGCCCTGGAGGACTCAGGTTGCTTCTATAACATCTTTAACTGTTTTGCTTTCTGGAGCTAGAGTTTCTTTATCTAAAAGCCTACTTCATCCAAGTATTTGGGGCCACTCCCACTTTTCTTTTTGTTCATTGAGAAGAAGCTCACAATCTTATGATGTCCTGATTAGACTAAGGTGGTTTTTGTTTTTTGGGGTTTTTTTTAGGATTCTGAAAACTAAACTCATCTGCCTAGAGCCTCTTACACTGTATGTTGATGGAAGGCAGGGCTAGGTCCTTTGGGTCTCTGGAACCCCAATCCTAGACCTCTTGCTTACTTATCTAAGATATATGCTTTTTTCATGTTTTGCATGATCATGGGGGCTATATGGAAAGAAAGGGGATTTTTGACAGCCAAACAATTCCCCATTGAGTATGCAAAGAAAACAATTACTGCCAGCTGTCCATGGACCTAGAGAGGTTTCTGTTTCTTACATGAAGGAGAATTCACTTCAGGTGAAGGGAAGCAGTAATTGTTTTCTCAGCATGCTCAATGTTGCTGATTGTTTGCCCCTGACCATGGCAACTTTAATTGCCCAACTCCTGACTCCTGCATTCCCTCATATAGCTCCCAAAAAGGCCTGCACATGTGCCTCTTGCAAGGGCTTCAAACTTTCACTTGTGTTAATGCCTGTACCTGTATTAATTGGGTAAAAGCCTTTCCTTGTAAGACTCTAGGGTTTTTTCTGGGAGAGATCATACTCACTCAAGGGCACAGTGTTCTATCCATTGTACCTACTCCTTTGAGGAAACAAAAGCAAGAAATTTTGGGAAAACATTCCTTGGTATTTATCTTAGGAAAAGCTGTTTGGACGAGAGGCATTTGTGATAGCCTCATCTTCCCCCCAGCCTTTTCTGAGTGGGGTTTCTGGTTACTATTCCTAGTAACCTCCATATTAACTCTACTTTGGTTTATTCTTTCTCTTTTGCTCATATTTAATCCTTGTATTTTTAATATATTTGTGAGAGTTGCTTCTGAATCATGAAATTCCAAACATGCAGTCAACCTGAAATCACCTGAGACCTGATTCTGACATTCAGCCTGGACGCTGCTGCCGCCTACAAATTGCTTGTCTCCCCTCTTCAGTCTGGGCCCCTACTGGGTAGGGCCAGCTATATACCCCTACTCATCCTGAAGCAGCTCCAGAAGATGAGGCCTTTGTCCCAAATGAGTCTGGGTCTGGACTACTTGAAGTGGGAAGGATGTGACAATGACCCTGAGGGCCCAGTCTCCACAGTGCTGTAGCTCTATGGCTGCCAGATGCCAGTCTGTTCTGTGATGACTGGGTTTCCAAGACAGATAGTGGGAGTTAATGGAAGCGGGGTCTCTCATTCCTGCTCATTGTCTTAAGCAGCAGTATCCTGTCACCCGTTTGCTTAAATTCAGGAGTAGCTAAAGTGGTTCCTGAAAGCTTCCACTGATGTGCAGGTGTTGGTTCCAAATGGTAGAGGGCAGATTACATTTAGCACTGAAGAAGGCCTACCCTGAAGGCCCAGGTCACAAAGATGCCCTAGTGGAAGAAATATATATATCAGGATTGGGGAGAGAAATCTTCAAATGGATGAAAAAGAGGGGGGACTGAATGGGATTCATGGGATATAGTATTTTTCAGTATTGAGACTAGGCCTAAGCCACATCATCCCTATTCCCAGAACCCGAAAATGAGATCTTGGACCAGGTTTCAGAAAGTCGCTTGATCCCTATTCCCAGTCTTGAACCTTGGGAGGCAGGAGGTTAGTGAAATTACAGAAAGTGACATGATCCACAAGAAACAGACAACATTGGTGAGCATTAGTCAAAGATGGTTACGTCTTTTTAGTCTATCCAATGAAAAGGCTTGGGTCTTTTCCTATTTAATCGGATGTTCTACATCCTGCTTGCCGGATTCAGGAGCACATGGAAATGTGCCCATGTGTGTCTGGGCCTCTCCCTGCAGGGATTAAATAAATGCTTTCTCTTTGTACCTGAAGATGTCTCTAATTAGTTAATCTGGGAAAGGGTTTAGCACCCATCCTATACATTAAGAATAGAGTAGTCGATCATGGAATAGGTGATGTTCACAGGACAAAATAGTCAATGACTATAGTAATCTAGCATTTGACAAACCCAAAGACCTCAGCTTTTGGGACAAGAATTCACTATTTGGCAAAAACTGCTGGGAAAAGTGGAAATTAATATGGCAGAAATTAGTTCTTGACCTACAGCTAGCATTGCATACAAAGATAAGATTGAAATGGGTTCATGATTTAGACATAAAGAATGATATTATAAACAAATTAGAAGAACACAGGATAGTTAACCTCTCAGATCTGTGGAGAAGGAACTGGAACTCATAATTGAACACCACATAGATAATTTTGATGATATTGTTAAAAAGTTTTTGTACAAACAATAATGCAGACAAAATTAGAAAGAAAGCAATAAATTGGGAAAGCATTTTTACATTCAAGGGTTTAATAAAGGCCTCATTTCTAAAATATGTAGAGAATTGACTCAAATTTATAAGATTTCAAACCATTCTCCAGTTAATAAATGGTCAAAGATTATGAACAATTTTCAGATGAAGAAATTGAAATTATTTCTAGTCAGGAGAAAAGGTACACTAAGTCACTATTGATCAGAGAAATGCAAATTAAGACAACTCTGAGGTACCACTATACACCTGTCAGATTGGCTAAAATGACAGGAAAAGATAATGATGAATGCTGGAGGGGATGTGGGAAAGCTGGGACACTAATATAATGTTGGTGGAATTGTGAATTGATCCAATCATTCTGAAGAGCAATTTAGAACAATGCTCAAAGGGTTATCAAACTGTGCATACCCTTTGACCCAGCAGTGTTACTATTGGGTCTGTATCCCAAGGAAATCATAAAGGAGGAGAAAGGACCCACATGTGCAAAAATGTTTGTAGCAGCTCTTTTTGTGGTAACAAAGAATTAGAAAATTAATAGGTGTCCATCAGTTGGGGAATGGCTGAGTAAGTTGTAGTATATGAATATTATGGAATATTATTGTTCTATAAGAAATGATCAGCAGGATGATTTCAGACAAGCCTGGAAGGACTTACATGAACTGAAGCTAAGTGAAATGAGCAGAACCAGGCAATCTTTGTACATGGCAACAGTAAAATTATACGATGATCAATTGTAATGGACATGCTCTTCTCAACAATGAGATGATTCAGGCTAGTTTCAATGATCTAGTGATCACGAGAACTATCTACACCCAGAAAGAGGACTGTGGGAACTGAGTGTGGTTCATAACATAGTATTTTCACTTCTTTTATTGTTTGCTTGAATTTTGTTTTCTTTCACATTTTTTCTTCTTTTTGATCTCATTTTTTTGTGCTGCAAGATAATTGAGTAAATATGTATGCTTATATTGGATTTACATATATTTTTACTATGTTTAACATATATTGGATTACTTGCCATCTAGGGAAGGGGTAGGAAGAAAAGGGGAAATTTGGAACACAAGATTTTGCAAAGGTCAGTGAACTCAAGCAAAATGAAATGTACTATGTACAAAATAATAGCAACATTGTAGGATGATAAACTGTGAATAACTGCTATTCTCAGCAATACAATGATCCAAGACTATTCTGAAGTACTTGTGATGAAAAATGTTATCGCGCCCAGAGAAAGAACTGATTGTGTCTAAATACAGGCTGAAACACACTTTGTTTTTTTCTTGAGGGTCTTTTTTTTGAGGGAGGAGCATCCTGGTCATCATTTCTTATAGAACAATAATAATCCATCACAATCACCTGCTATAAGTTATTCAGCCATTCTCCAGTCAATGAGAATTCCCTCAACTTCCAATTCTTTGCCCTGAGAAAAGAGCTGATATAAATATTTTTGTACATATAAATCCTTTTCCTTTTTTAAAAAAATCTTTTTTAGGATACATGCCAAATAGTGTTTTTTTTAGATCAGAAGATATGCATGATTTTATAACCCTTTGGATATAGTTCATATCTTTTGGTAATTTATCAACTGAGGAATAGCTTATTTTTTTGTAAATTTTACTCAGTTCCCTATACATTTGAGAAATGAGGCCTTCATCAGAGAAACTTGCTTCAAAATTCTTGTCATAATTATTATTGCTAACTGTATTTCCTCCATTTATTATATTCTCTCTCTCATTTCATCCTGTCTTTCCTCAAAAGTGGTTTACTTCTGACCAGCCCTCCTCAATGTACCCTTTCCTCTATTACCCCACACACACCTTTTGTATCTCCTTCCCTTCTTATTTTCCTGCAAGGCATGATAAATTTCTATGTCCTTATTTAGTGTGTACATTATTTCCTCTTTGTGCCAATTCTGATGAGAGTAGGGTTCACTCATTCCCCCTCTCCCCCACCTCTTCCCCTCCACTCTAACAGCTTTTTCTTGCCTCTTTTATGGCAGACAATTTATACCATTCCACTTCTCCCTTTCTTGTTCTCTCAATACATTCCTTTCTCATCACTTAATTGTATTTTTTTAGACAATATATCTTTATATTCAAGTCACAACTTTGCCTATGTATACTTATAACTGTCATGATAATGAGAAAGTTTTTATGGTTTGGAATGTAAACAGATAAACCTTGTTAAGTCCCTTATTGCTAGGATATGGGACCCTGCTGAGAGGGTCACCATTGACCAGTGGTGCACAATAAGTCTTCTGTCACGTTGCAGAAACACCCTTGTTGAGCAAGGATACTGGTGCATGGCATGGGAATGGGTTGAGTCTGAGGGTCACAGCTAGTTGCTTGTAAGCAGGGATGCCTTGATAGGGCCTCTTGCCTGTGAGTGGGTTGCTGATGTGGCTGGGTCAGCTCTCCTCTCATTGGCAGATACCATGCATATGCAATGCCCACAAGCTGCTTCTCTGAATGGTGATTGGGGATTGCCTACTGTTCACGCACTGATCATGTTTGCAAAACTGTATATCAACAAGGCTGTCTGGAATAATAAACTGTAGCTCTTTTCACACCCTATGAGTTCCCCTGCCTTATTCATCTCACCTCTGAGATCAAAGGGCTCATACAAGATGAGCTCTTAAAAAGATGGACACAACAACTGGCTTTCAGATAGACTGATAATTTTTAAATGATGTCTCCTGGATCTATTTTCCAAATCAGTTGTTTTTCTAGTGAGATATTCCACATTGCTTTCTATTTTTTCATTCTTTTGGTTTTGTTTTATTATTTCTTGATTTCTCATAAAGTCATTAGCTTCCATTTGTTCATTTTTAATTTTTAAGTAATTATTTTCTTCAATGAGCTTTTGTACCTCCTTTCCCATTTGGCAATTTTGCTTTTTAGGGCTTTCTTCTCCTCATTAGCTTTTTGTAATTTTCTTTTGCATCACTCTCACTTCTCTTCCCAATTTCTTCTCTCCCTCTCTTACTTGATTTTCAAAATTCCTTTTGAGCTCTTCCATGGGCTGAGACCAATGCTTATTTTTTTTGGAGCCTTGGATGTAGTAACTTTGTCATCACCTTTCCCATCTTTCCCAGCCTATTACTTGGCTTTTAAGTCTTTGTTCAAGTAGGCCTCTATGACCATGGTGGAAGGTGCAATGTCTCAAGCTCCATGGGTTTTGTGTAGCTGTTTTCAGAGATCCTTCTAAGGACCTGTGCTGTGAGCCAGCACAATATGAGCAAAACAACAGAATCCTGCCTCAGTTCCAGTAAAGAGGCCTCTGCAATCTCCCTCTGTTCAACTGTTTGGCCTGCTACCTGTGGGCTGAGATCCCTGGCAGTTGCTGCTATCACTGCCACAGTCACTGTCAGTGCCATACATGCTGCTACAGTCGGTACATTGCCGCTGCCACTCTTCCTTCAGTGGCTCTCACAGTCCTATTCTAGTTTGCTGGGGCTCCCCTGACATCCTACTGCACCAAACCTTTCCCACTGAGTTTTCCTTGGCATCTGTGGGCTTGGAGGTCTGGAGATCACCACCACTATCACAGATTCAGAGCCCCATGCCCTGCTTCCGGTGCCAGAGCCTGAGCTGCAATTGTGCTCCAGATCCATCCTGTGTAACAGACTCCCCCTGCCAAGTTTCCAAATCACTGTCAGAGGCTTCTACTCCATCTTTTTGTGGATTGCAATTCTCTAAAATTTCTTTGGAGTTATTATTTAAAGATGTTTAGTGGGTTGGAGGGGAAAGCTTGGGCAAGTGGCCTTCACTCTGCCATCTTGGCTCAGCTGACCTACTCTCTTATTTTCAATATTACTGCTTATTTCCCAGCTACTTACAATTATATCCAGGACTACCCTACCCTTTAAAAAAACTTTTACTTGTACCAGAAATTTCTTCAAGTTACATTCCCTGCCATTCCATAATCAAATTGTTACATTCTGTAGCCTTCATTTTCTCACATCCAACTTATTTTTCAACCATTTCCAACTGGCTTCTAACTCATCACTTGATGGAAATTATTCTGTTCTCTATCAGTGACCTCTTAACTGCTAAATAAAATGGGTTTTGTTTTTCTAGTCCTCATTCTACTTGATGAGGATTACAGATTTTTTTTAAATATTTTGTTTCAGTCAGCAAAAATCAACTTTTTAGCCTTCTCATCCCAATCTCCTTCTTCTTGTTCCCCCAGATAAGAACAAGAGAAAAAAGAAAACTCAGAGACAATTATGGTCATTTCTCCAGAAGCACTGCCTAATTTCCTAGAATGGAATACCTTTGAACTGTGGTTTGAATATACTTTGGAGACATTACAGAAAATATAATACCTAATAAGGAAAAAATGGAAATTCTTTCATTTTGATTATTTTTATACTTTATGTGTGTGTATATTTCCAATTTTTATGTAACTTTTTTTTACATTTGTTGAAACTTTGACTTCCAGATTCTCTTCCTTTCTTTCTTCCTCACCCCCCCACATTGAGAAGGCACATGTGAAGTTATGCAAAATATTTCCATAAAAGTTATGTTGAAAAAGAAAACATCTCTCCCTTTTGCAAAAAAAAAAAACCCTTAAAAATAGGTTGTTTTTTTTTTAATTGATTTAAGTTGTTGGCAAGATCAGGCTGATAGATTGATCCTATTCCATCCTCTTACCTTCTATTTTCTCCATTTTGGGGGCAAATCTAGTTTTTGCAAGTTTCATAGACCAATTTTTCCCTTACTCTATCTCATGAACTATCAGCTGAGATTTGGAGAGCAGAGATTATTGGGGAAGGAATTATTTTTAGTTTTCCTATGTAAAAGCTCACATATAACTTTACTTGTATTACTTTACTAGATTTAATAAACCATGTGTCCTTTGACAAACCACTTATCTTGTGAATGAGACTGATCAACAAAAAGCAGTAGATTTCTCAAAGTTGATGTGGGATGAGAGAATTCATGATTTTAATATTTCAGATTCACAATATTCCTTTTCTTTTCCCCTAAATGAAAATTCTAAACTAGCTAATTAGTGAATGTGATTAAAACTGCCCAGCTATCCCTATGATATGAAAGAGGGTAGTCTATGAGTTTATAGGTGAATGGTCTCTGTTGAGCATCAAGAATGCTTCCTTTGGTAAAGTTTAGTAGCACATGTGCAATGAAAATCCTCTGAATTTAACTAGTGGTTTATGGTTTGAGATTTGAGGATGGAGCCATCTGGTGGCCAGTATGCATTCTGCACGCTTTGCTGTGGATTTGCTGAAAGCAGGACTACTACAGCAACTAGTTGGAGCCAGCTCATATTAACTAGCCAGAGGTAATTGTTAAATCTTCAGCGTGAACATTTACTCCTCCCAAATCGGCGAATTAGGGCTTACTTTACACTAGACTTAAGAAAACGATGGAAAAAATTAATACTGCAGATTAAACTTAAATTATGTTGTGCTTATTAGAGATCTGGTTATTAAATATTTGTCAGGACCTTCCAGTTCTCAAAAGAAAAGAAGCAAGATATCAATATCCATGTGGAAAATACTCTAAAATGCTAACAAAAGAAGTTAAAATTAAAAGAGCTCTGAGATTCTTCCTCATCCCCTTCAAATTGGCAAAGATGATTTGATTTTTAAAAAGGAAAATAATTATTAGTAGGACTTTGGGATGATATATATATACATATATTTTATATATATATACACACATTATATATATACATATATATATATAAATGTACTGATGGTAGAATTATGAAGTAGTTTAAACTTTCTGGAAAGCAACTTGCAAACTATAACAAAAATTTACTGAAATGTGCATAATCTCTGACCACTATACATCCTCAAAGAAATCAAAGGCAAACAAAAGATACCAATGTGTAAAAACATTTATTCCAACAATTTTTGTTGTAGCAAAGAAAGGGAATCAAAGTGAGTATCCAGCAATTATAAAGTAGCTGAAAAAAATATGGGATATTTGCAGAAGAACATTATTGTGCTTTAAGAAATAATAAACGGATAGATTCAGATAAACTTGGGAAGATTTATAGATAAATTCTAAAGATCGTCTTCAAATCTAAATCACATAATCTTGTGTTGAACAAAGAGGTCAATGTTGCCCAAGTGAGTAGTTATCACCATCCAAACAGAAATGTAAGAGGAAACCATAATGGGAAACTTAGAGCCACTTCCCCCCCTAGCCTTACCAAAATGGAGTCTTGGAAAAGAAAAGTCTGCACAGTTCACTTTCTCTATGGCATAAAATCTGAGTTATAAATGTGAAGTTAGAAGCCACATCTACTAGCAGATAACCCAAGATCCTGCCTTTCTCTAGTCTATGTATACTTCAAAACTCAGCTTGTAGCCTATTCCCCTCCATGAGAGCTCCATTGGCTACTTCAGCTCCTTACATCAATATATTTTTTGACCCTGCTTTCTCCTCTGTCCTTACTATGTGTACCCTTCATTGGACATTTAAACATCATGACCTATATCTTATGCCCTTTGACATGTTCTATCACTTATGTACTGATATTGTGTTGGATATGAAATAATTCATTCAAGAAAAAATTGTTGATTTCTCGCTATGTTTGACCAGGTTTCTATAAAAAGCTATGCTGTAAGGGAAGCAGGGATGAATATGGCAAAGACTTTGCCTTCAAGGAGAATGCTGGGTTTGTAGTTAGGTGACTATGTCCAGATGTTCCTTGGAATAATTATTATCATTAATTATCTTTCAGAACTCAGGCAAATTACTTAGCATCTCTGAACCTTTGTGCTAAAGGACAGATTGGATTAGATGATTTCTAAGGTCTCTTCTAGCTCTAAATTCTTAACTTATTAATCAAATGATGAAAATGGAGGCTGTGATAAGAAATATGACAAAAGTAAAGGAAGACATAGGACTGTGAGAGTGGGGTTCCTTGGAAGAAAAATTATATATTACACCTCTGAATGAACTCTGAGTTGCTTGAAGGGAAAGACTTTGCCTTATTCACCTCTGTAGTTTTATTCTCCCCACAACTAAGCTAAGCCCATTGTAAAGTGAGAACTCAGAAATGTTGAATAAATAAATGAAAACTCATTCCATGGCCCCTGAGGCTGCTTTTATGCAATCCTTCACTCCTAATATGTTTAGATAGTTTAGACAATGTTTCTATATGTAGCTTAAGCTGGTATCCCAATAGCAAAGATGACTACACCTTTTTTTTTTTCATCGTATTCTTAAGACTAAACAACAAACAAAAGAATAATTCAAGCCCTGATTTATGGCTTACTACTGATTTCTGAAGTACAAATGATCTCATTTAAAATTTAATAATTGGTGATAAATGGTTAAAGGACATAAAAAGTTAATTTTCAAATGATGAAATCAAAGCCATCTATAGTCATATAAAATGTTCTAAATCACTATGGATTGGAGGAATGCAAATTAAAATAACTCTGAGTTACCACCTCACATCTCTCCAGTTGGCTAAGATAACAAAAAAGATGATAAATTTTGGAGGGGATGTGGGAAAACTGGGGTACTAGTGCACTGTTGGTAGAGTTGTGAAATGATCCAATCATTCTGGAGAACAATCTGGAACTATACTCAAAGGGATATCAAAGTGTGCATACCCTTTGACCCAGCAGTGCTACTACTGGGTCTATATCCCAAGAAAATCATAAAGGAGGAGAAAGGACGCATGTGTGCAAAAATCTTTGTAGCAGCTCTTTTTGTGGTAACAAAGAATTAGAAAATTAGTAGATGCCCTTCAGTTGGAGAATGGCTGAATAAGTTGTGGTAATTGAAGGTAATGAAATATTATTGTTCTATAAAAATCAGTGAACAAGATGATTTTAGAAAGGTCTGGAAAGCTTTTCACAAACCAATGCTGAGTGAAACAAGCAGAATTAGAAATACATTGTACACAATAACAGTAAGAATGTGTGATGATCAACTATGAAAGGCTTGGTTCTTCTCAGTAATTCAGTCATCCAAGGCAATCCCTGTAGACTTTGGACAGAAAATGCCATCTGCATCCAGAAAAAGAACCATGGAGATTGAATGTAAATCAACACATGTTATGCTCACTTCTTTTCTGGTTTTTTTTCTCTCATGTTTTTTCCTTTTTGTTATGATTTTTCTCTCCCAACATGATTCATAAAGCAATATGTATTAAAAATAAGTCAATTAAACAATTTAATAATTGGCTTGTAAGCCAATTTGATCTGGCTCCAATATACTCCTGGAAAAATCAACATTGATATTTCCCAGTGTGCCAATATTCTGGGATAAACATCCCTCTGTAGAATTCAGCTGACCCAGTATCCACATATATCATGATATTTCACTGGTCTTGCACCATGTCAGTATGGTCCTGTCCCTCCTGCCCATTGCCCACTTTTCCATCAAATTGTCTGGTAAGAACATGACCTGGGCAGATTTCCCCTATGATCTTTACCAAACTGAATTTATTTAATTATAATTAGGTGATTATGATTCTATGAAATCTTCCAAAGTTTGAGCAAATATGCAAAAATATTTCCTATCAAAATCAATTGACACCAAAGTTAATGCAACAAATATATAATGGTTTTTATCTTGAAATAATAAGCAACACAACTTCTTTAAACCTCATGAATTCCCCTTTCAGGGATGTTGATAGATGGTTTAGACCCTGAGGAAAGGAAAAAGTGGGATGAGAAAGAGAAAGTATACTCTGGGAGTATCCTGTGCTATGTTCAAAAGCTGCTTAGCAGGAATTACAGTCCAGTGTCCATCAAAACAAATGAAAGAAATACTGCCCAATTCCACAGAAATGGGAATGTGATCTTTTCATTTCCAGACATGTCTTCAATGTTCCACAGCCAGTCTTCACTCTGGTCTACTGCATGTTGGCTCCTAACAGCAGAAAGTTCTAGGGGAGGGTCAGAAGAGGACAAATAGGAAAGGTCATGTTTTCTTCACAAAAGGCATCTCTCTAATTTGGGGAGGTAGGTCTAGAAAGAAACACCTGTCAACTTGTGGTCTTTACTGAGCTTGGCTCCTGAGTCCCATCCATAATTTCTAAACCATCTAAATTAATGGTTTATTTTCTAGAAGACACAGAAAATGCCTTGTAAATTCTGTGTGCTGAGTGCATGCAAGAAAGCTGTGGCTATCTATATTGTGCTCCTCTTCTGCCTCATGTTATATTTCCTACCAGCCAAAGGAGAAGATATTTCCAAAGCTTCAGGAAATGTCAGATCTCTTCTCATTGCTATTTCTCACTGAAGAACAGATAGGACACAACTGCTGGAGGACAGACAACAAATGGAGATCACTAGCATCATCACCATTGCAGCAAGACTGCCCTTAGTTTGGAACAGAAAGAAGCAGCTCATTCATCTCGTGAGTTTGGAACAAGCTGTTCTTAGAGAAGGGATCTTAGAGGTTCAGTTTTTTCATAACATAAAGATGAATAATAATAGCTAGTATTTATAGAGCCCTTACCAGGTACCAGGCACTGTGCTGAGTGTTTTACAAGGATCTCATTTGAAACTCACAACAATCCTGAAAGGGAGATGCTATTATTATAGCCATTTTACAGATGAGGAAACCGAGGCAAACAGAAGCCAATTGACTTGCCCTGGAGTAGTAAAGTGTGAGGCCTGATTTGAAATCAATTCTTCCAACTCCAGGCCCAGCACTCCATCCATTATGCCACATAATTGCCTATAAAGAGATGTGAACTGGGGCCTACGGAAGGGGAAAAAATTTTCCCATATTCAAAAAACAGGTTAATAGTAGAGTTGGAATTTGAACCTAGGGTTTCTAGCTTTTAAAACACTTAGTCCTCTTCTTTTCATACAAAATGAAAGTCTTTTTTTTTCTCTTTTTGAATCATTTTGATAGGAAAATCTTCTAAACTATATTAGATATTTTGTTGCCTTCTTAAATGACTAAGTAATGTGATTTAACTTCTTTCTTAATGAGCTTAGACTTTTTAATTTAATTTTTTTATCAAAGCTTTTTATTTTTCAAAACATATGCATGGATAATTCTGCAACATTAACCCTTGCAAAACCTTGTGTTTTTCCCCCACTTTCCCCATTCCCCCTCAAGATGGCAAGTAGTCCAATATAAATTAAACATGGTAGAATTATGTTAAATCCCTATATGCGCATACATATTTACACATTTATCTTGATGCACAAGGAAAATTAAATCAAACCAGAAAAAATGATAAAAAAAATAAAATGTAAAACTTAAACTTTTGATTTTTAAAATCTTAGTCCTATTTTCATAATATTGTCTTTTCCCCAACTATAAGCTATCACTTCTTTCACTCTTTATAAATTTTTTTTCTTCCTAATGTCCTATGGACTTGAAGATTAAATTAGAACCTAACTCATTAGAATTGTATAAAAATTAAGAGTGAATTTTCTAGGACTTAATACCTTAGAAATATCTTAAAATTATAAACTTTATCCCATTTATTATAGAGACTCAGAGGCTATTTTCATTTGCTTCCTGAATCTCAGATTGACTCTAGGTACCCAGACTTCTGGAAATGACTTTCAAATGATCCAGTCTTTAATGTGCTTTTATTGCCTTTCTCCATTGAGGTTTGCAACATGGAGAATTGAGCAATATTTGGTGAAGTCCCTTTTGGAATCTCAAATATAGAGATCTCCATTTATAAGCACAAGCTTGGGCAAGTGTCCAGAATTCCTGTCTTGAAACCAGCTTCAGGAGAGCTATCAGACCACTCCTCTCTCTTACTCCCTGAGTCTCCAGATCAGTTTTGGAAACTTGGACTAACTCAGAAGTTCTAGCTGGTTTAGTTTCCTGGATGGGGGGAAAGCATATATGGGGAGGAGGGGGCTAGAATCAAGTTCTCTTGTTTTTATATACTTGCCAGGGTCAAGGCAGAGGTAGCATTTGTTAGTGACTAATAGGCAGCCCCAGGGCTGTATGTAATACATCCTTATCCATTACCAGCCATCTTTTTCTACTCCCATGTCCTAGTGAAGTCTGAGCCTAATCCCCCATCAAAGACATTCTTCCATCCCCTCCCACATCCAAGAAAAGCCATTCCCAACCAAAATAACGGGTAATCTCAACCATCCTACCCCCACAGACTCCTCCTTGGAGTAGGGCTTCTCACTGACCTTATAAGGCTGCAAAATGAGGTCGGAGAAGTAAATATCTTTTGGCAGAGGGAGGGGGAAGCCTGTCTGAAACTTCTCTGGACGGAAAGAGGAGAGAGAGAATCATTGTACAGGGAATATTACTGAAAGTACAAATTGAATTTTCCTGTCCCTAGGTTACTGAGGTTGCCTTTAGTCAGTTGAAGTTTGGAGGTAGATCTCAGAATCGAGGCAGTGCTGATTTGGGAAGGAATTAACCCAGCACCCAACTGTTTCCCATCAGGCCAAGGAAAAGAGACTAAGGACAAGATGCTCCGGTGTCCAAGCTTGTCAGCCCTTGGACCCACCATTGCCTTACACAAGCATGCACAGGGCTTCGTGTTTTTCAAAGTGCTTTCTTATCCAATATTATTTGATCCCTCAAAGCAGCCCTAGGACAAAGATGGGCCAGAGATCCTTACATTCACTTTATAGAAGTAGAACCTGAGGCACAATGAGTGGACATGACTTCCCCGAGATTAGAGAGTACCATATTAAGGAGCTAAAATCTGGAATTTCTGATTATGGTACCAGGACTTGCTATATATTATATATTGTTCAGTTTCTTTCTTTTTTTTTTTTTCTTTTTTCTTTTTTTGCTGAGGCAATTGGGGTTAAGTGACTTGCCCAGGGTCACACAACTAGGAAGTGTTAAGTGCCTGAGGTCAGATTTGAATTCAGATCCTCCTGAATTCAGGGCTGGTGCTCTATCCACTGAGCCACCTAGCTTCCCTGTTCAGTTTATTTTTAATCTTATTTATACTTTGATAAACATTGATGGCAATTCCAGCTTACCATTGACAGTTGGTATCAAGAGGGTAGCTGTCAAGAAATTCAGGATTTTCTCCATTCTCACCACCTAGAAGGAAGCAAGGAGTACAAAGTGCATTTTAACAAGAAAGGTTGAAAAAAATGAAAAATAATACAGAGAATTCTTAAAAATTCATACCTGGAGAAACACACAAAGCACTCATCTTTCTGCTTCTCTTCTCTATACAAAGAGCACTCACAAGGCTCCTCTCTGTTTTTCCATTAAAGTACAGAAAGTATATAAGTGGGTATAAAGCATCAGTTCTCCAACTTTTTGGTCTCAGAATATCTTTACACTCTTAAAATTTATTGAAAACTTGAAAGAGCTTTTCTTTATATGAGTTCTATCTATTGAAATTTATCACATTAGAATTTAAAGGTCATAATTGAAAATATTAATCCACTTAAAAATAATAAACCTACCATATATTATGAGAAATAACCTATTTATAAAAATAACTATTCCCCCCAAAGAGAGAGAAAAGTGCCATTGTTTTTACATATTTTCACAAATCTCTTTAGTATGCAGCTTAATAGGATGAAACTGGATTTTTTAGGTCTGCTTCTGCATTCAATCTATTATGAGAGGTTATTTTGTTTGAAGTATATGAAGAGTATCTGCCTTCCCACAAATGTATAGTTAAAAATGGGAGAATTTAAGATTAAATCTCCAACTATGTTGCAAAGTAATAATGTCAAAACAATCTAATATTGGATAGGAAATAGAATGATTGATCAATGTAATAGATTACACACACAATATACAGAAGTAAATGATCACGGTAATTGAGTTTGATAAACCCCAAAATATTTTACTATTCAGCAAAAATGGTTGAGAAAACTGAAAATGCAATCTAGTAGAGATCAGGTGTAAATCAACACCTCACATCATATACTAAGATAAGGTCAAAATAAGTACATAATTTGGATAGAGGATGATATGAAAAGCAAATTAGGGGAGCATGGAAAATTTTATCTTTCGGATCTATAGATAAGGGAAGAAGAATTCATGTTGAAATAAGAGACAGAGGGGATAACAGGAAGTAAAATGGATAAACATGATTACATTAAATGAAAATGGATTTGCAAAAATCAAGACAATATAACCAAAATCAGAAGGAAAGGAGAAAACTGGAAGCAAATAATTTGATAGCAAGTTTCTCTGATAAATGGATATTCAATGAAATAGAGGACTTTGAAGAATTCCTAATGAAAAGACCACAGTGAATAGAAAATTTGTCTTTCAAATACAAGATTCAAGAGAAGAATAAAAAGGTAAACAGAAAGGGAAATAATAAGGGACTTAATAAGGTTAAATTGTTTATATTCCTACATGGAAAGATAATAGTTGTATCTCAAAAGAGCCTTCTCATTATTAGAACAGTTAGAAGGAGTACACACACACATACACACACAAACACACACAGAGCGCACAGGTGTTAGTTGAATGTAAAGGGATAATATCTTCAAAAAACAAATTTAAGAGGTGAAAGAGGAATGTATTAGAGAAAGGGAAAGAGAAGTAAATTGGGGTAAATTATCTCACATAAAAGAGGCAAAAGGGCTTTTCAGAAGAGAGGAAGAAGAGAGTGTTAAGGGGAGTGAGTAAACCTTACTCTCATCAGAATTGGCTCAAAGAGGGAATAACATACACACTAAGTTGGGTGTAGAAATCTATCTTATCTTTCAAGAAAGTAGAAGGGGAAGGGGATAAGATAAGGGAGGATAGTGCTAGAATAGAGTCCAGATTGGGGAAGGGAATAGTAAGTAGCAAAATATTCTTGAGGAGGGGATAGGGTGAAAAAAGAAAGAGAATAGAATAAATGGTGTTGGGGAGAATAGGATAGAGGGAAATACAATTAGCAAAAGTAAGTGAAAAGAATTTTCAAGCAAGTTTCTCTGATAAAGGCCTCATTTCTCAAATATATAGAGAACTGAATCAAATTTATAAAAAGTAAGAGCCATTTCCCAATTAATAAATGATCATGAATAGTTTTCAATGAAGTAATCGAAGCTATCTATAGCTGTATGAAAAATAATTATTGATTGGAGAAATGTAAATTAAAACAAATCTGAGGTACTACCTCATACCTATTAGACTGGCTAATAGAACAGAAAAGGAAAATGACAAATGGTGGAAGGATGTGAGGAAAATGAGATATTAATGCATTGTTGATGGAGTGGTGAACTGATTCAACCATTAAATAGAGCAATTTGAAACTATGCCTAATGGGCTATAAAACCATGCAAAACCTTTGACCGGGCAATACTACTACTGTGTCTGTGTCCCAAAAGAGATTAAAAAAAAACAAAAAAAGGACATGTATGGGCCAAAATATTTATAGAAGCTCTTTCCTGAGGGCAAAAAATTGGAAATTGAAGGGTTGCAAAGAGATCTTAAAGGAGAGAAAGGGACCCACATGTGCAAAAATGTTTGTGGCAGCCCTTTTGTGGTGGCAAAAAAAATGGAAACTGAGTGGATGCCCATCAATTAGAGAATGGCTGAATAAGTTATGGTATATGAATGCTATGGAATATTATTGTTCTATAAGAAACAATCATCAAGATGATTTTAGAGAAGCCTGGAGAGGTTTATATGAACTGATGCTAAATGAAATGAGCAGAAACAGGAGAGCAGAACCATTATACACAGCAACAACAAGATTATACAGTGATCAGTTCTGATAGACATGGATCTTTTCAACAATGAGATGATTCAGATTAAGTTCCAATAATCTTGTGATGAAGAGAGCTGTCTACACCCAGAGAGAGGACTGTGGGAATTCTGTGTGGACCACAATATAGCATTTTCACTCTTTCTATTGCTGTTTGCTTACATTTTGTTTTCTTTCTCAATTTTTTCCCTTCTTAATCCAATTTTTCTTGTGCAGCAAGATAATTGTATAAATATGTATATGTATATTGGATTTAACATATATTTTAACATATTTAACATGTATTATATTGCCTGTCATCTGGGGAAGGAGGTGGCGGAAAGAGGGGAAAATTTGGAAGGCAAAGTTTTGCAAGGGTCATTG
This sequence comes from Myrmecobius fasciatus, assembly GCA_023553655.1. Classification (NCBI taxonomy): domain Eukaryota; kingdom Metazoa; phylum Chordata; class Mammalia; order Dasyuromorphia; family Myrmecobiidae; genus Myrmecobius; species Myrmecobius fasciatus. The sequence goes on along the minus strand of JAJPUD010003273.1, from coordinate 41,961 downwards.
TTGAAAAATTATCCATGCATATGTTATGTCAACAAAAAGCTTTAATAAAAAAATAAAAATAAGCAAAATATTGTGGGTAAAAAAGCAAAACAAAACAAAAACTAAAAAAAATTAAATTGAGGGGATGCCCACAATTGGGGATTGTCTAAAAAACTGTAGTGTGCGATTATGATGGAATTCTATTATAAGAAAGAATGATCAGGATACTGTCAGAAAAACCTGGAAAGACTTCCATGAGTCAAGGAAAAGTGAAATGTACTGGGTGCAAAGTAACAGCAATATTGTAGGATGATCAGCTGTGAATGACTTAGCTATTCTCAGCAGTACAATGATTCAAGACAACTCTGAAGAACTTTTAAAGAAAAATTCTATGCATCCACAGAAAAAACTGATGGTACCTGAGTACAGATTGAAGCATGGTTTTTTGTTTGTTTTGTTTTGTTTTGTTTTGTATCTTTACTTTTTAAATTTTTCATGATTTTTTGGTCTATTTTCTTTTACAACATGATTATTATGGAAATGTTTTGCATGACTATACATATATAATCTATGTTCAATTACTTGCCTTCTCAATGAGGGGAGATGGGAAGGGATAAGGGTTTTAAACTCAAGGCTTTTTTTATTTTTAATACTCTTTTTTATTAAAGTTTTTTATTTTCAAAACATATACATAGATATTTCAACATTCACCCTTGTTACTTTTTGTAACTTTAATTACTAATTTTTTTCCCTTCCTTCCCCTCACCTCCTCCCCTAGACAGCAAGTAATCCAATATGTGTTAAACATATATAATTCTTCTACACTTATTTCCACAATTATCTGCACAAGAAAAATCAGATCAAAAAGGAAAAAAAAATTAGAAAAAAACACAAAATGCAAGAAAACAACAAAAAAGTAAGAATATCATGTTGTGATCCATACTCAGTTTCCACAGTCCTCTCTCTGGGTGTAGATGGCTCTCTTCAATCACTGGAACTGGCTTGAATGACCTCGCTATTAAAAAGAGCCAAGTCTATCAGAATTGATCATTATATATTCTTGTTGTAGCCATGTACAATGTTCTCCTGGTTCTATTCACTTAGCATCAGTTCATGTAAATCTCTCCAGGCCTTTCTAAAATCTTAAAGAACAATAATATTCCATTACATTCATATACCATAGCATATTTAGCCATTCTCCAACTGATGGGCACCTACTCACTTTCCAGTTCCTTTCCACTATAAAGAAGGCTGCTATAAACATTTTTGCACATGTGGGTCCTTTTCTCTTTTTTATGATCTCTTTGGGATACAGGCCCCAGTAGAGACACTGCTGGATCAAAGGGTATGCACAGTTTAATAACCCTTTGGGCATAGTTCCAGATTGCTCTCCAGAATGGTTGGATGAGCTCACAACCCCACCAACAATGCATTAGTGTCTCAGATTTCCCACATCCCCTCCAATATTCATCATCTTTTCCTATCATCTTAGCCAATCCGAGCTGTGTGTAGTGGTACCTCAAAATTATATGAATTTGCATTTCTCTAATCAATATAAGCTCAAGGTCTTAAAAACAATTGTTAAAAATGTTTTTATGTGTAACTGGAAATAACACTAAAGAAATAAAAATACACTAGGAATTTAAAAAAGAGAGAGGGGAAGATTTTAGTCTGTTCATCCTTCTTGAGTCATTCTCATTCAAAATGAAAGGAGGAAGGTTGGGAGAGGGACTAAGGTAGGGCTCTTACTCATGGGTCACAATCCTAGAATTCCTTCTGAGGATACCTGCTCTACCCATAAACTGCTTGGGAATAAGGGGTGGCTATGGTGGAGAAGGATTAGAGATAATTCTCAACATTACTCACACAACTACAAAAGTGCCCCAGAAAGAGGTAGGTTATAATTGTCCTGAGAAGTTGCTTACTGCAGCATGAAAGAGAGTGGGAATTTCCTAACCAAGAATTGGGTGGATTGTAAAAATGTAGGAGGAATCCAATAGTTATGATAATATTTGAGAAGAATTCCTGATTTGTTATCATAGGGAGGCAGGGATAAAAGCAGTTTTTCCACTCTCCTATTGGTTGAAACATTCATGATCTTGGGGACATGCTACTTTGTAGATGATTGTCCTGGACCACCCCTAATCAAGATGAATTTCATTCAGAAATCTCTACTTATCTTAGAATTAAATCACATTATATTGTCTTTGGATTCTTTGCTGCATGTGTCCCTTCTCCCTAACCAAACTGTCAGCTCCCCAAGAACAGTGGCCATTTCCCTTCTTTCTCCTGTTTCTCTCATAGCATAGCCCAGAACAGGGATGAATTAGAGTCAAGGCAAATAGAATTAATCACAGGGATCAAAAAGAACTTACATCAAACTGGCCAATTTCAGAGTGTTTCAGTTCCACAGCCAACCGACTATGCAAAGAAACAAAGAAGATAGTGTTATCCCAAAGGTTTGTAGTGTTTGTGGGTCCTGGATGTGAGAAGGTGCTCAAGAGATCTGATGAAGGGTGGATGAGTAAGGTGAGTGGAGACATAGTGAGGCTACCAAAACAGCAGGGGATCTATGTGATAGTACTGGCTCCAGAATAACTAGTGTGCAGAGAGAGCTTGCCCTCGCCTATTTTTCTATCTGAATCCTATTTCATTCTTTGAGTGCCAGCTTCAATATCTTCAGGAAGCCTTCCAGGATTGCCTTGACCTCTACTTCTGGACTCAGTCTTTGATCATTTTAAATAAGAATAAGAATAACAACAAAGTAAATCTCAGAGTCAATAAGACATAAATACAAGTCCTACCTCTGAACCCTAAATTCAAGCTGACTCTGTGACCATAGCCAAGTCATTTAATCCCTCTGTGTCGTAGGAAATTCTAAAGCTCTAAAGAATTTCCTATCCTGATAAAAGATAATAATAAAAACATGTTTTTATAGCCCTTTAAAGTCTATAAAATACTTTCCCCATCACAATCCTTTGTTTTAGGTAGCAAAGTATTTAAGGTAACCACAGCATGAAAAGGTAATGTGATGCCACAGGTTTCACAGCTTGCGGTCAGGATTGGAATTTAGGTCTCTTGTTTGAGATTACTGCACTTACTGGTTCTTATACCCCATAATGTCTATTCCTACTGAGCATAGAGCCTGCTCCATCAAGGACTCTCACTGAAGCCTTATTATGTAATTGATTGGGCATCTGTGGGGGTACAATATCATTAGAAGGGATGAATGGTGGAAAAAGTAGGCTTTGGCCCTGGGCATTGTGTCTGACACCTGAGTTTGACTCAAAGTCCATTTTACCCTGTGCTTTCTTGAAGTAGCATTCCTTTCCACATTCAGCTAAATCCCTAAACGGAAGTATAAAACTGGCCTCTCTAGCATGCTTTCTGAAAAGTTTGATTCAAATTTTAAGTGAAAATTGGTGGGAGCTACAAGTACATTAAATGGGGAAGATTGTGAGAATACTTGTTCTCGCTTACATTTTTGAATGTATGCATCCAGTGATCCTACCAGATGTCAACATCACAGTGGCTGAGACATTAGTGGTCTGGAAAAAGAAAGGGAAACCCAGGGTTTATATGAGTCAAGGAATGATGGCACAGAGAGCTGTTGTGTTTGCCCTAGGAATGAAGCTTGGAAAATCAGAGGGCGGAGATGTACCAGTGAGTAAAACACAATCTAACATATTGAGCTATAATATCAGAACTGGACCTTGGAGATTGTGTGGCCCAATCCCCTTATTTCTACACAGTATAAAAATAGAGAGCCAAGTTGGGAGAGCCTGGGGAAACTGGTCCAAGAACATATAGCTACTTAATGACAAGGTTAGGAATAGAATTGAGGCACCCGAGGGCCAGGTCCTTACATTTCCATGGATTGTGCAAGTTGTACCTGAGAATAAGAAGGAGCAACTTAGATTTGGTCTTAGAAGTAACCTTCTAAGTGAGCATGTCACTCAAGACCATACTCAGAGACATAAAAATCATAGTTTCTGAGTATGGGAAGCAAAATTAACAAGAGGAAATGTGCCTTTTGTAAGAAGCATCTGATTAAATGTAAGGAAGAACTTACATAATTAATATATTAATAATAATTAAATACTCCAAGAAGTTACCAAGTAATATTCTAAATAATTTCTGTCCCTGGAGATTTCCAGAAAATGCATCAACCTTACATTAAATTAAAAAGGTTTTGTAAAGAGAAAACCAATGCAGCCAAGATTAGAAAGGAAACAGAAATCTGGGAAACAATTTTTACAACCAGTGTTTTTGATAAAGGCTTCATTTCCAAAATATAAAAAGAACTGAGTCAAATTTATAAAAATACAAGTCATTCCCCAATTGATAAATGGTCAAAGGATATGGACAGTTTTCAGATGAAAAAAGTAAAGCTATTTTTACTCATATGAAAAAAAATGTGCTAAAACACTATTGATTAGCAAAAAGCAAATTAAAACAACTCTGCGACACTATTTCATAAGACTGACTAACTTGGCAGAAAAATATGATAAATGTTGGAGGGAATGTGGGAAAACTGAAATATTAATGCATTGTTAGTGGAGTTGTGAACATATCCAGCCATTCTGGAGAACAATTTGAAATCATGTCAGAAGGATTATAAAACTATGCATATCTTTTGATTCAGCAGTGTCACTATTGGGTCTGTATCCCAAATAGATCATAAAAGAGGGGAAAGGAGTGACATATGCAAAAGTATTTGTAGTAGCTTCTTTGTGGTTGGCAAGGAATTGGAAATTGAGTGGCTGCCTATCAGTTGAGGAATGGCTGAATAAATTATGGTATATGAATATAATGGAATAGTATTGTTCTATAAGAAACAATGAGCAAGCTGATTTCAGAAAAGCCTAGAAAGACTTACATGAATTGATTCTGAGTGAAGTGAGCAGAATCAGGAGAATATTGTACACAGAAACCACAAGATTATGTAATGATCAACTATAATAGATTTAGTTCTTCTCAGTACTATAGTAATTAAAGACAATTTGATAAACTTGGGATAGAAAATGTCATATGCATCCAGAGAGAGAATTTTGGAAACTGAATATGGATTGAAGCATACTATTTTCCACCTTTTTGTTGTTTGCTTGCTTTTTTCCTTATAGTTTTCCCCTTTGCTCTGATGTTTCTTTCATAAAATGACTAATGTGAAAATATGTTTAAAATGATTATACATGTATAACCTATACCAGATTGCTTGATGTCTGGGAGAGGGAGGAGGGAAAGGAGGAAGAAAGGGAGAAAAAAATTGGAATCAAAATCTAACAAAAATGAATATTGAAAACCATCTTTACATGTAACTGGAAAAATAAAATACTATTGAAATCTTTTTAAAAGGAAAACAGATCAGCTATCATATATCTTTAGTAGTTAGATTTAGGGAACTGGTGACCCAGGCCACCAACTTCTAGACTGATCATTAAAAATGAACTTCTGGGTAAAAATAGCAAAAAAAAAAAACCCTAAGGTTTTGCCCCCCATCCCATTTACTCTTTGTAGAAAGGGACTGCTTGATATAAATTAAATTGTAAGCTCATTGAGGTAAGGAATCGTGCATATTTTGTTTGCTCATCTGTAAAATTATGGGGTCAGACTGGGACATTTGTTTCAATTATAGAGCCTATAGTTTTATGCATGTTGGATTTATAATGCAATCCTTCCCAGATAGACTCAGACTGACCACACTAAGCCAGAAGACAGATTTGAGGAGGTCACCAGGTAAAATGACGAAGAACTCCACATGTAACTTTAGTATAATTGTCACATTCCCAGGACTGAAGATCAGGATGGGGAATGAAGCAGGAAACACTTGAAATTCCATCTGCATATTGGGATAGTCTATAGCCAGCTTGGGGATCAGATTTTTGAACAACTTGGTGCTCAGATGGATACCAAAGTCTGTGAGAATCTGTAACAAGAGAAACACACTCAGAGCCTAGATGGTAAGGGACTATGAGGATAAGACTATGGAAGCAGAATTACTAAGGCCGGGATCATCACTGGATCCTGAGCATTGCTTTTGTGACCAGGGAGAGCAATAATAAAATACATGAGCTAGGTTCAGTCAAGGCCCTATTTTATAGAGGAAGAAGCTAAGACCTAGAATAGAAAAGGAACTTGCTTAGAGTCACAAGGCAAATTAATGGTAAGAGTCCAGATTAGCACTGAGAGTTCTAACTCCACTAATTGTTCTATCTTGTAGCTAATTCTCAAGTCTGGAGACACTTATTCAAGTCCTAGTTCTGTCAGTAATTGGTTGTGTGAACTTGGCCAAATCATTTCCCTTTTCTGGTCCTCAGCTTCCCTATCTTTAAAATAAGTGGGGTGGGATCAGTGTCAGTAAGATCTCTCTTACTTCTAGAGTTCTATGGATCCCATGCCCTCTCTTATCCATCAAGGACTAAATTTGAATTCCAAATCATGCATCAAATTCACAAGGTATGGCCACATAAATTAAGATCACATTCAGATAACTTTTCCCTCATTTTTTTACTTAAATTAAAATTTATTATCTTCCATCATGGATCTACCAATAGGATTTTATATCGCAAACTTATTCTCCCATCTTTCTTTAGAGAAATGAGGCAATTTAAAAAAAAATTTAATCCCAATAATTTTTAATAGTCTTTTATTTTTCTAAATACATGCAGAGGTAGTTTTCAACATTCACCTTTGTAAAACTTTGTGTTCTGATTTTTATTCCTCCCTCCCTCTGCCTCAATGAGGCAATATGGTAGGGGGAAAGCCTCTACTGTGAGTTTCAGTTTTGAAGAGCTAGGCTGAAGTTCCAGCTCCATCAATCAACAACTTTGGAGTATCCATAATACCACCAAAATAGAGATGACTTAGGCAAGAATCTATGTCTCTAACTCTCATTTTCCTCATCAATAAAAATGAGATGATTAGACTGTGATTTCTAATTTATGGTAATTAATTCTGCTTGGTCTTGTGGCCATTCCTACCACTTATTAGATATAATATCAATATAAGAAAATCTCTTTATAGGGCCAGCTATGTGGTGCAGTGGATACAGCACCAGCCCGGAAGTCAAGAGGACCTGAGCTCAAATCTGGTTTCAGACACTTAACACTTCCTAACTGGGTGACCCTGGGCAAGTCACTTAATCCCAATAGCCTCAGTAAAAAAAAGGATTAGGGGATTAAAAAAATCTCTTTATAGCAAAATACTTCTAACTATCTATATTATCATCCATTTTTTTTAAGAATAAAATTCCATTATAGCAAGAACATTTGAACAGTTGCTGGAAGTTCATAGTAATAAGATCTGATATACAGTTCAGTATGCAGTATTGTTGATATTAAGCTATTATTAATGTTATTAAAAGGCATAGATAGGAATAGATTCCTTTGGGTTTTCCTTACCATGTCATCAGTGATGGAGAAGTTCATGAGACCAGCTTCTTGGTAAACCATGCTGCCTGTATTGAAGAGATAATCTGAGATTCCAAAGTAAATCATGTGGTTGTTTTCCTGAGGAAGGTTCAGGGCTGGAGCATGAAAAGGAATAGGGAAACGGTGGATGTTACTGAAGAACTCCCCCTGTGGATGGAGAGAAGCACCATGAGGCAAGACAAAATATTTTTAAAAAGCCTCTCCATTCTGTCTCTTTGGGATCCGCTTTCTGAAGTCTAAGAGTGAATCCCTACATTTCCAACCCTCTGAAGCTTTGCTTATGCATGGGAAGGAAGTATAACTTGAGTAGAGGAAGCTATGTTGATCTTCCCTAGCTGCATAGTTTGGTAGGGTGGAAAGGGGAAGAATAGTCTGTGAGGGAAGGATATTTCACCTTGAACATCACATCCAGATTCTGCCAGGTTATGTGGGGTGGTCCCAATAGACTGTAATCCAAACTGGAAATCTCATCAATCTTTACAGTGACTGTAAACCAAGAAAGAAGCAGTTAGGATCTAGTCCAGTTTCTTGAATAAACCAAGTTTAACCCATAGAGAGTTGAGCCCTGAGGGAAGCTTCTCTCCTAGCCTTCTCTGTGTCCTTAGCTTGACTCCTGCTTATATAAGTTGTTAATATTCAGCAAATTCTCCATCTTCCCACTTTGTGAGCTCTCCTCTGCAACTTTATAACTATCCTCTTTCTCTATTTTCTTAAATCCCCTCCATGTTTATCCAACCAGCAAGAAGAATGTTTGATTCTCCAGACCCAACTCATCAGGACATTAAACCTTCCTTCTGAATCCATATGATGGGGAAAAAATGTTATTGGCTACACCTGTGGCAGGAAGTTCTGGCTGTCTGACTCTTCAGAGTCTCATCTACATTCTTTCCACTATAATCTCATAACAATTCTCCCTGACCTGACTCCCAACAAGATTGGAGAATCAGTTGCAAGATCCAAGAAAATAGCAAATAGAAAAGTAAAATCAGTGCTGAAAATTAAATAAAAGAATATCTTACAAAGTTGATTACAGGTGAGGGTTAAGAGTATTTATGACTATATTAGATTTGCTATTGACTAGCCTTGGATATGGTTAAATTTTTAAAAAAGAGTGATTTCAAGGTTTGGCATGATTGCACACATTTTCCATACACTGACCAAATTGATTCCATACCTTGGAGTGTCTGGAGATAGGGCTGACGGTAAGAGGCCATTGAACTTCTAACTAGCATACATATCTGGAAAAATTAAATGAGAGGAAAACAATAAGATTTTTTCAGGCCTTCATTCTCCCTAGGGTTTTTTGTTCTGTTTCATTTTTGTTGTGGATTTTTTGTTTTTGTTTTTGCTTTTTTTCCAGAGTGGGACCCGGGCATAGAACTCATGAAGGACAGCCTGTTTCCCACCTGCTTCATTTTCTAGACCAGAGCTGCCTGTAAGAGTGATTTCAGAGACTCATTCTGGGACTAAATTCTCTTATCTGGCTTTCTTAGTTCAGCATGCTACTTTCCAGTAGCATAGAGACCTAACAATTGAGTTACAGACCACTCAAAATCCCTGATTACAGCCTATCATTCTATAACATCTGCCAATTGTCTTGGCAAAGATTAATATGCTGCATTGCAAATAACTTTGGCTTAGAATTAGAAGATTTGGATTTAATCCTAGATTTGATGTTCCCATCAACTAATCATGTGTCTCTGAGTCTGTCTGTATCTGTGTCTCTGTCTCTCTGTCAGTCTGTCTCTCTCTCTCTCTCTCTTTCACAACTGTGATTGTGACTTGCCTGGGGTCACACAGCTAGTAGATGATAAATAAATAGGTTAACTTTGAACTCAGATCCTCCTGACTCCAGAGCCAGTGCTCTACCCACTGTGCTATCTAACTGCCCCAATCTTTCTATACAATAGGCAAAACAATCTATACCCTATCCTCCTTCTACAGGTGTTTTTAAGGATTGGTACTTTGATTCTTCTAAAGATTATAAATGAGTTTTAGTGGACAAAAAATTACAAAAACAAAAAGCATCCCATATCTAGCCCTCTGAACATAAGCCTCTGTACCTTATTTAAGTTACTGCTCAAATGACAGACAAATGCTCAATCACTGAACTTATAATCAAAGACTTTCCATCTCAATTAGATTGTCCAGAGTTTGAGTTTCAAAAGATTGGAGAGACATGAGTGACTTTTATATATAGGAATAGCATAATAGGAGAACCTCAGGGGAGGGCTATAGATCAGTTGAGAAAGGATTATGTATCATTTATCAGATATGAAAGGACTTGGATATTCAAATTCCTTATAGGAATCTTAGCTATTGGTAATATCCAGGCTTACAACCTTGGCGTCTTCTTCAACCCTTTCTCTCACACAATTCACATACCTAATTATTTGCCAAATCTCAAAGTGTCCACCTTCATGATATCTCTTTTATATGTTTCCCTCTATCTACTCACATAGCTGCCGTCCTGATGCAGATCTTTATCATCTCTTGCCTGGCTATTCCAGTAGCCTTCTGGTTGGTCTCCTTGTCTCAAAATCTTTTGCCACTTAAATCCATCTTCCATTCAGCTGCCAAGGTGATTTTTTTAAAGCATTGGTATAACCCAACTCAATCTTGTCCTGTCTCTCCTTAATACCTCCAGGATCAAATACAAAATCTTCTCTTTGGCTTTTTAAAACCTTTATACTCCGCTTCTTCCTATATTTCTAGTTTCATTATTGTGCAAGATGCACTCCATCTCCTAGTTCCATTCACTAACTATTCACTATGTCTAGACTGTTCTCATTAAACTCTGTCTCCTGGTTTACCTGTATTATGTCAAGAAAAGCTAAAAACCATCTATTTCCAGGAGCTTTCCTGTTCCCTCTTCCCTCTTAAGTGCTAGTACCTTCTCTTTGAGATTCCCTTCCCTTATACTATATATATGTATATATATATACATATATATATATTGAATACCATAATTTGCATGTGGTCTCCCCAGTTGGAATGAAAGTTCCTTAAGAAAAGGGACTTTTGAGATAAGGCTTTTGCCTTTATTTGCTAGGCTCTTAGCAGTGTTTGGCCCATAGTAAATCTTTAATAAATGCTTACTGACTGAGTGGCTGGTTCTAAATTGGTTATAATCCTGACTCAATCTGTGTTGAGGTTTACCTTTGTCATGTCTAAGGAGGAGGTGTTTGTTAACTGAGTTAGTAGTATAAACATATCTCAAAAGAAGAATTACAACTATTGAAAATCATTTAAAAATTCTAGGCATTTATCCCAAGGGAATTATTGACAAAAAGAAAAGTCCCCTTGAACACCAAAATATTTATAGAGGCCCTTTTTTGTGGTAGTGAAGAACTAGAAACAAAGTAAATGCCCATCAACTGAGGAACTGGCAAATAAATGTAATGCAACATTTGTGTGCTATATGAAATAACAAAAATGACAAGTATAGAGAAGTGTAGATTTAAATGAAATGACAGTGAAGTATTCAGAACCAAGGAAACTATTTACAATGACTGCAGAAATGTAAGGGGAAAGAATAACATTAAATGTCTGAAAACAAATATTGCAAAATTACATCTCCCTCATCCCTTTACAAAAGTAGGAGACCAACAAGTATGGAATATTACATATGAGGTCAGATTCTTTTCAATGTATTGATTAGTTTTATAGAATTTTTGTTCTTTTCTTCTTTTATAAAAGAAAATTCTTTGTTTTAAAGGAAAAGGGATACATGGGGAAAATTAAATGATAAAAATAAAGATATCAATAAAAATGTGTTTAATAGGCTTCTCTTTATTATAAATGTGGCCATAGCATTGTTGCCACCCACATTAATAGCCTTAGCCCTAGCCCCAGCTCCTGCCACTTTAGCCAACATCCTGATAATGAGTGTTACTGTTACCATGAAGTTGGATTATTTCTTCAGCTCAGAGACTATCCTCCAGATGGTTGTCACATTAGTATTACATTGGGGGGGGGGCAGACATTTTGTTGCACTCTACAGGAAAGGCCTATTTCAAAGATTCAATGAAGCAAAGATGATGAAATTAGCAACTTCTACAACTCACCCACCTCTCTCTCATAGTATATCTAAAACTGGAAGATAGAAGAAGCATGAGATCCACAGAGAGGGTAGCTCAACCTCAGACCTCTAGATGACTACAAGGGGAATGAGCAACACATGGTTCCCTATTTCTTGTTGCTCATGCCTGCAACCCCTCACTCCCCAGGGGTAAATAAATTTTTCAAAGAATAATATAAAAAAATTTTCTTGGAGAATCTCTAACTCGATTTAGAGAATAAACTGTTTTCAAGAATTTTATGAATATCATTTAGGTTAAGCACAGTTGATTGACTAATTAAAAGTAATACTAATTCATTATTTCATTCATTCATTTACCTTTTCATCCAAAGCACTACTCAATCTGGACTCAATTCTATCCTGAAACAGGTTCAGCAGCCAGCTGGAAAGATAAACTTATAGGAAATTAAGCCAAGCAAATGTTATGGCTCAACCTAAGAGGACCATTCTTTTTTCACCTTTTTGGAAGTAACATGAACTTCATTGTAAATATTATATTCATGGGATTAAGGATTTCTGGGTTTTGTTTACCTTCTCAATAAACTCACTCAAAGTTGAGATCAAGGCCCAAGTTCTAAAAAAATGAGGTAGCAGTCAGTCAGTCAATAAACATTAAGTGCTTACTATGTGCACTGTGGATGCAATATATATATATATATATATATATATATACATATATATATATATATATATATATACATATATATATATATTTATTTATGTTCCCATAAGAAATAGAATACTAGGAGGAGTGGATCCTAGGGTCCACTTAATAGGAGGGCAATTCTAAGCATTACAGAAAGGTACTTACCTAAGGTCTCCATAAATGTTGATCCCCACATGGCCAATATGGCTTCTACAATCATCAATGGTGACCATGGGTTTTCCTGAATGATCACTGTCCAACCTCAAAGATATTGAAATGGAGATATGCCTAACATTTATATCAAAGGTTCCAAGAAGAGTGCTGGCAAAGAAAAAGAGAAGCGTTATACTATTGGAGGCCCAGCCTATCTGAAACTGAGCCTAATCCTCCGAAATAACTTAGAATTTCTATCATGATTATTACTTTTTTAAACAGCAAAAGTAGGAATGTTGAATCCTACAATTGGAAGTCATATACTTGGAAGACTTTCCTATAAATCTATCAAATCAAAACAACAACAGGAATTAATTAATCATGCCTCAGTATAGGCTAGATCAAAGGAGATCTTGGCAACTGAAGTCCACCTGCATAAAATATTGGCCTTTTATGCAGCAGAGTAAGTGGCCACCTGCTTATGGGAGTGAAGCCTCAATAACTTCCTCTTCCCCCCAACTCCCATATAAACTGCAGCATGTTATAGTGGCTTTGATTCCAACCTTTCATTTTGGGTTGTTCTTATTCACCTCTATTGCATTTCCACAGGACTATTCCTAATATTTTCTGTTCTTTTCAAGTCACTGTTCCCTTTTTAATTTCAGTTAATAACCTGTCTCCTATTTAATTGAAAAAAAACAAGGCAATACAATTGGGTTATAGGGTCATGGAATATTATTACCACAGAGAATTTATAAATTGTATAATCTAGCCCTGAGTCAGAAGGAAGGAAGCAAGCCTGAGTTTAAGTCTCAAGTCAGACTTTAAATTTCTTCTCTCTCTCTGGCCCTTGGATTCTTAGCTCTAAAAGCAGTGAGTTGTATTAGATGGTGTCTAAAATCCCTTTGGTTCCGAAGTTTTGTTTTCTAAAGTTTCTTCTATCTCAGAAATTCATATTGAGTGTCTAAGGGGTTTTCTCTGGTCTAGAACTCTGGATTCTATGTTTTAAGGTTCCCTCTTTCAGCTACATGTTCTCTTGAAAGGTCTCTCCTAGCCCAAACAATTTATGCATTGTTTACATCCAATTCTATTCTTTCTTTGTCCTTTTAGTTTGAAATAATGTATGTCCTGGCTTCTATGGCCCTTTTCACACTGACTATGACACAGTAGTATTCTATGGTTTAATGTCAGGGACAGAATTAGCTTCTATCGTAAGAAAAGGAGGGTCTTGAAGATATGGCAAATCACTCTTAAGGGTTCTGACTAAAGTCCAACTTACAGGAACAACTTTTCTAGTTTCCAGTGTCCTCTAACCAAGATAGCAGAATCAGAGATGGAGGCTTTGACGCCTTCCCCAGGAAGCAGGCCCAAGTAGGAGTCGCCAAGGTGAATTTCCTTGTTTATGAGTCTGATAAAGAAAGACACAGTTAAAGCCAGGCCAAATAGACTTTCTCCTCCCCCTCCTCCTCTTCCTTCTTCTCCTCCTCTTCTTCCTTCTCCTTTTCCTTCTCCCCCTCCTTCTCTTCCTCCTCCTTTTCCTTCTTCCCCTCCTCTTCCTCCTTTCTCTTCCTCTTCTTCTTCTTCCTTCTTCACCACCACCACCACCACTACTACTACTACTACTACTACTAATAATAATAATAATAACAATAACTATCCAACAAGGAGTAAAAAAGGAGGAATGCATTATTATTATCCAGTGGAAAATAAACTTATAAAACACCCTAGAAACACTAGGGGGGGAGAAACCTCTATTTTGTGGATAAAAACATGTGGAATCTCAAGAGAAGGTACATCTTGAGCATGGATATGAATTTAGGAAGGATGCAGGAGCATGTCTGGGTCTTAGCAAGAATTAGAGAAGTCTTGAGGTGTTTGGGCTTGTAGCCTCTGGGGTTGTACCAAAAAAGCTCATATTTGTGAGTATTTTACTCACAGCATCTATGTGAAGTACTAGTGTCAGTGAATTATTTCCACATTAGAGAAAAAGAAGCTAAAACTTATTTGGTGAAAAGACTTCAGCCATGATTACAATGACTTCCTAATCTTTAAAAGTCATCCACTCAGAATGACAATGATGGCTTCTGTCAAAGCATCTCTATCACCTGATAGAGAGAGCATACTGAATTGAAGGAATTTATCTGTGAAACCCAGAATGAAGGCATCTCTTCATAGGCATATTCTTCTCTTAAAATACCACTTTCACAATTTGGAAATTGATCTTTCAGGAAGAATATACCTATACGTACCTTTAGAGTTCATTCTGCAGACAACAAACTATTTCCTTGACAATTTTCTGGCTGTGACAGCAAAGCTATGAATCTAACTTCTATTTTTTCCCCTTTTATCCTCTTCTTTTTCTATGAACACTAATATTCCAATCATTCATTCTAGACTATCTTTAGGCTACCACAGTGTCTTATTAGGAGATAAAGCAATATGTTTGTTTGAATGTATTATCATTACCTGTAAAAACTGTATTTCACCTTTCCAAAAATTCCAACTTTATAGTTCCCATTGAAATCCTGCAGCTTCATATCTGAAAGCTTTCTTTGCAAAATGACCATTCCATGGTAGTTGACTAAAGTAACAGGGAAAACAAATAGAATCTGACTCTTTCTGTGAGATCATTAATTTATTCAACAAATTGTTATTGAACATGTAATAGAACCATAGAATGTCAGAACTAGAAGGAATTATCTAACATGAATTTTAAAAGCTATTCCATGTGACATAAAGTGTTAGAACCTGGCAATATAGAGTATATAATGTATTGCCTAGAAAGGACCTTGGAAAATAGGAAATCAAAATCAAAATAAGAAAACATCATCTAATCTACTTTGCATACCAATTTAGGGATGGAGGTAGGAACCGACCTTGGGTCTCTTTACCTAAATACAGCATGTTACATTGATTTCATAAACCATAAAGCATTACGGAAATGTTTGTGGTTGTAATTATTGTTCTCTGAAGAATAGAGATGAGAAACACTTCAGAATATGAGATGTCAAGAATACCAGATGTCCTGGGAGAAGAGAAACAGGAGAGGGCAAAATGACTCGAGCAATAGAAGAAGAAGAAGAAGAAGAAACTTGTGACTTGGAAGAGTTTGAACCATTGAAAATGATCAGAAGTCAAATTGGAGGAAGAAAATTTGAGAACTTGAAGAAAATTTTTGAAGAATCCCAAACTAAAGATGCAAATTTTTAGTCCAGTTTCTACTTCTGAATGAAAGAGGCAGGATAAAGAACAATTTAGGAAAATATCAAAGGATTAAGGGGGATCAAGGAGGATTGGGGAGTTGAACAGGAAGTGGAACTCAAGAAAAGTAAATAGAAGGTAATTGGTATGATGAAGCAATGTCCAGAAGACAAGGTAAATGAAAAAAATTGAAGGGTGAAGCATATGGATACAGTATATTCGTGCAAAGAGAAACTTGGTGAGACCAACAGAAGTTGATGCAAGACTGAAAGAAAAGTGAATATGATTGATTGTGAAGATGTGAAGACAATATTTAAATGGGCTGGTCAAGTTATTAAGAAATCATAATTTGCTGTCAAATTTTAATGAGGTACTTAAAATCAAGGTATAAACACCCACAAGTAGTTCAAAGACACATCTAAAATCTCACTCAGCATGGAGAATAATAGAAATGATGCAGGGACTCTTGTTGAATGTGCCATGTTTGTGTTTCTGCCATGGCTAACTTAATTCTCTATTATCTATGTAAGCTGATATTCCTCTTTAAAGAAATGGTGGAACTCAAATCACCCTTTTTCACATTTCAGATTAATAGGAAAAATGAAGTGGTCCTAAAGGAAATAGAAGTGATGCTTCAATGGGACCACAAAGAGATCTATGATAGATGATGGGAGAATAATAAAAAGTGTACAATCTTAACACAAAGGTGAAAGGGAAGGAAAAGGATCTCTGAAACCAATCTGAAACTTCTAAAGATGAGAGAAGTGGCTGCTCTGAGGAAGAAGTTGTTTGTCTTCCTGAGAATGATATGGTAGAGGTATAGAAACTATCTCATGAGTAAGCATCCAACAAAGAGGAGGAGGAGAAGAAGAAAGAAAAAGAAGAACAAGAAGAAGAAGAAAAGTAATAGTCATTGGCAATTACTTCCTTGAAAGTACTGAAGCAGTTAGATAATTAGATAACAAATGAGAGGTGTCTTGTCTTCCCAGGGGAGGTATCTAAAACATAACAGAGGACCTTCCAATAATTATCAAATGAAATAACAACTACCCACATCTGGTGATCCATATGGGCACAAATGGACCTTTGAGAATAAACCTACAAAATGTTACCAACAACATTGGCCAAGAAGCTAAGAACTATGAGGACACAGCTTGTATTTTTTCAGTGCTGTCTAGTAAAGAAAAAGGATAAAGGGGAGAAAAATGAATTTGGGAAGTAAACAGTTGCTTAAGAAAGTGGTATCTGCGAATAATGTTTGGATTTTTGGACCAGCTTTGTGAGTAAACAAATGCTTACTTTGTTGCACATTTTGCTAAGTATTAGGGATGCAAAGAAAGGAAGGAATTCAGTCCCTTTCTTCTAGGACCTTATATTCTAATAGGGGAGAGAATATGTAAACAACTGGGTAGATATAAGATATGTACAAAATGGAAGGTTCTCACTGGGTTGGCATCAGCATATAGGAGGAGTGAGAAAGACATCAAGGATGAGGTGGGTTTTGATGCAAGACTTAAAAGAAATGGAGGAGGCTAAGAAGTGAGGTCATAGGCAAAACATTCCAGGCATGGGAGACAACCAATGAAAAGGCACAAAGATGAAAGATGAAGTATCCTATTTGAAGAATGGCAAGTACATCATTGTTTCTATAGAAGAACACATGGAAAAGAGTAAATTATAAGAAGCCTGGAAAAGTTGGAAGAGGTCAGACTTTGAAGCATTTTAAGTGCTAAGCAGAAGATGTTATATTTTGTTTTATATAATTGGAGCCATTGACATTCATTTAGCAGGGAAGTGACTTCTTCAGATCAATGCTTTTTAAATAATTGCCTTAGTGGACAGCTAGATGGTTCAGTGGATAGTGTTCTATCTTAACATCAGGAGGATCTGAGTTCAAATCTGACCTCAGATACTTAACACTAGGCAAGTCACTTAAGCCCAATTGTCTTATCCTCCCTCCAAAAATCAGGTAAATAATTGCCTCAGCAGATAAGTGGAAGATGGATTGGAGTGGAGAAAGACTTGAGGCAGGAAGACCTGATCAAAGGCTATTGCAATACTCTAGGAGAAAAGTAATAAAAATTTGAACTAGGAGTAGTGGCTGTGAGCAAGAATTGTTTAAAAGAGATATAAAGGTAAGAGCAGCATGAAATTGAAACTGAATGTGTGGGGTGACTGATAATGAGCAATTGAGGGTGACACTAAGGTATTGAGGGATAGCAATGCCCTTGGAAGGAACCATCTGTGTAGAAATAATTAAGCTAATAAGTGAGAAGAATACTATAGATATATTTATCTGAATTTGAACAAAGCTTTTGGTAAAGTTTTTTTCATTCTGTTTTTGTATGGAGAGAAGATGGAGAAAGATAGTTTAGAGAGTAATATAATGAAATGGATTGATGACTGGTTAGATGACCTGATTCAAAGAGCAATTGTTAATATTTTCTTGTAAACATGGGAGAACATTTCCAGGAGAGGAATCTGAAGATCTTTATTAGACTTTGTGTTATTTAGCTTTCTTATTCATGACTTGTATTAAGGTGTAAATGATATGTTCGTTAAATGTACAAATAACAACAAGCTGAGAGAGACAGCTAAAACAAAAGATGACATAATCAGTATCCCTCCAATACTCTTTTTTTAATCTTTTTTTTTTTTTTTGCTTTTTGCTGAGGCAGTTGAGGTTAAGTGACTTGCCCAGGGTCACACAGCTAGTCCCTCCAATACTCTTGACAGGCACCATCAATAGTCTGGACCTAATTAGATGAAATTTATCAAAATATTTTGGAGATACCTTATTTTTCAGAGCTAAGACCCTGCAAGCAGAACTAAGAGTGATTATGTCAAGGTGCTGCCCACTGCAGGTTTTTATGTATGCAAACATTATCTTGCAGCAGCATGTTAAGCCTGCCCTCTTAGGAGAGTGTACTTCCACTTGCAAGCACTTTTCTTACTTTGAAATTAATTAAAGTTCTATTTGTCTTGACTCTTTTGTCTCTAGACTTCTCTGTTCAGCTCTAACCATTCCCAGGTTAGAGGCTAGTTCCAGTACAGTTGATGAATCTAATTGGGATGAATATGAAGTCTTGCATTGGATGGGGGAAAGCTTCAAAAGTAGATGAGGGAGACATATTTAGATGGCAATTATTTTTGAAACAGATTTAGGGGGTTTGGTGGATTGCAATCTCAAAATACTTTAGCAGATGAACATAGTAGCTAAACCAGCTAATGCAATCTTCAGCTGCTTTAAGAGGGGAATAATCCCCGGATTAGGGAGATGATAATCACATCATACTCTGCCATTTTCCAGTGTTCTGGAATATTGTTTTCACTTCTAGGTACCATTTTTAAAAAGGACATCCAGATGACTACAATTGGGCTGGTGAAGATCCTTGAATATATAACATATTAGAATCAATCAATTATAACATAATAGGATCCTAGCATCAGAATCCGAGGGATATGATATTTGTCTTCAACTATTTGGAAGGTTATCTTCTGAAGAGAAGATTAGACTTGATCTTTTTGTCCCTAGAAAGCAGAACATAAACAATGGGTGAAGTTGCAAAGAGGCCATCTTAGGCTTAAAGGGTGGGTGGGAGTGGGGGATGGCAGCATTAGGATAGGGAATCTTCCTAACAATTAGCACTTCCTAACATGAAGTGGGCTGATTATAGAAGTGATGAGTTCTCCCTTCTTGGAGGTCTTGGAAAAGAAACTAGAAGATAATTTGTTGGATATTTTAGAATGATGATTCAGTTTTTGTGTGAATAGAATAGAAGGCTGCTGGGATGACTTCCAGCTCTCAGCTTCTATGGAATGGGCAAAGTAGGTATGAGGAAAGAAAAGTCATTGTGTGTATGCAAAACCCAAGAGAGGGGACAGGAAAAATTAGCATACATTTTTAAATGTCTGAGCCTACTTGGACATTAAAAGATGCTAAGAGTGTTTGGCCAGGTCCCAACCCAGTAAAAACTGTTACTTTATGAAGATGTCAATTGATAACCAATGCATAGCTTGTAGAAAGTGAACAATTGAAAGTTAAAACTAGGAGACCTTGAGCAAAAGAAAATATTCTCTTACCATAATTCAGGCCCTCCTGAGTGATCCTGGCTACTAGTCCTGGATTGGTGGTGTCAGCTCCTGAGCTGAGGATCACCAGCAGCAGAGAAGCCAATGCCCAGATCTTGCCCATCATCTTCATCCCTAGTACATTGCTTGTGCAAAAGGAAAATGGATACTCTCTTTAATGTCTCTCTTGCCATTCATTGTGTGTGTGTATGTGTGTGAGTGTGTGTGTTTAAGTAAAGGATGGTATTGCAGAAGTTGGTTGAGAAAAGAACATTGTATCTAACAATTTAAAATTACTGGGAAAGAAGAATTTCAGTAGACTGGGACAGAAACAAGAATTGCTATATCAGAACTTTCAATTGTGTTTCAAAGCTAGAGAGGCTCTTAAAAACCAAGAACATGGACCTTTTTTTCTTAAAAGGGACCCTAGAACACAACATAAAATTTTGGAGTTGGAAGAAACTCTAGAACATAGACTGGAAGACACCTTAGAATATCCAATACTGAAAGTTACAACAGGAGAGAACCATAAAACATGAATTATCAAATGAGTAAGAACCTTAAAACATAAAATATCAAAAATGTAAATGACCTTAGAACAAAGAAAATAGAATTATACATAATAGAGACTTTAGAAATGTTTGTGAAAATGACTTGAATGGAATTATAGAATTTCCAAAGCACAGCAGCATAGAAAACTAGGAATTCATTATTGAAAGGGAACTCAGCAGCCACTCTATACACTAAAGAAATCTCTACTAAGCATACATGATGGTTGATGAGACAGAAATGACATGTAAACCTTCAATGACTACCCCTTCCCAAAGTAGCCCACTCTACTCTTAGACAGATATTATTAGGAGGTTTTTCTGGACATGAAGTCTAAATTTGCTTTCCTTTTAACTTCTACTCATTATTCCTGGTTGTTCTTAATGGGCTAAATAAAACAAGTCTGATCTCTCTTTCACATGGAAGCCCTTAATATTAGAAGTCACTATCTACCATTTCCACAGCCCTTCCTACGTGCACCCTCCAACCCATCCACAATCCCCTGGGAAATTAGAATATAGAATACAGGATGTCAAAAGTGAAAGAGTCCTTTCAACATAAATTAAAATATCTAAAAGGGACACTAGAATGTGAGATGGAATGTCAGAGCTGGAAGAAACCTTAGAATGTACCTATTATGAGCCTTTTAGACTACCTTTTCTCTTACAGATACAGAAATCAAAGCCCACAATTAGAAGAATATTATCTAATATCATCAGATTTAAATAGTGAACTACATTGAGCAAGAGGAGATATACAGCTGGGAGAGCTGCATCTGGACTTTAAGTGATCCTGGGGAGTCATTAGAAAGTGGACAATGAGGGTAAGAATTATCTCATATAATTCATTGTCATGAAAGTTCTTACCAGACTGGAGACTGGAATTTTTTAAGTTCAAAGCCATAAGTCTTGGTAGTAGGTACCTCCCAGATCCTAGCGATTCCTTCAGTAAAAAGAAGGGAAAGCTCTACCAGTTACCTTGAGCACTTCATGAGTTGTTTCTGGCTTGAAGAGAAGGATGGAGTCACTTAAACTTCAGAAGCTAGCCATGTGGGAGTCTGTGGCATAGTTTGTCTCTAACATGCAAATGACTGCACTAAAGGACAGAATTAGAAAATAACTTGTTTTCACAAGTTCTCCCCCGAAATCTTGGTTGCACTTCAGGTCTCATAAAGCAAACTTTCTTCAAAAGTGATTCAAAGGTAAATTTCAGGTCAGACTAGGAAAGGATCTAAAACATTTGATCTGATTAATATGGTTTTATCTGCTTGAAAGAGCTTAAAACCAAAAAGGAGGAAAGGGGCCAGCTAAGAACAATAAGCCCTTGTTTCTTTTTTTTTTTTTTTTTTTAATTGGAAGTTGAGCATTTTATTTTATTTTATTTTTTTAATAAAGCTTTTTATTTGCAAAACATATGAGTGACTTTTCAACATTGACCTTTGCAAAAAAAAAAACTTTTTTTTCCAAAGCTTTTCCTTTCCCTCCCCCCGCCCCCCACCCCTAGATGACAGGTAATCTAATACATTAAGCCCTTGTTTCTATATCATCTTTTTTTCCACTTAGAATTTTTAAAAACATTTTTTAACATTTTCTTCTTTTTAAATTATGAATTCCAAATTTTCTCTCTCACTCCCATTCTGTTCCCTAACTACTGAGAAGGAAATCAATATTATATCAATTATGTATGTGAAATCATGTAAAACATTTTTGTATTAGCCATATTAAAAAAGCAAGAAAAATAAAGTGAGAAATGCACTTAGAGTTAATCACTGCTCTCTCTCTCTCTCTCTCTCTCTATATATATATATATATATATATATATATCTGTCTCTATGTCTCTCTCAAGGTTGATAGTATTTTCTCATTATGAGTACTTTGGAATTGTGTTGGATCATTATATTGATTGAAGAAGCCAAGTCTTTCATAGTTGATCATTATTACAACTGTGCACAATGATCTCCCAGTTTTCATTTCACTTTATATCAGTTCATATGGATTTTTATCATGTTTTTTTTCTGAAACCACCCTCTTCATCATTTCTTATAGCATAATAATACATCCATCACAATCATCTGCTATAACTTATTCAGCAATTCCCCAGTTAATGAGCATCCATCTCGTCAATTTCAACTCATTGCCACCATAGAGTTGTTATAAGTATTTTTTTATGTATAGGTACTTTTCTTTTTTCTTTGATCTTTTTGGGATACTAATTTAGTAGTAGTATTGCGAGTCAAAGGATATGTACAGTTTGATAACCTTTTGGGCATAGTTCCAAATTTTTCTCCAGAATGGTTAGGCCAGTTCACTACTCCATCAACAATTTTTAGTGTACCCATTTTTTCTCATCCCCTCCAGCATTTGTCATTTCTTATAGATATGAGACGGTTGTTTTAATTTGCATTTCTCTAATAAATTTTAGAGTAATTTTTCATATGACTGTAGATAGCTCTGGTTTCTTCTACCAAAAACTGCTTATTAATATTCTTTGGCCATTTATCAATTAGGAAATAATTCTTATTTTGATAAATTTGACTCAGTTCTCTATGTATTTGAAAATTAAGGACATTATCAGAAAAACTTGCCATAAAAAATTTTTGATAGCACTTCATTTACTATGGTACCTGTTAACGAAATGTAGTTTCCCCGATTATCTCTTTCAATTAAATCTGTTTTTACTTTTGCTTTATCTGAGATCATGATTACTACTTCAGTCTTTTTTTAAATTTTTTTTCACTTCACTTAAAGCATATTTGGATTCTGCACTAGCCCTTTATTTTAATTTTATGCATGCCTTCCTGTTTCAAGTGTGTTTCTTGTTGCAACATATTGTTGGATTGTGGTTTCTAATCCATTTTTCTGTCTGCTTCTGTTTTGTGGATAAACTCTTACCATTCACATTCAAAGTTATGTTTACTGTGTATTTCCCTCCATTCCATTTTCTTCTATTTATCCTTCTATTTTTATCCTGTCTCTTTTCAAAAGCCTGTTTTGCTTCTGATCACTGCCTTTTTTAGTCTGCCTTCCCTTTTATCATACCCACCTCCTATATTGCTTGGGCAGCTAGGAAGTACAGTAGATAGAATGTCAGGTCTGAAATCAGTCCTGGGTTCAAATCTGGCATCAGACACTTACTAGCTATATAATCCTGGCAAGTATTTGACTCTGTTTGATTCAGTTTCCTCATCTGTCAACTGAGCTGAAAAAGGAAATGGCAAACCACTTCAGTATCTTTGTCAAAAAAAAGAAAAAAACTCTAAATGGGATTACAAAGAGTTGGCCGTAATAGAAATCATTCAACAACATCTCTTATCTGTTTTCCATCTTAGTTCCCTATTGGGTAAGATAAATTTCTATACCCAAATGAGATATATGGGTATACATACACACACATATACACATATATATTCTTGCCTCTTTAAACCAATTCTGATGAAAGTGAAGTTCAAGGATTATCTGCTACCCTCTGGCACTTTCTCTCTGCCACAAAAGGTTTTCTTTGTGCACCTCTCTTATGTGAGAAAAATGTCCTATTCTACCTCTGCCTTCTCTATTCTCCTAGTACATCTTTCTTTCTCAGCCTACAAGTTTATGTTTTGCTATTCCATCATAGCCAACTCAAATATGTGTCCTGTATGGTAAAGTTCATAGAAGTTACATGTACCATTTTAATATAGGAATGTAAGCAGTTTAACTTTATTGCGTCTTTTATGATCACTCTTTCATATTTACCTTTTTAGGTTTCTTTTGACTTGTATTTGAATGTAAAAATTTCTATCTAGTTCTAGTCTTTTCATTAAGAAAGTTTGTTATTAAGTACCTATTTTTCTCCAGAAAAATTATACTCAGTTTTACTGCATAGATTATTCTTGGTTGTAATCCTAGTTTGTTTGCCTTCTGAAATATCATATTCCAAGTAATCTGCCTCTTCAATGTGGAAACCACTAAATCTTCTGGGATCCTGACTGTGGCTCTACCATATTCAAATTATTTCTTTTTGCTGTCTAGTAAAATTTTCTTCTTGAATCAGAAGATTGGGGGTGATTTGGTTATAATATTCTTTGGAGTTTTGGGAGATTTTTCTCAGGAAGTAATTGATTGAGTCTTTTAGTTTCTATTTCACCTTTTGGCTCTAAGATATAAGGGCAGTTTTCCTTGATAATTTTTTTTGAAAAATGATACCTAAGATTTTTCTTTGATCATGACTTTCAGGTAATCAATAATTCTTTTTTTTAAATTTTATTTTATTTGTATAACACAGTTGTGGGTAATTCCTCAACATTAACCCTTACATAGCTTTCTGTTACAAATTTTTCCCCAAAACTCCCCACCCCTCCCCTAGATGGCAGGATATCCACTACATGTTAATTATGTTAAAATACTTAAGAAATCGAATATATGTATACTTATTTCCCAACTTATCATTGTTGTGCAAGAAAAATCTTATCTACACAAAAGACATATCAGATAAAAGAAACACAATGTAAGCAAACATCAATCAAGAGTATGAGAATGTTATGTTGTGGTCCACATTTCACATCCCTCTCTCTGGATGTATATGGCTTTCTTCAGTGAACAATTGGAAGTGGTTTGAAACATTTCATTGTTGAAGAGAGCCATGTCCATCAGAATTGAGCATCATATAGTAGTGTTGTTACCGTGTATGATGATCTCCTGGCTCTGCTCATTTCACTCAGCATCAGTTCATGCAAGTCTCTCCAGGCCTCTCTGAAATCGTCCTGCTGATCGTTTCTTACAGAACAATAATATTCCATAACATTCATATACCATAATTTATTCAGCCATTCTCCAATTGATGGGCATCTATTCAGTTTCCAGTTTCTAGCCACTACAAAAAGGGCTGCCACAAACATTCTTGCACATGTGGGGCCCTTTCCTTCTTTTATGATTTCTTTGGGATATAAGCCCAGTAGAAACACTGCTGGGTCAAAGGGTATGCACAGTTTGATAACTTTTTGAGCATAGCTCCAAATTGCTCTCCAGAATGGCTGGATCTGTTCACATTTCCACCAACAATGTATCAGTGTCCCAGTTTTCCCACATCCCCTCCAACATTCATCATTAACTTTTCTTGTCATTTTAGCCAATCTGACAGGTGTGTGGTGGTACCTCAGGGTTGTCTTGATTTGCATTTCTCTGACCAAGAGTGATTTGGAGCACCTTTTCATATGACTACAAATGGTTTTAATTTCATCCTCTGAAAATTGTCTGTTCATATCCTTTGACCATTTATTGATTGGAGAATGGCTTGAATTTTTATAAATATGAGACAATTCTCTATATATTTTAGAGATGAGACCTTTATCAGAACCCTTAAATGTAAAGGTGATTTCCCAATTTATTGCTTCCCTCCTAATCTTGACTGCATTGGTTTTGTTTGTACAAAAACTTTTTAACTTATATAGTCAAAGTTATCTATCTTGTTTTCAATTAAGAGTTCCAGTTCTTCTTTGGGTAGTCCAATAATTCTTAAATAATCTCTCCATGATCTTTGTTCCAGGTTTTGTTTTCTGATGAGATACTTCACGTTTTCTTCTATTTTTTAATTCTTTTGACTTTATTTTATTGCTTCTTGATTAGATGTAGATATAGATATAGATATATAGATGTAGATATAGATATAAATATAGATATAGATATAGATGAAGATATAGATATAGATGGAGGTGGAGATAGAGATGTCGATAGAGATATAGATATAGGTGTAGATAGAGTGAGCCATTTGATATTGGCCTTACTGGTACAAGGGAAAGTAGGATAGTAAGTGGAAGAGGGTGGATAGATCTTTCTCAGTTACACAGGTTGGTGGGGTAGGAAGGAGCAAGATGTTCAATTTTGACACATTGAATTTGAAATGCCTTCAGGGCATACAGGTTGAAATGACCAGTAAGAATATAGGACTGAAGCTTAGGGGAGATAGACTGGGACTGAAGGTAAGTGGACAGGTAGATACTATCAGAAGAGTTTTAAATTCCTTGATTGTTTGGTTTTTGCTAATTTTGTAATTGTTAGAGGAACTTTTTTCCAATCAAGCTTTTGTTAAGATATATTTAGTGGAGTACTCCACCTAGCATAAAGACAGAGGGCTTGATCTGGGATCCTCCAAAACCTCTTCAGTTTTAAAAGAAAATTAACAGAAACAAATTCAGAGATCCCTTGCATTTATTTTTGTTCATCTTCTTGAGGTTTGTTAGGGAGCTGAAACTCAAAGGATTAAAGGAATTTGAGAAAGATAGCCACAGGCTTGCAGATATATGAGATTGGGTTTCCCCTTCAGAGATGAATATTGAAGAAAGTCATTTGAATCTTTGGGATATCCCATTCCCCCTTGTCTTACCCCCACCAAAACACACAGACCATTCTGACAGAACCAGAATGGAAAGGAAAAGTCAAGCCTGAATTCTAATCCAGGTTCTAACACTAACTAACACAAGGGGTATGTCTTTCTATTTCTCCAAAGTTGTTTCTTTATCTTTGATAAAGGAAAAATAATACCTACCTCAGGGTTACTTCAAAGAAAATGCATTAAAATCTTGAAATATTCTTGAAATATGAATTGTTTTTATTTTCCTTTGGGGGATGCAAATCTGGGAAACCTAGAGGCATTGGAGTTAATGAAAGAGAAACCTCTATTCTTTGAATAACATCATATAGAACCTTGAAAGAAAATGTACAGTGGGCATGGAAATAGATTCTTGATGAGTTGACATAAATTCCTGGATTCCTAAGCCATACATACCAGGTATTAGAGGAGCTTGAATATTGGGAGTTATGACCTCTAAGGTTTACACCCACAAAAGCTCACTTTTCTATTGAACTGAAGTGCTTTAAAGAGCACCCACATGTTGTATTAACACCACTGTTTAGTCCTGAATTCCAGTTGAGGAAGCCAAGGCATAATATAAAGCAAGGTTACACATCTAGAATGACAATGATGGCCTTACCTCCCCCCAAACCATCTCTAATTGCTCCTATAAAGTTAGATCCTGGGATAGAAGCAGCATGGATCTGCAAAACCAAGACTGAGGGACTATTTCATAGACTACTGTTGTCCTCTGAGAATTCTACTTTGACAGTCTGGGAATTGACCCTTCAGGGATCCTAAAGCCTCTCCTCTACCTTCTTTTAAAGTTCATTTAGCAGGTAACAAACCTATTTTTTCTTTTTCCATTTCCTGTCCCCCATAGAAAACCTTTCATCCTGACTCATAGGGTTTTTTTTTTCTCTGACCCCTTCTTGTTTCTATTTCCCACTACCTTTCTCTCCATATTCTCTTAAGACTTCTAGAGTCTAGTGTCTGGCTAAGAGATTAGGAAGGAGCTTAATACTATTTGTTTTAAATTTATTACCTTTACCTGTGAAAACTGTATGCCACATTTCCAATGTAACTAACATAATAGTATCCTTCAAAATCTGGCAGACTAATATTTGATATTTCTTTTTCCAAGATAGGAATTCCATGTTGTTTAGCTGGAGGGACAGAAAAAGAAAACAGTCTGTCAATTCATTCATTCATTAGCAAATAGATTTTGAACTTAAAATAAAACTATTTTTATAAATATGTTATTATTATATATTGATATAAATATATTTATAAAAATTATAAATAAAAATGTCAAAACTGACATGTAAAAAGTCTTAAAATTACAGAACATAGAATGTTTCAGGTGTCTAGTACTTTAGAATACAAAACAGAATGTCTCAGGTAGCTGGGACGGAGTCATGAAATGAGCAAAATGCCCAAGACATAGAGTTGTATTGAGGGGAGATAAAAGCCTTGATACCATGGGTAAGGATATATAGAACCCACAAGAAAGACTGGAATTAATTCCTCAGTGGTTGAGTCACACTTGGCATCAGAGGTAGCAAGAGGTATTTGGGGATGGTCCCTGAATTTTTTTTTACTTTGCAAAGGCATTAAGAGATAACTACTGGGCAACACATAGACAATGGGTAACTGCAAGTTAGACATAGAAGATGCTAAGTGAAGAAAAATACCTTCTTACCATAGTTTAAGCCATTCTGGGTGATCCTGACCACCAATCCCGGTTTGGTGGTACCAACTAGTGGGTAAAGGATTAGAAGCAATAATGGTAGAAATCCCAGTACTTAGTTCTTGGCCACCATCTTCATTTTTAACTCCATCTTGTTGTATAAGGAAACCACAGACTCTGAGTGTTTTTTTTTTGTTTTGGTTTTTTTGGGGTTTTTTGGCATGGTGTGTAGGATAAGAGTGATCTGAGCAGTTATATCTGAGTCTGGATGAGGAAGTTTTGGGAGAGACAGCTGGGAGAGAAAGTTTTCCAGAGAGGTTAAGGATTTTTTTTCATCAATAAAATAGAATGAGGAAACAGGGAAATAATGAAACTGAAGAAATTATAAAAATATTTAGAGTTTGTCTTTGACTTGATTTGAGCAAATTGTCTGTCTATCCAAACCATCTTCTACTATACATGTCAAAAAATGTCTTCCTAAAACTTCTCTTGTAGTTTGTATTTTCCCCATCAAAATCATCAATGGCACCCCAGGACAAAACTGAATTTTTTTGATTCAAAGCCCTTCAGTAGCTAGTTCCAAACTACTTATCCAGGTTTGAGTCTTGCTGTTCTCCAACATAATCCCCCAAAATGGGTTTTGCTCCTCCTCTTATGTCATTATCTTTGCCTAGGATTCGGTCCCCCATCTTCTTTGCCTTTTTGAATCTTAATTATCTTTCAAGGTCCACCAGAAATCTCATTTTTTCTGTGAAGACTTTGTTTACCATACCAGCCGTCAGAATGAGCATTCTCATTCTGCTGTGACTCCCCTGGTTGTTATTATCTGAATCACTCATTTGAAATTGATGACACAGCATGGAACATCAGCCAGCACTTCTGTCAAATGGGCTTCTAACTTGTGCCAAGAAGAAATTACCATCTTGATCATGCTGTTAAGCAAAAGCCAGAGACCTGGCACCCATGCTGAAAAGAAAAAAAAAGGATTTTCCCAATCACCTTGTCCATGCCTATAAAATGCATATGGAAGTTAAGTCTCTTTTTTATGCAAGTAAGCATCTAGAGATATAAAATTACCCCTTATAACTACTTTGGCCATATCCCACAAATTTTGGTATGTTGTCTCATTATTGTCATTCTCCTGGATGAAATTATTGATTGGAAGTTGACTCTCAAAGGCATTGGTATTTGAATTAATTTCTCCTGACTACAGATTCAGGATTCATTTCTACTACTCCTAGCCAGTAGCATCCTGTGGCTTTTTTAAAAAGGTTTTCCAGTTTGATTTGCTATCACTAAAGAATTGATTGCCAAATATTCAGCCTAATAGGCATGAGTCTTTCTGTACTTAGCTAGGCAGATCTTCAGAAAGTGGGCATAGTCTATTGCTGGAGCTAAGGAATAAGTAGTCTCAAAAAGCAAAATATACATATTACAAGGTTATGAAATAGCTGAATAAAAGATGTCATAAAAGAAATGCATGAGTAAAAACAAAGGATTTGGTCACATTGCAATAGCTTCTGATAGAATGTGTATTTCTTGAGGGAAAGAACTTTAACAAAAGTTAAAATCTGAAATATGGTTGCTTTAATTAAAGTTTTATTGGTAGCTAGTAGCCTGTTTGCTCCTTTAGTATTCATACTACATCAAGGGAAAGCAAAGATAACCTCCCCATACCTTAAAATGGGTCCCCTGTGGAAAACTTATAGAAAACATTGGGAAGAGAATTTTGATTCCACCTTCAGGTCATTCTGTCTTAGTAACATGCCAAATATAACATTATGATCACATTTCTGTACTATTCAAAACTGTCAGTGTTATTCTGTTGCCTACCAAAGAATCCCTGATACTGGCAATCAAGGTCTATGAGGTAGCTATGTGATACACTGGATAGAACACTGAATTGGAGTCAGGAAGACCTCAGATACTTACCAGCTATGTAACCCCAGACAAATCGCCTCTGCCTGCCTCAATTTCCTCAACTATAAAATAGGAATAATAAAACACCTATCTCTTAGGGTTATTTTGAGGATTAAATAATATTAATAAAATTCTTAGTATGATGCATGGCACATAGTAAGTATTGAATAAAAATTTCCTTCCTTCTTATGGTATGTTCTAGACAAACTAGATTACTTCCTACTTTTATTCGTTCTGTTCTTTCTTGTCCCAATTAGTTTACTTACATTGTCCTTTGTTACTGAAATGAAGGGATTCCCTTTCCCTATCTCTATCTTTTGAAGAGTCTCCTCCTTCCCTATCTCTTACACTGATAGCACCTCCTTCATAAAGTCTTACTTGAATGCACTCCTTCACTCTAACTCTTTTCAAAGAATTTAAGTTCTCTGCAATTTTCCTACATTTTTCTAAGACTTTATTTTACTTTCCAATGTAAACTTTGGAGTATAGATATCTTTCTCTCTAGTGACTGACAAATTAACTGACAATTCTGGGAGTCTGAGGATCATCAATCCACTCTACCATACAGGAAGCAGTCATGGGTCACTTGAATAACTTCAGCTGAGGAGGCATCAGGCTCTAGATCTAGAAGAGGCACTGACATGAGAGAATGATGTTGATTTCTGGGTTCTTGAGGGAAAGGGGTTGAAAATTAGATTTTATATTCACTCTGATTCAATATGGAAATGGGGCCAAAGACTCAATAATAAGTGTGATGGGCAAGGGATTTTAACTTCTAAGAATGTTTTCATAAATTTTAAGATAATAGAAATAGTCCATCATTTGAGTTTTTAGCATTATTTTATATATGAGTATTATATAATACATATTGTATTTTAAATCTGAGTATTTAGTAACCAAGTATCTACAATTGCAATGTTGTTTTTTGTTTTTTTTTAAATCTG
Organism: Myrmecobius fasciatus; assembly: GCA_023553655.1. Lineage (NCBI taxonomy): Eukaryota > Metazoa > Chordata > Mammalia > Dasyuromorphia > Myrmecobiidae > Myrmecobius > Myrmecobius fasciatus. The sequence continues at coordinate 10,973 of JAJPUD010003273.1, read as the reverse complement.
ATTCTATGATTTTATTCATGTAAGAACTTTCTGAGAAAGGTCTCTCTCTCACAACTGTTCTGCTATTTATCATCTTAGATAGTTACCAAGGTCATTGATTCATTAAATGACTTGCCTGAGATCTTACAACCTGTATCTATCAGTGAAAAAAACCCAAAAATTCAAAATCTTGAACTTAAGCAGTCTTGACTCCAAAGCCAGATTTCACAGAATCATAGAATTTTTTTAAGTGGAAGTGATACTGGTAGCTATCTAATCCAATACATACTTAAAAGGAATCTCTAATATAACATAATTGATGGGTGTTTTGTCTCTGCTTGAAGAAATTCATTAACAGTTCTGCTATCTCTCAAGGTAGTACATTCCATTTTGGGGCAGCTCTCATTCTTGGGAAATTTTCCTGACATCCAACCTAAATTCACCCTCTTTCAAATTTCATCCAATGTTCCTAGTTCTTCTTTTGGGGACCAAAAAAAAACCAGAGAAAACTGAAAAATGCTTCTAATTTCCAGAAAAATCATAATTTACTCAGAAAATTCAAAAATCAATAAAAAATTAATAGATTATAAATAGAACAATGTAGCAGAATACAAAATAAATCTTCAAAATTGTGAGCTTTCTGTATTGATTTTTTTAAAAAAGAAACAAAAAGATCAAATAGGAAAAAAGTGCCATTTGCAATAATGTCACAGGAATAAGACTGAAGAATTCCTCATACCTCTCCAATCTCTCATCCAAAAAAGAAAGGAAATATGTATCAAATTTAGAGTAATTAAAGTGAATCTACAAAGTGAAATGTTCAAAAAGCCACACATAATAAAAGTTTCAGGTAACAATATCAGAAACCTTAAATATTTAAGGATTGTACTCTTTAGTCTCACCCTTTGGCTCTATTATAAATGGATCACAGTCTGCACAAGCAGTCTCAGTCTTCAAGTCTCAGAACCTGGCATTGGAGTTTACTGACTTGTTTGCTATGGCAATGATTCATTCTGACTAATCGCTATCCACTTCACAAGTAATGGAAAACATTCATTTTGTCCAGCCATGGGAAAAAAAAAGGAGTATAGAGATTAAAGGATTAGAAGAAGACACTTTCACAAAGCAGAGATAGCTAAAAGGGAAATTACTTTTATGTCAAAGGGGAAAAGAATTGTAAACTCAGCAGAAGTTAATTCTTTATTTATAAAATTTATCCTGAGTAAGGTCACTATGCCTAATTCACTTTAAGAGGTTAAGGCTGCCTTGGAAGTTTGCCAGAATTGGAGGAAAAGTCAAAAGTTAAGAAACAATATGCGAAACAAACAACTAAGATCACAAGGAAAAGAATTTCTACTTTATCTTACCCTAAGAAGAGGGTTTCTGAAAAGCAAATAGTATTCTAGGACCTGTGGTCTTTTATTGTAGTTACTGACAAATCCTGTGATATTCTTACTGTAGTTCCAGGATATTTGAATTTTGTTGTTGTTGTTGTTGCTGCTGCTACTGCTGCTTGAAAAATTTCTTCTTTGATCTGAGGTTTTCAAATTTTAGCAATGATATTTCTATATGTTTTCCTTGTAGAATCGCTCTCAGGTGGTTATCATTAGATTTTTCATTTCTACTTTCCCCACTTGTTCTATCATGTCAGAATAATTTTATTTGATTATTTCCTATATTGTTGTGCCAGATTTATTTTTTAGTCATAGTTTTCAGATAGTCTAATTAGTCTTATGTTTTCTCTTTTTGATATGTTCTCCAAATCTCTTGCTTTTCTTATAAGATGTTTTACATTTTCTTTTATTTTTTCCCTATATTTTGTTTTAGTATTTCTTGGTATCTTGTAACTTCACTCCTTGAACAGTTCTAACTTTTCAAAGTCATTTTCTGTTTTGGATATCTTTTCTAGTTTGTTGACTTTCTTTTCATAATCTTATTTTTCTTGAATTGATCTTTTTTTTGGGAGGGGGGGTTTCCTCAATCTCTCTCATTTGATTTTTAAAGTCTTTTTTAGGTCTTCTATAAATTCTCTGGAGGCCGGTAATTATTTAACATTACTCTTTGGGGTAAGGGAGGTTTTTTTTTTTTTTTTTTACTTCAATATCCTCCTCTGAAGGTGAACCTTGATCTTCTCTATTACCATAATAACTTCCTATGGTTGGGTTCTTTCTCTTTTACCTGCTCTCTTTTTTTAATTAATGAGAACTTAATAGTGTACTCACCTCTAGTTCTGGGATGGGTGGGATCGTGCCTTTAGCCTCACTTCAGTTTTCTTTCCTCTGATCTGGAACCCCAAACCAAGAACTCCCCCCTCTCCTGCAAGTGCCCATAGCCAGCAGTATCTTTGTCCCACTGCTTCTGCACTCATTGGGTGTGTTGATTCTTTCTTTCCCAACATCATGTCTCAGCAGCACAGCTGGGTCTGGAATTTCTTATCAGAAGAAGTTCCCTCATTCTTCCCAGAATCAGACCCTAGACTCCTGCTGTTCAAAAAATGAAAGTTCCTTTGCTTCTGACTAAGGCTACCTCCAAACACTGCTACTCCAGTTCTCCCTGCTTTTTGTTTCAGCAGAGGTAGACTGGAGATGTTTATACTTCTGTTAATTCTCTTTCCTAAGGTCTTTCTGTAGGTCTTACTGGTTTGTCCCATAAGAGCCCCTGTTCTATCCCAAGTCTTTTGTTTTGAATTTGTCCATAAGGCATAATATTGTTTTGTTTGTAAGGGAAATCTAGAATGCTTGGAATTTTCTGATCTCCACCATCTTACCAGAATTCTCTCATCAGGTAATTCTTTTTTTTTTTAATTAAAGCTTTTTATTTGTATAACATATGTATGGGTAGTTCCCCAACATTGATCTTTACAAAGCTTTCCATTACAAATTTTACCCCCAGTCCCCTCCCCTCCCCTAGATGGCAGGAAGTCCACTACATGCTAATAATGTTGAAATGCTTGAGAAGTTATGCAAGAAAAATCCTATCTACAAGAAAAAAAAAAGAATCAGAGAAAGGCAACACAATGCAAACAAATGTCAGTAGAGATCATGAAAATGTTACGTTGTGGTCCATATTTCATTTCCCTCTCTCTGGGCGTATATGGTTTTCTTCAGTGAACAATTGGAACTGGTTTGAGACAATTCTTTATTGCAGAGAGCCATGTCCATCAGAATTGATCATCATGTAATACTGTTGTTGCTGTGTATGATGATCTCCTGGTTCTGCTCGTTTCACTCAGCATCAGTTCATGCAAGTCTCTCCAGGCCTCTCTGAAATCGTCCTGCTGTTCGTTTCTTACAGAGCAATAATATTCCATAACATTCATATACCATAATTTATTCAGCCACTCTCCAATTTATGGGCATCCCTTCAGTTTCCAGTTTCTAAAAAACTAGAATTATTTACAATGCCAGAGTAAGAAAGAAATTCTCTAAAGCTCTCCCAAATTTCCCTCCAAATAATTAGAATATTTCCTCAGAATTGATCTAGGAGCAGGGAAATAGCTTATCAGCATGGCAGGAAAGGTCACTGGAGTGAGAGGAGAGCTAATACAAGAGCAACAGAAGCCATTTTTACAGCAGGGAGATTGTAGCAAGGGTCAAAATGAGGGGCAATCTACCTGCAAGGTCCTGACCTCCTGTGAGCAAGCAGTCCTCTAGGCAAGTGAGCAGTTTGTGCAGTACAGCAAGGACTTATCCCAGTTTCCCACCCATAATACAAGCCACCAGAGAGACTCTAACCCTACTGCTGACCAGTAGTAAAGCCTGCTCAGGGATAGCCAACAGCTACATTTCACCCCTGGGGCTACTTGTAAAGAGGTACTTTTTCCTTAGCAACTCAGTCACTGAGTCCTACCACTGGGGCAGACCAACCAACTACATGCCTTCTCCAGGGCCAGCCACCAGAAAGACTCTGTTATTACCATAGAAACCCAGCAAGAGAGGTGGAGCCAAGGTGTGAGAGTAAAGGTAGAAACTTGCCCAACCTCTCCCCCAAACCACCACAAATTCCTTTAAATAATAATTCTAAACAAATTTTAGAGCATCAGAACACTCCAAAAGATGGTCTTGAACATTTTCCAGATGAAAGGAATTTAGAAGGTCAGCAGGAAAGGTCTATGACATTAAAGTGGGAGTTGAGCATGCAGTCCCCATTGCAGACCATGCTGGTGCAGCCCCAGCCTCAGCCTCAGCTTGGAACCCAGATCTGGCCCTCACTAGACTTCTGAATCAGCAATGCCACTGGGGGCTTCTAGAGCCCCCTCAACTCAAAAACACCAAAGAGGACTTGAAAAATCAAGCAGAAAAGATCTGTGGCAACACGGTGGGAGCCCAGTGTGCAGTCCTAGTACAGGCTGAGCCCCAACTCCAATCCCAATCCCAAGGCCCAAGCATCAGCAAAGCAGATCTACAGTGACACAAATACATTCCTAATAGTTCCAGGGCAGAAAAGTGTGCTTGTCGTCTGAGAAGGATCTCTGAAACAGCTGCACAAAACCCCTGAAGCTTGGGACGATGCATCCTACACCCTGGAAATAGAGCCCTACTTTAACAAAAGTTACTAAAAGCCAAGTAATAGGTTAGGAAAATGAGCGGAGAACAAAAAAGTTTCTGACCATTGAAAGTTATTATGGTAACAAGGAAAATAATAACAGAAAGATGATAACAAAGTCAAACTTCTACATTCAAAGCCTCCAGGAAAAAATAAGAATTGGGCTCAGATCATGGAAGAGCTCAAAAGGGATTTTGATAATCAAGTGAGAGAGGGAGAGAGAGAGGAAAATTAGGAAAAGAATTGAGAGTGGTGCAAAAGGAAATGCAAAAAGCTAATGAGAAGAATGCTTTTAAAAAAAGTAAAATTGGCCAATTGGGAAAAGAAGAACAAAAGCTCACTGAGGAAAATAATTCCTTAAAAAATAGAATTTAGCAAATGGAAGCTAATGACTTTGTGAGAAATCAAGATAATAAAGCCAAACAAAAGATGATTTTTTTAAAAAAAATGTAAAATATCTCTGGAAAAACAACTAACCTGAAAAATAGATCTAGGAGAGAAAATTTAAGAATTATTGGTCTATCTGAAAGTTATTATCAAAAAAAGAGCCTGGACATCATCTTTCAAGAAGTTATCAAGGAAAACTATTCTGATATTCTAGAACCAGAGGGTAAAATAGAAATTGAAAAAATTCACTAATCACCTCCTGAAAGAGATCCCAAAATGAAAATTCTCAGGAATATTATGGCCAAATTTCAGAATTCCCATGGAGAAAATATTGCATGCATCCAGAAAGAAACAATTCAAGTATAGTGGAATCACAGCTAGATAACACAAGACTTAACAACTTCTACATTAAAGAACCAGAATGGAGTCAGGATTACAACTAAGTTCTACCCAGCAAAACTAAGTATAATCCTTCAGAGGAAAAGGTGGTCATTCAATGAAATAGAGAATTTTCAAACATTTGTGATGAAAATATCAAAGCTGAATGGAAAATGTGATTTTCAAATACTGTACTCTGAAGAAACATAAGGAGATAATCAAGAAAATGATATCACAAGGAATTTAATAAGGTTGGTCTGTCAATATTGCTACATGGGAGGATGGTATTTGCAACTCATTAGAATTTTCTGTTTACATCTCTACTTGGGAGGATGATAATTGTAACTTATTAGAACTTTCTCATTGTTATGGCAATTAAAAGGAATATATATATATATATATGTATATATATATATATAAAGATGGAGGGTACAGGTATGAGTTGAATATGAAAGCACAATATCTTTTTTTTAAATGATGAAATTAAGGAGTAAGAGAGGAATGTGCTGGGAGAAAAGGAAAGGGAGAAGTTGAATGGTGTAAATTATCTGCCTTACAAAAAAAAGTCAAGAAAAGAACTTTTATAGCAGAGGGCATGAGGGAGAGGAGATGGTGAAAAAGTGAAACTTAATCTTATTAGAATTGGCTCAAAGAGGAGGTAACATACATACTCAATAGGGATGAGGAAGTCTATGCTACTCTGAAGGAAAATGGAAGGGAAGTGAGATACAGAAGGGGGAGAGAATGATGGAGGAGAGGGATATTAGGGCCAGGAGTTGTTAGTACCAAAACACTTTTGGGAAGGGACAGAATGAAAGAAGAGAATAAATAGTGGGTAATACAGTTAGCAATGGTAGTTGTAGGAAGAATTTTGAAGCAAGCTTCTCTGATAGAGCCTCATTTCCCAAACATAGAGAGAACTGAATCAAATTATAAAACATAAAAGCCATGCCCCAATTGGTGAATGATCAAAAGATTTGATTTGTGCCCAAAGAGCTATGAATTTATGCATGTCCTTTGACCATTACTTGGCATGAATACCAAAATAGATTCAAGGAAATAAAAGGGGTAAATGACCTATATGTACAAAAATATTCATAACAGCTCTCTTCTCAGAGCAGAAGAATTGGAAAAAAGTCAGTAGCATAGGGAAAACTATACAAAAAATTTACCAAGAAAAGTAACTCCCTAAAAAATAAAATTGTCCAAATGGAAAAGAAAATATAAGTGCTCACTGAAGAAAATAATTCCTTAAAAATTAGAATCAAACAAATGGAAACTTATAATTACATGTGATATCAGGATTAAATAAGACAAAATAAATGTAAAAACAAGAAGGCAATAAAAATATGAAATTTCTCATTAGAAAAAGAACTGACCTAGAAAATAAACTCAGAAGAGGACAACCTGAACATCATGATTAAAGAGGAAAAATGCTAGACAACATCTTTCAAGAAAATATCAAAGAAAACTGCCCTGATATATTAGAAACAAAGGGAAAAATAGAATATGTCAATTAAAACAATTCTAAGATTCCACCTCACTTTCATCATGCTTTGCATCTCTTGACAAAGAAAAGATGGATCAGAAGTGCAAAAGGAAACATGCAGATATATTTAGTACATGTATCTGCTTTGAATGACTATTTTAACTTGCATGAGAGAAGCATTCTTATTTGTTAAATGACAGCAAAGTGATAATGATAGAAATAAAGCAACAACAATGAAGAAATTTTAAAAGCTGCAGGAGAGAACAGGAATATTAGAGAAGAAATAAATAAGTTGAAGTGAACTGGGGGACATTGGGGCTATGACTATAAGGTGTTTGAAGTCAACTAATCAGAAATTGAGAAAGATGGATTTTTATTGTATTCTCCTTGCAATCAACAATCATGAAACTTATTTCTAACTCAAATACACTTGTTCGTTGTAAACCAAACACTCCTCCACTTGGATCCTTCCCAACATTGTGCAAGAGACCAGTCTTCCCCATTCTGCTTCAAATATTGGCTTCTTCAGTTATAAGGGGTAATTTTATATATCTAGATGGTTACCTGCATAAAATAGAGAAAGAGAAGATCAATGAATTGGGCTTACTATTAAAAAAAGTAGGAAAAAAAAACAAATGAAAAACCCTCAATTAAATACCAAATTGGAAATTCTGAAAATAAAAGAGGAGATTAATAAAATTGAAAATAAGAAAACTATTGAATTAATAAATAAAACTAAGAGTTGTTTTTATAAAAAACCCAACAAAATAGATAAGCCTCTAGTTAATTTAATTAGAAAAAGGAAAGAGGAAAATCAAATTATTAGTCTCAAAAATGATAAGGGAGAACTTTCCTCCAATGAAGAGGAAATTAGAGTAATAATTAGGAGTTAATTTGCCCAACTTTATGTCAATAAATTTGATAATCTAAATGAAATGGAGGAATATCTACAAAAATATAGACTGCCCAGGTTAGCAGAAGAGGAAATAAACTATTTAAATAGCCCCATTTTAGAAAAAGAAATAGAACAAGCTATTAATCAACTCCCTAAGAAAAAATCTCCAGGGCCAGATGGATTTACATGGGAATTCTACCAAACATTCAAAGAATAATTAATTCCAATACTATATAAACTATTTGAAAGAATAGGAAAAAAAGATATACTACAAAATTCCTTCTATGATACAGACATGGTGCTGATAGCTAAGCCAGGTAGAATGAAAACAGAGAAGGAAAACTACAGACCAATTTCCCTAATGAATATTTTTTGCTCCCTAATGAATATTGATGCAAAAATTTTAAATAAGATATTAGCATTGAGATTACAGAAAGTCATCCCCAGGATAATACATTATGACCAAGTGGGATTTATACCAGGAATGCAGGGCTGGTTCAATATTAGGAAAACTATCAGCATAATCAATTATATTAATGGCCAAACTAACAAAAATCATATGATTATCTCAATAGATGCAGAAAAAGCATTCAATAAAATCCAACACCCATTCCTATTAAAAACACTAGAGAGTATAAAAATAAATGGGCTTTTCCTTGAAATGATTAGAAGCATCTACTTAAAACCATCAGCAAGCATCATATGTAATGGAGACAAACTGGAACCATTCCCAATAAGATCAGAAGTGAAACAAGGCTGCCCACTGTCACCATTATTATTTAATATTGTCTTAGAAATGTTAGCTTTGGCAGTAAGAGAAGAAAAAGAGATTAAAGGAATTAGAGTAGATAATGAGAAAACCAAAATTTTCACTCTTTGCAGATGACATGATGGTATACTTAGAGAACCCTAGAGACTCAACTAAAAAACTACTAGAAACAATTCACAATGTTAACAAAGTCTCAGGATACAAAATAAATCCACATAAATCATCAGCATTTTTATATATTACCAAGAAAGTTCAACAACAAGAGATACAAAAAGAAATTCCATTCAAAATAATTGTTGATAGTATAAATATTTGGGAATCTATCTGCCAAGGAAAAGTCAGGAACTATATGAACTAAATTGCAAAACACTTTCCACACAAATAAAGTCAGACCTAGTCAATTGGAAAAACATCAAGTGCTCATGGGTAGGCCAAGCGAATATAATAAAAATGACAATACTACCCAAACTAATCTACTTATTTAGTGCCATGCCAATCAAACTCCCAAGAAATTATTTTACAGATCTAGAAAAAGTAGTAGCAAAGTTCATCTGGAAGAACAAAAGGTCAAGAATTTCAAGGGAATTAATGAAAAAAAAGGGCTGATGAAGGTGGCCTTGCTGTACCAGATCTAAAACCATATTATAAAGCAGTGGTCATCAAAACCATTTGGTACTGGCTAAGAAATAGAATAGTCGATCAGTGGCATAGGATAGGATCACAGGACAAACTAGGCAATAACTATAGCAATTTAGCATTTGATAAACCCAAAGTCCCCAGCTTTTGGGATAAATACTTACATGAGTTTAATTTTGAATATGTTGAGTTTAAAACATCTATATGACATCTAGATTGAAATGTCCAATTTCCAGATAGAAAATATGAGACTTGAGATCAACAGTGAGGTTAGAGCTGAATAAGTAGATTTGGGAATCACCAACATAGAAATGATCATTGAATGCATGGGAGTTGATGAGATCACCAAGTGAATGTATGTGCATGAATATGTAGTTAAATATTATACTTAAACATACATATATATGTAAACATACTTAGTTATATATTTAAAATTAGAAATTAGAAATTTTACAAAACTATGTTATGATATAGGGCACAAAGAAACAGAAATGCACAAGTTTCAAACATAACATTTTCATATCCCAATGCAATAAAAAATGCAAAAAGTAATAAATGTAATTTGATAAAAAGGTGTAATCACACATGGAAACCAAAAAGATGACTACAATACTGATTAAATTAAAAGTTATTCCCAATCTGTGAGATTTAGACTTGTTTTAGAATATAGAATAATTCCTGGAGGCACTTTCCATTAAATAGTTCAATATAATGAATTAATAAGTATAACTCCTATGGGATAAATATTTCACACATATTTGTGTGTACATATACACAATATATATACGTATGTATGTACGTATATACATATATACACACATATTTCACTTTTTCCAAATATATATAGATTACATAGTCATTAATCAGGTACAAAGTAATGTAAAATATTATTTAACTTCAAGTAATTTTCATCATTATATATTTTTAAAATCAACACTAAAAGTTATTGTTAAGTCATTTTTCAGTCATGTCTGACTCTTCATGGCCCTTTTTGAAATTTTTTGGGCAAAGATATTGGATTAGTTTGCCATTTCCTTTTTCATAAGAGGCATTGATATTAGGATTAGTGGATACCTTGGAACCAGGTAAATCTATCTATCTGATATCACATCCCATCTATGACATGTGTTGACTGTGTCATCCTGGGTATCAACCTTTCACTGCTCTGAACAAAAATCTAAAATGCAAAGTTACAGAGAAAGCACATATCTGTATAGCTGGAGTAAGTTTCTTCATTAGGACATTCTCCATGTTAGTGAAATCATAACCACAGATTTTAAGACAGAAATGTATTCTTCCAAAGCTCAAGTCCTACTCCAATGCCTCACAGTGGCATGGAAGTGGTCCTGGATTCTCAAAAGTTATATTAACAAAGTAAAACTTCTGGCAAGTCCCTAAAAAGGAGGCTTTGAACATAATAGGACTAATTGACTTTGACTGACTTTTGCAGGACCAGCTCAACCAGTGATCAAGAAGGATATCAACAGTAGGTGAGTGATCAGTAGGCCATTAGGTGAGCTCTGGCCATAGAATCCCAGGAAATCAGGGAAAATACAAAAGGGCCCTGATCTGTGTGAGACCTTCTACCTATACGGTAATTTAGGCTTTCTATAAATATTAACTATGGCTGGTTCAAATATGAAAATTTTGATCAATAAGCAAGATGCCAACATGCTACTAGAGGAACTGAATCATACCAATATTAGCATTCTTGCTATAAAAAACCTGAAGTCATAAGGCAGTTGCAGCTATATGAAAAGATAACTCATAGATTATTTTTGGAGAGGAAAATAAAAGAATTATGGAATTTAGTTTTATCAGCCAGGAAAAAAATAGTAGGTGTATATATATATATATATATATATATATATATACACCGAGTTATCTTTTCATAT